>CM053622.1:366049471-366097610 GCA_028646595.1 Phalanger gymnotis | reverse complement strand
TTTTTCAGGAGGCGATCTGTGGATTCTTTCAATTTCTGTTTTGCCCTGTGGCTTTAGAATATCAGGGCAGTTCTCCTTGATAATTTCTTGAAAGATGATATCTAGGCTCTTTTTTGATCATGGCTTTCAGATAGTCCAATAATTTTTAAATTATCTCTCCTGGATCTATTTTCCAGTTCTTTTTCCAATGGGATATTTCACATTGTCTTCCATTTTTTCATTCCTTTGGTTCTGTTTTATAATATCTTGATTTCTCATAAAGTCACTGGCTCCTGCTTGCTCCAATCTAATTTTTAAGATAGTGTTTTCTTCAGTGGTCTTTTGGACCTCCTTTTCCATTTGGCTAATTCTGCCTTTCAAGGCATTCTTCTCCTCATTGGCTGTTTGGAGCTCTTTTGCTATTTGTGTTAGTCTATTTTTTAAGGTGTTATTTTCTTCAATATTTTTTTTGGGGTCTCTTTTAGCAAGTCATTGACTTGTTTTTCACGGTTTTCTTGCATCACTCTCATTTGTCTTCCCAATTTTTCCTTTACTTCTCTAACTTGCTTTTCCAAATCCCTTTTGAGCTCTTCCATGGCCTAAGACCAGTTCATGTTTTTCTTGGAGGCCTTTCCTGTAGGCTCTTTGATTTTATGGACTTCTTCTGGCTGTATGTTTTGGTCTTCTTTGTCACCAAAGAAAGATTCCAAAGTCTGAGTCTGAATCCGAGTTCATTTTCGCTGCCTGGCCATGTTCCCAGCCAACTTAATTGACCCTTAAGGTTTTTGTCAGGGTATTACTGCTTGTAGAGTAGAGAGTACTTTGTCCCAAGCTTGAGGGGCTGCGCTGTTGTTTTCAGGGTTATTTCTACACTGCAAGCTCTGCCATACCAGCGCTACTCTTCCCCCAAGAACCACCACCCTCGACAGGACTCAGATCTAAGCTTGCTCTGCACTTCCACTCAGATCCACCACTTAAGTCCTCCCACCAGGGGAGCCTGGGGCCAGAAGCAACTGCCGCTGTAGCTCTGTAAGCAGCCTCAGAGCTGTATCACCTCCGCTGCCCACCGGGGCGGCGTCTGAACCAGGAACTCCTTTCACTCTGTCTCAGCAGCTTTTCCCACTAACCTTCTCTGTTGTCTTTGGCGCTGGTGGATTGAGAAGTCTGGTAACTGCCACAGCTCACTGATTCAGGGCACTAGGACCTGTTCTGACCCCTGGTCTTGTTGGTCCAGGCGCGGCGCATGCTGGACTCTGCTCCACTCTGCTCCCAGGTCCGTGCGATAGACCGTACCCACCGACCATTCAGGCTGCCCTGGGCTGGAGTCCTGTTTTCGTGCAGTTCTAGAATTTGTTCAGAGCCATTTTTTATGGGTATTTGGTGGGACCTGGCAGGGATCTCATGCAAGTCCCTGCTTTCCAGCAGCCATCTTGGCTCCTCCCCCTCAGCTTTCTTTGTAGCTCAACGCTCACAGTCATATTGCTCCTGGAAAAACCAAAGTCTTGATTAAATGGACATTTATTCTTTATGTTTTTTTTCTGCTTTTTAGTGTGCTGTCCAGATTTGCCATAGTTTTCCTTCCAAGGAGCAAGCATCTTTTAATGTCATGGCTATAGTCACCACCTGCAGTGATCTTTGAGCCTGTAACAAAAATGTTGCTTGTGGCTACAGTGGCAGTGTAAGACCAATCACACCAGCACACAGGAAGGCTAACAGCACAGGTTCTTTGATCTGCTTTTCTAAGGAAAGCAACTTTAAGGGGTTAACAATCTTCCTTTGATCAAACATATCTATATCATTCACTTAGTTCAGGGGGAAAAGTCAGCACCCTGAACTTTAGAGCAAATACAAACAAATTATAAGCCCACGTTATACAAACATAGCAAATAAACACTAATCAGCAGACAGCCTTCTAGCTGTCTGTCCAAGCAATACATAGTTACCAGAGAAGCAACAACATCTGGGTTTTTTCAAAGCCAGAGGGCTCCTTAACAGCTAGCCAGAGTCTCCACACCAACAGTCTTCTAATGAGTGAGAGCCCCAAACAAAATGTTAAGCTCTGAGTTTATATGACATTCTTAGAGCCTGAAGACTTCATATCTAATCAGTGAAAAGGTGTGGGCCTGGGGCTTTGCACCTAGCAAGACTTAATCAAAGGTACTTGATTACTTTAGCATTCTAAAAGAGAAAACAGTTAAAAAAAAAAGTCCCTCTTTAATTACCAATACAGAGCCCAATAACACAAAATCTGATACTGCTTCCATTTTTGCTCCCTGTATTTGAGGTGACAGGACCATTTGCCATGATCTTAGTTTTTTGTTTTGTTTTTTTTTTTTCATGTTAAGCTTCAAACCAGCTTTTTCACTCTCCCCTTTCACCCTTATCAAGAGGCTTCTTAATTTTTCACTCTCTGTCATCATAGTATTATCTGCATATTTCTCTCAGCAATCTTGATTCCAGCTTCTGATTCATCCAGCCTGGTATTTGACATGATGTACTCTGCATATAAGTTGAATAAATAAGGTGACAACATATGGCCTTGTCATACTCCTTTTCCAATCTTAAGCCAATCAATTGTTCCACAAAACATAAAAACAAACAAAAATAATATTTACACACTACAGTTTATGGAAGATATAAAATGCAACTTGCCTGCAGGAGAATTAAACAAATGAACTGGGTTTCATGGTTGTCACGCTCTAATAAATAGGCCAATAATTAGACATCTCTGTTTTAGCTCAGAGCTTCTCAAACTTTTTGGCCTCAGAACCCTTTTACTCTCTTAATAATTCATCACTCCCAAAGAAGTTTTATTTATTTGGGTTATATTATTAATATTTATAATATGATAAATTAAAATGGATACATTTAAATATTTATTTTTAAAATGGCAATATAATCCTATTACATGTTAACAAAAACAACCTACTTTTTGAAACATGCCAGTATTTTCAAAAGCAATTTAGTGACAAGAGTGGCATTGTTTTACATATTTTTGCAAATCTCTTTAATGTTTGGCTTAATAGAAGAAGTTGGATTCTTAAATCTATTTCTGCATTCAACCTGTTGTTGTTATTCTGGTTGAAGTAAATTAAGAAAATCTGGATTCACATATATGTAGTTATAAAAAGGAGAGATATTTTAATAGGTAAAAATTGTCATTATTGTTGCTGCTGTTGTTCAGTCTTTTCTATTTTAATTTATTTATTTTGTATGTGTGTGTGTGTGAGTGTGTGTGTGTGTGTGTATGACTTTGTGTGATCCCATTTCAGGTTTTATTGGCAAAGATACTGGAGTGGTTTGTCATTCCCTCCTGCAGCTCATTTTACACATGAAGAAACTGAGGCAAATGGGGTTAAGTGACTTGCCTAGGGTCACACAGCTAGTAAGTGTTTGAAGTCGGATTTGAATTTAGGAAGAGGAATCTTCCTGACTCCAGCCCCACGCTCTATCCAATGTACCACCTAGCTGCCTCTAGTATCCTCTTAGTATTACTATTAAACTAGTTCTGATCTCCAGGCCACATGAAAGGCCACAGTGATGCCTAGGGGCACACAACCGACAGTTTGAGAATTGTTGTCTTTGTTCTTTTTCTACATCTAGTTGTCTCTGTCTGCCCTTTTTCTGATCACTGATTCTTTAAAAACCAAATCTTTCTTAAAAGCATCGGCTCCAGTTTACCTTAAATTCAGATAACTGTGAAAGTAATTGAATTCAAAGAGGAAGTTAGCAAAAGAAGGTTCTTTAGCATTTCTTCTATTGGTTAAACTTCTGGCAAGCTTCAGTGAGCATACAATGAAATGAATGATCCAATGTCTTTCTTCAGTTTGGGACGCGGCACTACTACTGTCAAAGATATCCACACAACATCCAGAATTTCTGCCAGAAGTTGCCAAAAGTGTGGAAGGCTCTGGCAATGCAAAGCAGCATTTTGCATTTTTGCACTAGGCCCATTGCTGTAACAGCTGCTGAGACAGATTTCTAAGTCTTTTTCACCACTTGCTTCCCATGTATTTCTATTGCTGGCACTTCTTTCAAGAATAGAAAATACCAGCTGTTCCTGCTGCTCGAGAAGGCCTTATGCAGAATTGTGTCCTCCCCTAAAATAAATAGTTAAGAAATAATGGTGACACAAAGCCATGATCCAAGGTAGGTGTAGTAAGGAAAGCAGGAACAGCTTTCATTTGCAACTCACACAAGCATAGTTCTCTCTTTCTCCAAAACATGGAACTCCTATTCTTTTCTAAAAATGTAAACAAAACTTCCTTTCTTGATTCCTTCTTTTCTTTCTTCTTTCTTTGATGTGGCAATTCCAAGTTCTCATTTGCACAGTTCCCAAAGAGCACTGGGAGGGCACTGGATTTTCTTTCATAAATATAACTGAATCAATTGGAAGTTCCACATAAGAATTGCTATTTTGTCTGTTTTCAGGTGGATAAAATTGGCAGTTTGGCATATTTGGCTTCACAAAGATAAATTTACTCCTTAGCTGGATCTCTCCTGGAGAACATGAAGAGAAAAATTGAAATTTTTAACAAGACATGTGTTTGGTGGATGGGATTACAGCTGGTGTCTCCCCCCTGCTAGAATGTAGGTGGCTTCTTGAGGATAAAGAAGCTGTGGTCCAAGGAAGTAAAAGAAGAAAATAAGCACTTATTATGTACTTACTATACTCCAGGGTACTTTGATAAGTTATTTTACAAATATTACCTCATGGGATCCTAACACCCACCCTAGAAGGAGGTAACCTAGATTCCAAGGGACAGAAGGAAGCCTCACAAAACCCAGTACCCAGAAACCCCTACCCAGGCAACCTGCTTCCCTTCTGTCTGGGCCACCTCCTCCCCAGCTGGGGTGCCTTCTTTGCATAATTCCTTGAGCCTTGGCAGAAAGGTTGGCAATTAGGGCTGGCCTAGACATGCAGTGTGATGACAAGCCCCTGGTGGAGGAGCCTTTACACTTCCTGCATTAGTGGAGAGGTGACCTATGTCCTATGTCACAACGGTCACAGTGGCTCCTCCTTTGTTAGAAGTGGAGAGGGGAGAGATGCTCACTAGATGTGAAAGGGGAAGAGCTGATTCATACCTGTCAGTGGCTGGGTCAGCCTTCCTTGCTGGGGCAGCTCCAGAACCCTGAGAGGTAATGGCATGAGTGGCTGAAGAATTTACAGTAGACAACAACTTTTCACCTAGAGCTGGTAATAGCAAGTTGCAGTGGGCAGTTCCAGTGGGTGTTTCCCTTGATTCCAAGTTGCTTATATACATTTGTACAAGTTTGATAATGTGGCATGTCTTGATCATTGCTTTACATAGGATGTATTTCTTCTGTGTACAGGAATAGTCCAAAAAACCAGAGCTGTTCACTATGCAAAAAGTCATTTCATTCTATCTTACATTCGGTGAGATATAATGGCAAGCAAAGTGAGATTTTTGCCAGATTGAAAGTGTGTCAAATTTTAGCCAATCAAAGATTTGTATGTGCATTGAGTTCTAGCCAATCAGATGCTCATGAATTCAGCCAATCAGAGACTTGAGTTCTAGCCAATCAGATGTGCATGAATTCAGCCAATCTTCCAAAGATTCTTCCAAAGTAAAGGGAAAATGTTTTGAAAAATCCTCCAAGTTTGGTGAAACCTACAAAAATGAGAGTGATAACTTTTCAGATAGATCCACCAAGTATAGATACAAGAGAAGGAAAAAGAGGGACTGAAGTCCAAGTGTAGAGATAGTTTATGAAGTCAAAACTACTAACACAACTAGATATCATTAAAACAAAAAAATAGAAGAGAAATCATGAAACTAATTCTTCACAATCTTCTTCAATTGTGATTCCAATTGAGATTGATAGTGACAAGGAACCAAAAGTGAAAGAAAATAGTGTGATAGTCATATCACCTTGGTAACTCAAAATCATTATTTTTAAAGGATCTTCCTTTCCCATCTTGGGATAAATTAAGAGGAAAGATAGATTTGTTCTAGGTGATGGGATTACTATCCTGGAAAACAAATGTGAAATCACCATGTGTTTTTTCTCCTGTTCCAACTAGAGCATCAAAAAATTCCAATACCTCATGAACTTAATCACTCAACTCTGTGGTTCTCAATTCTTGAGTCTTAAGAAAATGTCCCCTCTCAGATGCTATATATGATTTCCAGAGGAAAAAAAATTAAGGAACATAAACCCTTTTTATCTTTCACAATCTTTCTGGCTTTTAGTCAACCAACTTTTAAAAATACTGAGTTATCTGAATAACTCTGAACTGAATAAAGCTCTTTTGTACTTGCACTGGCATGAACACACATTGAAAACCACCTCTTCCTTAATGAGCTCAAATCCCACTTCTGACACATACTGGCTGGCTGACTAATGGCAAGTCTTTGACCTCTCTGTGTCCTATGAAACTGTCCAAGATTTTAAGTTACTGATGAAATCTGCATTGATGGAAAGATTTTCTGAAGTCTGTATGATAAAAAATACACAAATGAAGAAAAGACACATAAAAACTTGAATTATTTGTATTTTATTATTAGGAACCTGTAAGTTTCAATAAGATTGCTCTTCTCCCATTTTTTTTCTTATTTTCAATTCTTGGGCTTCTCACATCCTTCCTCCTTCCAAATGGAGATGTATTAAATGTACTAAACCATTTTTGGAGTGCTATAATCAGAGGACTACCAGTCTGGGGGAAAAGTTTGTCGCCATAAGGTTACACACTCGATATTATAAATCCAGGAGCTTGAAAATCATTGCATAAGATTAAAATAAACATTTAAGTATTTATTCAAAGTAAGCTACTGAACATTTATAGACTTGCCCGTCAATAATTATATACTGTTTTGATAGCATGCATTTCATTAAATGTGAAATTTTGGTCTTAAAATATCCTTAGAAAAAGTGAATATAATTGATTGATTTCCATTTAATCTGCAATAAAATTTCAGACACTGAAACTTCCTAGCTGTGCCTGTGTGGGCAAGTCAGCAAACTTGTCTGAACCTCAGTTTCCTCATTTATGAAGATGATATTTGTACTACACCTCACAAAGCTTTTGTTTGGAAAGTACTATGTAAACCTTGAAGTTCTATTAAAAGGTGAGTTGATATCATTATTTCTGATATTACTAGATTAAAGAAATGTATAAAATAGATGGATAAATTCTGTGGGCCAGTGGTTCTTGGTGTGATTGAATCCTACATAGAGGTTCTCAAAAACTTTTAAGCTTACATTATAATTTTAGATATACTGAAACAAATACACGTTTATGGACTTCTTTTTTCATATGGTTGATAATTTATGCCACATACCTGGAATCTGATTCTGTCTCTTCATTAAAAAGTACAGAATATAAGAGCATGTCAAATATATCAGTTTCTCTATAACAACCTTATGTGGCTTGTTATTGTTGTTCTTTCTCAGAAATGGCCCAATTGCCTCTTCCCAGGGGAGTCATACATTTATACATTGCACATCCACACCATTCTTCCTACTCTCAGGAATTGAAATATTACCACTGTACACCATCAGGCTTTGCAGTTACTATTACATTACATCAGCTGGACAACGAAGGGCTCTAAGCAATAGTTCTACAAATCCACTCATAAGTATTAAATGCAATTTTGTATTGCCATCAAAAGGAATTTTAGAGAATAATAACAAAAAAATTCCAAAAACTCTGTAGATCTTCTTTAAATACAAAAGTACATAACTTTTGAAGTTGAAGCAATTTGACAAGATTGTCTTTAATGCTTCATATATCTTACAATGACGGGAAATCAGTCACAAAATGGAGCTCAGGATATGTATTTACAAGTCTGCACCCTGAAATCACTTACATTTAAAGACATTTACTCGTTACAATGAAACCCTCGAGACAAAGTGGCTTATGTTGTTACTTTGTAATGTCGTCTGGGAGACATTTTGTTATGGTTTGATTGCCTTTCAGTAGAAAATGTAGGTCTTCAGATTTTCCCTTTCTTCTTCATGATGTAATATAAGCTGTCAACTTGCTTTTGCTAAGGTCACAATAGAACTCTTCCTCTCTCGTTTTCATTTTCTCTTAGACATCGAGATCAGCTATAAAAATTGGGAATAGAGTGTTTTGGTAAAGATCTGAGGTCTTAGAGGAAGTTCCTTTACATAGTGCCACAGAGTAGTTAAGATATTCCAGAAACAGAGCAGACATTTGCCTGGTAGCCTATCTCTTAGTGGAATGTGCTCTGCCATATCTTTAAACTCTTCCACGTGGCACAGTATCATCATAATTTGCCTTTCCTTTGTTTATGGAAGTAGTTAAAACTTTTTTCTAATGGCTTTCCAAAGGTTATGTAGGTTGGCCTTTATATCTGGTTGTCCTATTTTAGGTGATGCTTTTATTTCCACTCACTTAGATCTCTATGTGAGTAGTTTCTAATAAGCCTTGTCTCCTTAACATTAGTCTTTTCTTCCCCCCACAGAGACCACCATTCCCCATACAATCTAATTGGTCTTTCATACTGAGGTCCACATTATTTTACTAATACAAAGTATTAGTTTGAAAATCTTTACTATCTCAAAATAAAATCTGAATTCCTTAGTCAGGTACTTAAGACACTCCACAATTTGGCTTCAGCTTTATTTTACATGGTACTCTAATTCTGCTATGCTTTCACTCAGAGAGAAGACTTCCTCTATATGCACCATTACTTCCCCCATATCTGAACCTTTTGCATTTCCCATCATCTTGAACACTCTTCTACCTACTGAAATCTTTACCTCTTTTTCAAGACTCAGCTTAGTGCCACTTCTTCTATGTTCTCTCTTTCCCTAAGTCAAGAATGTCTTCCTGCTGGGATTTCTCTCATAACTTTGCTTATACCTTTCTTATGTACTCACCCTGTTCCCTTTGCATTATAATTATTTGGTCTTATGTCCCCTATTATATTTTAAGCTCCTTAATGGCAGGAATGTGGAACTTATTTATCTTTGTATCTCTCAGTGCCTAATATTGCACTTTGCACATAATAGGTAATTTTAAATTACCAATATGGACAATTTATATAATGTTTGATGGTCATCAAAGAATTTTACTTAAGCTATCATTTAATTTTTACAATTATCTCGTGAAGTATTGTTATCATCATCATCATCATCATGGACAAAGTAGAAAACTGAGGCTGAGAAAGGATCAGGGCTGGGGATCCTGTAGCCTGCAGGTTCCCCACCACTGGTAAATGCTTTGCACAGGGTCACATAGCTACTAAGTGGCAAGATGTGAACCCAGGTTTTCTTGATTTCAAGAACAGCATACTATCCACTGTGCCACCTAGCTGCCTCTAATAATTATTCAGTGAATGAATGAATGAATCAGTGTTGAAATTGCATAAGGTCCATGCGGCAGTATACTATAATGGCTCAAGTGTGAGACTTGGAATCAGGAAGACTTCAGTTCAGTTCTCATCCTTGATGCTTTATATGATAATCAGCAAATCACTTAACTCAATTTGAGCTTTATTTTTTTCATCCATAGAGTAAAGATAATAATGCCTAAAATACTTATAGAATTTTTGAGGTTTAAATGAAATTAGATATTTAAAATATTTTGTAAACATTAACTTTCTCCATAAATACCAGTTACTAACATACTAATTCTGCAGTACAATATCACTTCAATTAGGACAGGGAAAATTTTCCACTTTATTTTTGTACTTTCAGCACCTAATTCCTATGCTACTGTGTGCTTACTGGCCCTTAAATAAATGTATATTGCATTAGATTTAACTGGGTGTTAAACTCATCACTTTTACATAGTTGGTCCAAGTGAAGAGACTATATTTTTAACTACACTTACCTTTTTATTGATTTTTAAAACCTTTCAATTATACTCTCTCTAAAATGATGCTTATATGTCTCAAGGTGTAATGGAAAAGGCACAGTTATAATGATCAAGTGAAAAAGAGTAAGCCTGTGCAATGAGGTTAGATAGGCTGTGTTAAATCATTGTCTTATTTAGATGTAATTATCCACTCAACCATGTAGGGGACAAGGCCGGCTACCTGATTGTCTAAATCAAAATATGCTTAGAAATAGAAAGTGCAGGCATCATAAAGTCGTATTCTTGCTGGTGTTGTATTTTCCTTTTTGTAAAGAATGTTTGCTCATTGGTTTTTGAGGGAAGACAAGGCTACACAGGCACATCAATGCAAATTGAAACCAAATTTCTGACAAATGGTTTTCTATGGAATTCCTTTCCCCTCCATATATATAGTGCCTTAAAGAAGCCCACAACAATGAATTTATTTTGTCCTTGTTCTCTGATTTTCCATGACATTACATCTGACTATGAGGTTTAAAGTCAAAGTAGTAGTGATAAAGGAGAAGCTGATGTATTACACTGAAGCACTCTCATCTGGTCATTATGATTCAGATTAATCTGGAAGTTGGTCTTAAATGAATGACCTTCTGGTCCCCAGATCATTGCCATCTCCCAGAACTATTGTATCTTCTCATTAATAAGGATATTTTGTACTCATGATATTTTAATGCTGGCTTTCTAATAAGAACAAGCAGAATGGGGAAACTATCTATAGAAACATAGTCTCTTTGAGTTGGGAAAAAATTGGAAGTCATCTAGTCCAAACCATACCTGAAAGAAGAATCTCCTCCACAGCATGCCCAACAAATAGCTTACCATCCTCAGCTTGAAGATCTACTCACTATCTTCCCAGACAACCCATTTCAGTGGATAGAGTGCTGGGCCTGGAGTCAGGATTTCAAATCTGGCCCCAAACACTTACTACTTGTGTGACCCTTTGCAAGTCAGTTAACCCTGTTTGTCTCAGTTTCATCTGTAAAATGAGTAGCGTCAGCAAATCACAAACCACTCTAGTACCTTTGCCAAAAAGTAACAATATCATTAGGAAGTATTTTTTTTCCTTCACATTGATTCAAAATCTGACTTCTACCAATTGGTGAATTCCTGTATGCCAACTGTTTTGCCTTGCTGATTATCTTAGTAATTGTGTTATTTTTGATAAATACCAGTAAGACTGTGTTAGGAATGGCAAGAAGTTTGCATGTGTATGGGGGAGGGTCAACTTAGGGTATTGATCAGACATTTATAATAGAGGAAATTAGCTGGTAAGATTTCAACTCAGGTATTCATATTCTACCCAACACTCTAGCTATGGCTCATTTTGGGTCTCAGGATTTCTTCTATTATTCCCAAGATTATATCAACATTTTTACATTCATTCTCATAACTGCCTTTGCTTCCATGTTCAGACCTTGTCATTGAATTAATTGCATATCACCTAAGTCTGTGTAGATAATGGCCCCCCCATTTCTTCCTCATTAAAATCACCTGCAAAGTGTCATCAGAATGTGTTTTTCAATATCTCTGTATATTCTTTTACCCAGTAAAAATAGAGACATTTGCATAAAATTGTTGCCTTTAGGAACTGGTTATAGAAATGGAGGTATTATAGTAAATACTGAACCAAACTGTATATTAATGAAAATATTTCAGGATATAGATTCACTTAGACCATTTTAAATTATAAACCAATTTTCACTGGGATGTGTAAGAAAACAGGTGACATTTGGGCTCTCTTATGTGTTTCCTTTTGGCTAAATTCATTTGCTAAAACAATACATAAATAGGTTTCACTTTAAGGATAAGGCATACCTTTTGAAAAATCATGAATCTTTGTTTCAAATGTCATCATCCCTAGTTTGGATTACTGAAACCCATTTCAGAAGCCAAGATGATTCCATTTGGACAGGAGAAAGAAGGCAGCTTGATTTTCTAAAGGTGTATTGCTGACTAGCAAAAACATCTGTTCTTAAGCTCATGATTATATCAAATAGAATCAGTCAAGGAATAAGTGTATTATATTCTTTCTGAAAAGACATCCTTCAATATATTCACCTCTGAGCACCTATAGTTTTACCCTTGTGGCTACCATAAATATCTTCTTCTGTTAAAGAATGGGTTCATATCCATGTGAGCAAGCTGTCTGTAGCTGTTGTATAAAGGATCATAATAAACAATCAAAATGCTCATTAAAGTGTATGTGCAGTTCATGTAAGAGGTTAATGTAATATCAAAAGCAGTAGGGAAATAGGAAAAAATCTAGTAGTCTCAGATCGATTAACTTAGAGTTTTCAAGTCCTCTATTACAAAATCAAGGTAAATATTACATAACTGATATGAATTTCAGTAAATTTGTCCCCTCTACACACTAAAAGTCAAATATTGCTAGCTATTGGCTCATTTAGTAGGCCATAGAAACATTAATTTCAATAAAAAATTAAGTGCTTCTCAAATCTACCTAATTTTACCAAGACCTTAAATGCAAATATTAATATATGCACAAATAAAAACATATGCATGTATGTGCATGTAAGTTTACATAGACATAAATATACAGATAGGTAGATAGGTAGTATCTGCCTTCAAGGAGCTTAGAAATCAAAACAATTCCTTGTTTTTTGTTTTTTTTGTTTTTAGCAATATTCATGGGCAGCTTAAGACAAAGTCAAATGAAGCTATATGAATTACATTTTAGTTCTCCACTAGCAATAATTAAAGGCAAATTAAGATTACAAAGTCAGTGTTTAATGGAGAAGAGGTCAAAAAATTTTTGGCCCCCTATGGAGAGCAATTAACTGCCACTAATTAAGAGAGGCAGATAGTGAGGAATTCAGAAAAGCTGGGGAAGATGTGTGGAGGCTCATGGCTGACCTTCCTCAAAACCTCTTGACTTTCGACTAGAATAAATGGATGTGAACTACTGAAATTTCATTATACACACAAACATAATATTAATATTTATTTTATTCTGTATGGTGTCAAGTCATCTTGTGTGCCCTTAAGTTTCGTATTTACATTTCAATGTGATCTTATAATACATTGTTCGTTTTTAAACTATTAGAGGTTAGAATCACTTGATTTGAATTTTAAGGTACTCTTAATACTGCACTAGGCGCAGCAGGGTCCTCGACTATTGAAATTTCTCAGAGGTACAATCTAATGAAGTGAAGTGGTTGGAGTAACCATAGTCAGAACAGAAAGAAATGTTATAAGAACTCCATGACCTAAAGAGTAATAGACAAGGAACTCAGGAATATAAAAATAAAAGACCAACACGCTTATTTGAAAAGATGAAGCAGAAGCAAGTCATATGTAGCAGGGCTGAAACAGAAAGCCCTGCAAGTAGCTGCCATCACTGATAAATAAAAACATGAAAAATTCAATATTAAGGACTAGGACAGGAGTGGGGAACCTGTGGCCTTGAGGACACATGTGATGCTCTAGGTCCTCAAGTGTGTCCCTTTAACTGAATCCAAACTTTACAGAACAAATCCTCTTAATAAAATAATTTGTTCTATAAAACTTAGACTCAGTCAAAAGGCTGTATCCAAGAACCTAGAAGGTCACCTGTGGCCTTGAGGCTGTAGGTTCTTCACCCCTGGACTAGAGTTATCAATAGGTTTTCTTTTTCAGTGAGGACTATATTCTTTGGAGTACTGGAATATTAGAATAACGAATGAGTATTCTTATGGTTTCATGAGTCTTCATAATATCTACACTATCCCAAATTTTCAGCCAATTTTATTTAACATTATTTTCTTCTTGTTCTTTTCCAGAAGAAAACAATAAGCATAAATACTAGTTATATCATGTTTATCTTTTAAATTTCATGTTCCATCATGTCATATGGCTAGCTCCAAAATGTGGTAACTCAATGTCAACAAAACCCATAGTTACTCAATTTTAACTTATGTGTGGGCTTCCATTTAACAACAAAACCAATAGCAAAAAAAATCTACAACAATATCACCCCCCACTACCACCACAACACAACATGATTAAGAAGTGTACTTAAATGCGCAGCATAGAATACTGCAAAGAACACAAAACTAGGCATCAAGAAACCTGAGTTCTAATCCTTAAAACTGTTGATAAATAGTCTTATAATATTGCGTATACCACTTTGGCTCTCTCAGTAGTCTGCAAAAAGTAAATATACGGATTAAATAAGAAGGAAGAAAAATGAGTTTTCAATAAATGAACTAATTCCCTCCCCGCCCCTTGTAAAACAGGAGGCAAAATTCTCAGCCAAGAGGATGAAGAGAGAAGGAGCCATGAGAGGGATAAAAAGCTTTGGAAGGACTCCTTTGGAATGTGAGAGAGGGAGGAGATGAGGGAGGTGTATTAATATTGCCTAGCAGCAGTGCAAGCCCAGTTGAGCTTGCATAACATAAATTTGTAATGGACTCAGAATGGTTGGGTGATTTTTCTCCTTAACTCAGTAGCGCATGAGGAAAGAGTGAATGTAGCAGACGGTGGGAGTGATCCAAGACTGAGGCTTGGCAGGGTACAACTGATAAAGGTTTAATAAGGGGGCCAGGAACCCAAGAGAAGAGTGAAGTATAGAGATGAACTGATTCACTAAAGAAACAAGAAGGGGAAAAGAGGAGAGTACAGTAAATGCAAGGGTGACAATCCAGGAAACAACTGAGCAATATAAGGACTAGAGGTCACTGTGTGGATGAAGAGTAGAGTTTGGTACTGGAAGGCAGAAGGAAAGGTGGAAAGGTAACAAAGTATGGTCAGAGAAGGGAATTTCAGAATTCTTGAACATGGAGGTGGTATTCTGAGGAAACTTTTGTAAACAGATGATTCTAAAATTATTAATGACTTAGGGCAAGGTGGGGATGAAACCAGAATTTAATAGAGCCTAGAACAGCAGGAAAAAAAAGATAAGAAGACTTTCTAATTACCTGGAATGTGCCTATTAAAGTACTTTTTAGAATTTTACCAGGAATTAGTTAGGCTCTCCTTCGTATAGCTTACAAGCTTTACTATGTTCTCTCTCTCTCTCTCTCTCTCTCTCTCTCTCTCTCTCTCTCTCTCTCTCTCTTTCTCTCTGTGTCTCTCTCTCCACATATACACATAAATGTGCATATATAGATGTGTGTTTGTATGTGTGTATATATACATACATGTGTATATATATACATATATATGAAATTTTGTTAAAATTTCCCAACTACATGTAAAAACTGTTAACAGTTTTTGAAAAAAATTAAACTCCAGATTCCCTCCCTCCTTATGCTTCCCTCCTTCAGAAGGCAAAAAAAAAATTTAATTACAAATGTGAAGTCATGCAAAGCATATTTCCATATTAGCCATGTTGCAAGAGAAAGCAAACAAAATAAAACAATAAAGATAAATAAAATTTTATAAAAATCTGCTTCAGTAGCATTTTTTCATTATGGTTCATTGGGAATTGTCTTGTATCATTGTCTTGGTCAGAGTAGCTAAGAATTTCATAGTTTATCATCTTTGTAATATTCTTGCTACTGTGTACAATGTTTTCTTTGGTCTGTTCACTTCATTTTGCATAAATTCATACAAGTTTTCCCAGGTTTTTTGAAACCATTTTGCTCATCATTTATTATAGCACAATAATACTCTATCACAACCATGTACCGCAACTTGTTGAATTGCTCTCCATTTGATGGGTATCTTTGCAATTTCTAATTCTTTGCACCACAAAAATATGCTACACCTTTTTTCTACATATAAATCCTTTCCCTTTTTTCTTTGATCTCTTTGGGATACAGACCAAAGGCACAGTTTGATATCCCTTTGGGCATAGTTCCGAATTGTTCTCCAGAATGGTTAGAGTAGTTCGCAACTTCACTAACGGTGCATTTTGTTATTCAGTTGTTTTAGTCATAGTGAGCTCTTCTTGACCCATTTGGGGTTTTCTTGGCAAAGATACTGGAGTGGTTTGCTATTTCTTTCTCTAGCTCATTTTCTAGATGAGAAACTGAGGCAAACATGGTTAACTGACTTGCCCAGAGTCACATGGCTAGTAAGTTTCTGAGGCTCATTTTACCATTTATCAAGTGGGAAATGGCTATTTTTTTTTTTTATAAATTTGCATCAGTTCCCTATATATTTGAGAAAATCATGATTAGCCAGAAAAAAAATTTGCTGTGAAAATCTTTCCTGGCTTCCTGTTTTCCTTCTAACTTTGGCTTCATTTGGTTGTTTATGAAAAAAAACTTTTTAATTTCACATAATCAAAATTATCAGTTCTATTGCCTGTAATCCCCTCTATTTCTTGTTTGGTCATAGACTCTTCCTTCATCCATAGATCTGATAAGTACATTTTTCCATACTCCATTAATTTGCTTATGATATCACCATTCATGTCTAAATCATTTTTCCATTTGTACCTTATCTTGGCATACAGTGTGAGGTGTTGGTCTATGCCTAGTCTTTGCCAAACTGCTTTCCAGTTTTCCCAGCAATTTTGGTAAATTGTTGAGTTCTTTCCCCAAAATCTTGGTATCTATTTGGAAGGGCAAAGCATTGCCTTAGATCTTTGCATGCAATATTTTGGTCTTTACATGTAAATCAAAGAACATGAACAGACATTTCTCAAGGGAGGTAATCCAAGTGATCGATAGCCATCTGAAAAAAAGAAACCACTATAAGACTAAAATAAATTCTAGAAATGCAAATTAAAGTGAACAAAAGAAGTTCAGAACAGGCCAAGGAAGCAGGGAACCCTTGGAACTACTGTGTTAAATTTAATATACTTTTTAAAAAAAAAAGTTGTAAGTTAATAGAAATGTGCGGTTTCTTTTACAATCCTATTTTTTCTTTTTTTAGATTGAAATGTTTATATTCATTGATGTCCTTTTAAACAAGTTGTAAATCTTTATTTTTAGACACTAAGCTCCTCATATACATATTCTATGCATACACACATTAATCTTGGAGACACACGATGATAAAGTAAGTTTAATGAAAAATCATTTTCCATTCCATGGTTGCAATTTTTCTAAGTACAATTCTTCCTAAAGTTTGTTGAACTTTGGCAATAAAGTATCACCACATAAGTTAAACACACTGAGATTACTGTAAAGGGAACTAAGTGAATGTCTCTCTTTGTTAAGCTACTGGTTTCAAAACTGAAAAATTTTACATGTAAAGACCTAATGCAATGCTTTGCCCTTCCAAATAGATACCATTTTCAGCAATAACTCACATATCCGAAAGATTGAGAGAAAAGAGGGTGAAGGTGAACAATAGAAGCTTTTCTTCCATCTTCAGAAAAGTCCCACATACAGGCCTTCTAAATGGCTTAGCAGCATTCATAAGCATACAAACATGTCAACCCCTTTCCTGCTACAAAGCTGCAGTCTTCCATCAGTATAAATTAAACTAAGAAAGTAGACATTAGTAGCAGAACAAGCACACTTT
Organism: Phalanger gymnotis; assembly: GCA_028646595.1. Taxonomy (NCBI): domain Eukaryota; kingdom Metazoa; phylum Chordata; class Mammalia; order Diprotodontia; family Phalangeridae; genus Phalanger; species Phalanger gymnotis. Next base: position 366,080,368 of record CM053622.1, on the reverse strand, counting down.
GTACATATCCAACTTTATTCTGTCAAATGGATAAGCAATTTCTCAAAGACCAATGCACATATATAACTGTCATAGAGCATACTCATACATGGAGAAGTTCCAGTTTAAGCAATGAGTCCTGATATGAATCATAGATGCCTTGTAGCAATCATGGCTTGAATTTCCATCTTTCAGTAAGCATTTTCTCTGAATATTATATGTAATCAATACAGATACAATTTTCTACATAGACTCCTGAATAATGGTTTTAGTCTGTAAACATGCCTGCAACTCATTAACAATTTTCTTAGCTTCATGCACATTATTAGTAGCCACTGAGTTACTTTTCATGTTTGCAATGGAGACATCAGTGCTTGGAATAAGGCTATACATTTTACTGGCAGCAGAGAGATGAGAGAATTGACTGTGTTTCATTCCCTGAAACTACATCGCTTTCATGTAGGAGATCATCTTGTTTCAATACTGCATGACATGGCTAATATTGGTATGCTTTTTTCACTAGTTGAAAATGTTTATGAAGAGTCTCTTCAGTCTAATTTCCTGCATCTGATTTTTCCATCTAATTAACACTATAGCAATCTCCCAGGTACGTACTTATCTCTTCGTCTTAATAACAGGCATAAGAAAACTATCTGGGATTTGTAGCAGTAGTTGCATAAACATTGATATCATGATGCAGGTGGTCCATCATTGAGCCAGTTTCACATGCTTCAATACTGAATATTACCTTTTGGTAGCTTTTATGTTTGTGCATATAATGGGTAGTCTTATTTGAATCCTTTACATGAAGATCATTACCAGGGAAAACCCAGAGCCCAATAGCTCCATGATCAGTGAAGTAAACAAACACATGAGACTTGGAACCACTGCCAAAAGAAATCAGCCCTCCTCAGTAGGTTATCGTGACTCACAGTTTAAGAAGCACTGAAGGGGTCACGAGTGTAAAAAGTTTAAGAAGCCCTGGGTTAGAACACTAATTTACAACATCCTGAAATATTTGTCATCTCAGTTTTAATGTAACTTCACAGAAAAACAGCTAAAAATGTACAGCTGGTCAAAAAAGTTCATTCAGAATACAACGCAATACATAGGATCAAAAGCCACAATAAAGCCACATTTAGCTTAGTTTCTTCCTTCAAATAGGTGCTATTCTGAATGACAGGGCAGTTTCCTTCTAATTCAAAATGTTGGATGAAGAATTTGGGATTGAAGTAAATTATGGGAAAGGTCACAATATACTGCAGAACATTCATTCAAGATATATTTAGTATATGCTCATGATGGACAAGGTACAATTATGCCAGGCACTGGGGAAACAAATCTAGTCCCATTCTTTTCTCTTAAAGGTAAAGGAAACAAAGCCCAGTAGTAAGTGGCAGAGATGAGACTAGAAGCCTAATACCTTGACTCCTAGTGCACTATTTTTCTCAATACAATCACAGTTTGGACTGGGAGTGGGGAAAAGATCTTATAGCTCTTCTCCAATCAACCGTATCTCCCCATTGGTTCCCCTGGGCATACGGTCAACTGCAGGGTTTGTCAGTTCCCATTAAGCACATCTGATCATACTATACTACCCTTAGAGATGCAGACATACTATGTGTCAGAGTTATTGACAACTCTTGGTGAATGAGTCCATGGGTAGTACTGCTAGGAATCAGAAGCACATGAGAATCATCATATTAACTTCAGAGTTAGCTGTATCTACATCCCCAGTTCTATAACACAGATGTACTGCCATGGCAAAATAAATCACTTCTTGTAAATTATGACACCATAAAAGTAATGAACACCAAATATATACCAGAGTACATTTGCTGACTCACAATCAGTAAGGGTAGAACTTAAATGATGCTTTCCCCACAAAACTAAGGATAGATTTGTGCTCATTGTCTAGAGCATCTACACTTAATATACTACCTCTGCTTTGGTGCAATTTGAAATAGTGTAAAGTAAATTAGACTATGGGAGAGGGGGAAAATCAACCCTCCTTTGGGCATGCCATAATAGAAATTAAGATAAACTGAGTCAATAAAGTTTTGAGTGAGTCCCCTTTACAAGCAAGGCTGACATTTGTCAATAAAAGTGGTCAATGGACCCTCAGCGGTCAAAGACAAATTGATGTCTGTTGAGCTCACAATTTTTAAAAAAAGATGATGATGTAGAGAAGAAGGTTTTATACTGTTGCTAATGCCATTGAGAATGCTGGGAGTCACTGGAAGTAAGTGGATGGTGGAAAGACAGAAAATGGGTATTATAAAAGAATAGCATAGACTTCAAAAAAGGAAAAAAAGAGAGGAGCTATATGATTTGTGTAGCAATACTAGTGTGAAAGGAGTATCCCAATCATTCCATTGTTCTTGAAAATCTGGAGCACGTGAAGGAGTGTCTTCAAGGAAGATAGTTGTAAGGGATGTGATATCCTCAATGGGAAGTCTAGCCCCAGTTAAAGCCAAATGGAGACAAGAGTGTCAAAAAAAATTGAGAATATAAAAATTTTTTTAGCCAGGAAGGGAATGCATCTCACAGGTATGGAAAGTTCTTGATCAAACAAGGATAGGGGCGACCGTAGGAGACAAAATGGACAACATTTTCTACATGGGGGTTTCTAAAACCCCAAACAATTTCATCACCAGGTGGCTAGACCACTGGTAATGTACATAATCAATAGACTCCATCTGTTACTAAGGCTATACTCAAAAACTTTCCAACAAGGAACCTGCCAGATCCTGTGTTCCATTGGCATATTCTCCAAAAACCCTGTCTCATTTCCATGTCATGGTGACATAAAGTCAAAGTAATACTTCATAGGCAAGAAAGAAAAGATGGAGTGGCCACATGGGCAATACACCTTTCCATATCTGAAATCCAGCCTGTTCCATGGTAGAGCAGCATAGTGTGTTGCCACATGCTGAGGAAGGCTATAAGTGAGTAACTCTAATTTTGCTCATCAAAAGAGATTTTGGGGCAATTGGCTTGGATGCTTTCTAGATTCCTGACAAATTTAATCATTCCGAAATGTCAAATCAACTACTCTTCTGCTGCAATACAATGATAAGGCTCAAAAAAGATAGAATGGGGGCAGCTATGTGGCACAGCGAGTAGAGCACTAGCCTTGAAGTCAGGAGGACCTGAGTTAAAATATGGCCTCAGGTGCTTAACACACTTACTAGCTGTGTGACCTTGGACAAGTCACTTAACCCCAATCGTCCTGTGTTCCCCCCTGCAAAAAAAAAGAGAATGAAAAGGAGAGAGAGAGAGAGAGAGGGAGAGAGAGAGAGAGAGAGAGAGAGAGAGAGAGAGAGAGAGAGAGAGAGAGAGAGAGAGAGAGAGAGAAAGAGAGAGAGAGAATGAGAGAACAAGAACCTACTCCTCAGGTTTTACAGACAGATCTAGGTTATCTTCTGCCTACTATAAAGTGAAAATATTTTGACACAAAGTTCAGAGTTTTATCTCTCTTCCTCCCCTCTTCCCTTCATGGAGTATAGTAGAAATTGCACACTGTTTAAAGTCCAAAGATGGGCTCAACTCCTGACTGCTACTTACTATATACATGATCTTTAGCAGGTTATTTTCTCTCTGTGTGTCTCAAATTCCTGATCTATAAAATGAGAAGTGTAAATTGCATGATATTTATGGTCTCTTCTAATTCTGGATTCTTAAACTCTATTCTGTTTTAAAATGCACATTTATATCTGAGGCTATTTCCCAAGCAAAAGTCTTCTCATGGTTTTCAATGGGCCTTCTGCTTTAAAACTTTCCCAGGCAATACAAAGACCAAAATATAATGAGGAGTATTAATGGGAAAAGGTCTCTTGTTAAAAATAGTAATTTTAGGAAGGGAAAGGGGGATGGGAGGAGAATGGGGTGATGGAGGGGAGGGCAGACTGGGGAACGGGCAACCAGAGTGTACGCCATCTTGGAGTGGGGCGGGGGTGGAAATGGGGAGAAAATCTGTAATTCAAACGCCTGTGAAAATCAATGCTGAAAACTAAACATATTAAAAATAAATTTAAAAAATAGTAATTTTATAATGGCACTGATTTATTCTTTCTTAGAGTGACACTGCAACTAGAATTAGAAAGAGTAAGACCATTTGTTTAGCTAGAGTTTGCAAATACATTATACATATTATCTCAGTTGATCCTCAATACTCTGAGAGGTAGGCGCTGTTAAAACATATGGAGAAAATGACAGACAGGCATATTAAATAACTTGCTCAGTATCACAGCTAGAAATACTTGAGGCAGGATTTAAACTCAGTTCTTCTTAAAATCCAGTACTCCATCCACTATACAAGATAAATTGGGAAGGCCTAGTGCTACTCTTAGGAGGCCTCATCGCTAACTAGTTAGCACAGTGGATGAAGTGTTAAACTTGAGGTCAGGAAGACCTGAGTTCAAATACTGCCTCAGAAACTTACCATTTTCGTGATACTGGCAAGTCACTTAACATCAGTATTTTCATCCATAGATTGAAGATAATAGCATCTAATTCATAGAGTTATTGTGTGGATCATATGCAATAACTCATGCAAACTGTTTTATAAACTTTAAAGTAATACATAAATGCTTGCTCTTATTATTCAATAGAGACTTTAAACATGGGAGAAGATATGAACCCCAAACACGATATATGTGTAGAATTTTATTTAGACATCATTCATTCTTCACCATCTTGATATATTAGTTTGGTATGTGAGTTCAGTCTATTGCTTGGGAACCCATATCCCTTGCATAATCCCCTACCCCTACCCCAGTTGCCTGATATGTAGATATGGAAATCTATTAATATACCTCTCCATTACCATAGTATCCTGAAAGATAGAAGCTTCACATACTTAGTTCATTTAGTTAGTAGATTTTGATTGCCAATTTCCAAATCCCAGTGATTCAGTCTCTTATTTCCTGGAGTTAAAGCCGCCTTCCTTTTTACTTGGCCATATATCATTATCCCCATCAAGCTCAAGTGTGTCATTCCATAGACCCTTTTCTCCTCTGCCTCCTTTCCACTGAGACCACTAGAATGTTGTTTGATAGTTATTAAACTAAGCCTTTGTATTTCTTCTGCCTTTCACATGCTTTATTATGCAACTATCTTCTTGACTTCACGGAAATCTTACTTTCTCTGCCTTACACTGTATCCATAGCCACCCTTTCTAATTGTTCCTTTGCTTACATCCCCTGACACACTGGACTAGTTGGAATAGGGGAATAGTTAGCTTGTTTCTTCTTTGTTCTTGATTTCTGCTTTCACAGTCCTCTACCACTATCACTCAGCAAATTTTCCTGCTTTGTTTTTTACTTCATCCGTACAAATCATTAAATCTGGATATAGGTCTCTCTCCCTTTTGTTCTCAAGGAATTCAGTACCTGGATTACCATTTTTTTTCTCTAATAATTTGCCTCTTCTCTTATTTGTGAGGAATTTGATATACATTGGGTGTCCCCTTAAATATCTCCCCCTCCTCATTCACCGATTTCCTCAAATTCACTGAATTAGAGATTTACCACAAGTTCTCACATGACTGACCATATCTTAGATCTCACCATAATCCCAAACTGGGCCATATTCATGATTCAGAATTCTCTTTCTATGATCATGACCTTTCATCCACCTCAATCTATTCTTGTTTTTTTATTATTTGTCAAATCTTTATTGGGTAAGTGGGAAAGATTGGCGCAGGGTCCAGTTTAGTCCTTCTAGTCCTTCTTGGCAGCAGCCTTCCTCATGGCAGCTAGGACGTTGCTGAGCTCCTCTCTCTTCCTCTTGGCCTGGATGTGAGTTCCCACCCTTTTTTTTTGATGAACTTAAGTGCTCTCTTATCCTTAGAGACCTTTAACAATTCCATGGCGTGCCTCTCACAAGGGGCAAATTCACATACTTCCTGGATCATATCTCTCACAAACTTGGTGTGCTTGGTCAAGCGCCCACGGCAGTGGCAGTGTCGCAGCTTCGAAACATTTTTGGTAACTTTGTGGCCCTTGTTGAGGCCCACGGCCACGGGGTATCGGATGGCCATGGCTGCGGCGCTACGTAGTCCCAACGGCAGCCACAGCAGAAGGGCACCTCAATCTATTCTTAAGCATCACTGCAGTTTCCAATTTATTCATTCTTCTTTATGCTTCTAGTCTATCATTTTTACTTTGGTCTTGATTTTCTATCTTCAGTTTTGAGTTGAAAGTAGTCAAGTCCAACTATGTCCTGTCTCCAACCCATGACTCTTTGCCCCTATTTTAACCCCTATTCATTTCTTGACAATGATCTTCTACTCAATGGAGCTTGAATTCAAATCAATTCAATTCACCAGGAATTTGTTAACTATCTACTACATGAAACAAACTCTCCTGAATGCTAGACACACAAAGATAGAAACAAAGCTATCTTTGTCCTTGAGGTATCTGCATTCTACTGCAGCAAACATTTGCCTTCACCAACTACTGAATACTGCTATAAAAAGTGACATCACCATACTGGATGGGTGAAGTTAATTTTGTCTTTCAAATGGGCCCTCACTGCTGCATGGCCAAACTTTTATTCTTCCTTTATTGCCTCTGTGCACGAGTCTATGAAATAGTTGTTCTAATCCTTCTCTTCTTTCAAACTGCCAACAGATTGTCCTCTAATGCCCCAGTAGATTTCCTTGACTTTTTAATTTTTATTGAAAATTGGAGGCCATGATCTATGAGCTTCCTTTCCTCTTCTTATCTGTACCTCAAAATCCCCACATATCTTATTCATCCTATCTTCCTTTATTCCCATTTCTGAGAGAGTGTGAGCCATTCTCCTTATCAAGGCCATTGTAATTACATATGTATTATATTGTATATTTTCCTGGAACTTGTTCTCTAGCAATGACATCTCTGTCCAACTGTAGTCAGCAAGGTGGCACAGTGGATAAAGCACTGGGTCTTGAGTCAGGAGTATCTGAGTTCAAATCCAGCCTCAGACAGTTACTCTCCTTTTGTCATTAAGCAACTCATTCGACCTCCGTTTGCCTCAGTTTCCTCATCTATAAAGCAAGGATAGCAATAACATCTACCTTTCAGGGTCGTTATGAGGACTAAATGAAATAATTGCAAAGTACTTAACACCCCTGGACTATTATAATAACATCCTAATTGGTCTCTTCTAGTGTCTCTCATCCTTCACATAGCAGCCAACATGATTTTCCTAAGAAACAGGTTTGACCAAGTTATTCCTCTCCTAAACAGCATTTTGTAAGTTTCCATTGTTTCTATAGTGAAACATAGCCTCTATAGTTTGGCATTTTAAATTCTCCATAATCTGACTCGCAACTACCTTTATGTTTTTCTTTCACATTCTTCTTTAAAACTCTATGTTCTAATCAAACTGGACAGTTAGATATTCACTGCACTCCAATCTCCCTCTCCTGCCACTGCATATTCATATTAACTGTCATATGGGCCAAGAATGTATTCACTCTGCTCCTTACTTTTCAAAATCTTTATCTTCCTTCAAGGTTCATTTAATTCATATGCCACCTCTTTTCTTAAATCAATCTAGATCCCTACCTCCCCTAACAGTAATGCTATCTCTTCAGATATTTTTTTGTGGTTCATTTATTCATGTGTATGTTTTCTCCCCCCCAAAAAATATTATATGCTTGAAGCTAGGGCCCATTTAATTTTTTGTCTCCCAATACCCAGTAATTAGCATAGTGCTTGGTGTACGGCAGGTACTTAATATAATATGTTGAATCGCACCAAATAGGATTTAGAATAGTGAGGGGATGTAAACATCACCTGATCCAGTTCCTTTATTTTGCAAGGTGGGGAACTAAATTGTGTCACCTCATAGTTTAAAGGCCTTCAAAGAATTGTGCCAGGAGGATTCAGTAAAGCTTAGAATATGAAGTCACTTATGTTAGAGGGAAAATGGGGTAAGGATTATGGTAAGTATCCCATTCAGAGATCAGTACAACCAAATTCATAGAAAAGGACTTCTGAGATAGGCTATGGATTTGGGGTAATCAGGGTGGGACTTTTTTCTTTTTACTGTTTTCTCTTTTGGAATGCTTAAGTAATCAAGTACCTTTGATGAGTCTTTCCTTTTGAATGTAATGGCAAGCAAAATGGACTTTTTGTTGTCTTGTATTTCTTTGATTGAATCAACAGTCTTTGACTTGCTTAGGTTTGAGTTGCATGGTTGTGAAGCCCTTTGATCCTGAAGAAGTGTATATAAATGCAAAGGTTGGCATTTTGCCTTTGGGGACACACTCATTGAAAGAGTGCTGGTGATGAGACTCTGGGTAGCCACTGAAACAGCTCCTCTACTCCACTCCCATCTTTGAAACCCCAGATGTTGGTGCTTCTCTCTGGTAAATGTGTATTGCTGTGGATGGACTGATTTGTGTTTTTCTGCTCTATTTATATAATTATGCTTGTAATTTCTGTTTGTATTCTCTCTAAAGTTCAGGGTGCTGGCTTTTTCCGTTGAACTAAGTGAATGATACATGTATGTTTAATTAAACAGAGATTGTTAACCCCTTAAAGTTGCTTTCCTTAGAAAAGCAGATCAAAGAACCTGTGCTAGCAGCCCTCCTGTGTGCTCTTGTTGTTAGGCTTGTTATCATTCTTTCACCAAAACAACAGCTGCTAGCAAAATTGATGTTACAGGAGCAAATGCTCTGATTCAGTGATTCTGACACCTGCCACTGCTTTGTATAATTTGTGCTTTATATCAAGGAATAACAAAATTAATTTTACTAAATCATTATTTTCCACATTAAGTTTCATATTACACTTTCCTCATGATAAAAGTATGTCTAATATTTTACAAAAGAGGAAGATAAAAATGGACCATTAAGTAATATGTCCAAGGTCATAGAACTAATAAGTAGAAGAATATGAATTCCAGTTTTCACAGAAGTATAGAATACATTTTCCGGGAGGAAGAAAAACTAAAACCAAAAAAAATTTGTGAATGATTACCCCACATAGATCCAGCCTGTATGTATTTTAATGTTAACATCAACCAACGTATTTAAAGAACAAGGAAATATAAAGAGGATTCAAAGAAATCACTTACTAGCTCTGTAACTGGTATCAAATTATTTCACCTTTCTGTGTCTCAGTTTCCTCATATGCAAAATGAGGCACTTGGGGAAAGTATCTTTCCAGAGCTAAGAAAGTACTATGCCGAGAGCTGTTAACTGTACTTCTAAATCCTACATAGTTTATATAAAACAAAGTATAATCAATTGCAAAGTTTCCAGAGTATCATTTCTACCCACAACCTCCTGCTTAAGGAAGTTTGCTGAGAGATTGCTTTGACTCAGTAATGAGTCAACTCTCATTGTCATATAAATGGAACACTCAATTTCAAGAACTTGAGCAGTTATGCTTCTCAGAAATCTTGTGTGTGTATTTGTGCGTGTGTGTGTGAGTGTGTGTGTATGTGTGGTGGGGGAGAATGGAAAGAAAATGAAAATTGAATCCAGTTTCGTGCATCGCAATGCTTCATGTATTAGTTTACCACCCACTGATTTCATTCTTTTCTTTCTAAATCATCCCACACTGTCTCCCTTGCAGGAAACTGCTACTTGGAAAAGCAAAACTATTTCTAGTGGTTTGGGAGTTGAGGGAATGAATCTAGCTAAAATGTTCCTTGATTTAGATGATTGGTGGCTCTGGTTGAGATTAGCCACTTAGATTTTGAAAGACTAATGTTAAGAAAGTTCAAATGCCTAGCGTGAGCAGCAACTCAAGAGAAAGTTAAAAAAATTAATATCCACCAAAAATAAGTGCCATTAGCCCTTAATATTTGAAGATCCACTATAGTGAATGATGATAATGAGCCTAAAATTATGATCATATGTTTCATACATACATGTATATTTTATCTTAAATTTATATCCTCACAACTTCCTTATGCCATTTAAAGGATTGTTAACTAAAAACTTTAATCATCTTATGCTGTTCTTGAATGCTCCTTTTTATCTTATGATTGTCTTTCATTTTAAGCTACCGTGAAAGGAGAAAAGTAAATAGACAATACTTTAAAAATAAATAGTCAGGGGGTTACTGTGTTCAGGAATACTTAAAATCAGTTCACTTGTTTAGAAATTATTTAGGAAACATGACATTTGCAACCTCTTGATGTAAGCTTGCATTATAGAGCTTGGTAATATTTCATCTACCTGTTTTCTGATGCCCAGTCTCACTAAGTTTGAAGAATCTTATTATTAGATGGTTCGACACAATAATATGGATTGTATAGACATAGTAATTCAGTTGATTTGCAATCCCACCAATAAGGATCATAGATATGAATTTGAAAATGAAAGAGGAAGAGGGAAAAATATGGTGGAAAAGGCACAATGTGCATGCATTCCAAGTAGAGGTACTCCATCCATAGAAAAGTCTTTCTTTCACTCAGTAATTACTAATGCTCGATTTTATTAAAAATTCTAACTAATTTGTATCTATATATACCTCTATCTACCCCAAGCTTTGGTCCGGCTTGCCTGACAACAGCCATTACCAGAATAATCACCACCACCACCACCACTACCATCCACAAACAGCAACAATCTAAGCAAAAAACAGACGGTATCAAATAGCATATACAGTATTTTATACCCACATATTTCCTATCCATCCTTCCCGGAAGAGTATGTGTATTCTTATCTTTTTTTAAGTCGATTGGTAATTATAATTAGTGTTCATCATTTAGCTGTTCTTTTCATTGGAATTATTATAGTCATTGTGTATACTGGTTTCCCAGCTCACTTTATTTTTTTATTCATCAATTTACAGTGTTTTTTACATTTCTCTGAATTTCTCATACCCACATTTTTAAATAATGCAATAAGACCCCATTTATTTTATACTACAACTTGTACAGGAAGTTATATTGGGTATAAAAATATATAAATTTTATTTGTGTCACCTATTATCTCATCTGACATACCCCCTGCCCTGTTTACCTAGTCTGTTCAAATGACCCACTATTCAGAACTACACAGCTTATCCACCCTTGGATATCTTGACTATGATCACCATATTGAATTTTTCTTACGGTAGTTTCTTAATGGTTAGAGCTCTTTTCATTCACCAATTATGTCATATCTCTCAGTTTTGAATGTTTCTTAAGCAAAATTCAAATTCAATGTGTCATTGTGGAAGGAAGCAAAGTGAAAAAGCCTTAACTTAAAAAATAAAGGGAACACTGGGTAGTTTCACTGTGCAAGATATAATGCAGACTAGAGATGCTCCTTAGACTCCCATCCTAGAGGCAGAGAAGAAAGCCATGGTAACTCACTTTCTCTGATCTCAGAGTGTATGCCAGCCTAATCCAGAAGGAAGGACTGAAACTTTGACTTTATCTTTCTGTCTCTAAGTTATGACATCCAGCCATTACATATTTTTTTTATCGCTTAAGACTCTTTACTCTTACCTTCAAGTCTCAGAACCCCTTTGATATCCTAAAAAAAAAAATCCTAGCCGTAATTACTATGCATTCCCCACACATGTACAATAACAGGATTTGCCTTCCGAACCTACTCAAGACTAAATCATAGCTGAACCACACTTTGCTCATGCCTGGGAGAATACTCTAGGACTGTCATATATATATATATATATGACCAACTTTTGACTATTTGAGGCTGGATTCAAACTCTTGTCTTTTTTACTCCAAATTTAGGATTCTATCCACTATGTCTCCAATAGATAACACAATATTTCATGACATGACATGAAACAACCTAATGTAACAAAATATAATATATATGATTTAATAGGACAACATATCATATCAGCAACATAACACAATACAACATAACATAGCACAGCATAACATAATATAATCAAATATATATTATACGTGTGCATATATTTTCTGTATCTATGTCTCCATGCATTGCCTATATCTATCTTTTTATATGTTGTGTGTATGTTTTGTTTGTATACATGTATTTGTATATCTCTATAGCTACCTATTCATCTATTATCTAATTGCATCTTTTCCAATGGTTTGAGAGCTCTATTTTTAAAAATTGGCACATATTCCAAACTTTAAAAAGGATAAATACAAAAATTTCTGATAAAATTCTAGAATATGTTATTCTTAGAGGGATTCAATAAATATCTCAAAAAATAAGTCCTCATCACAAAAAGCCTCAGCACAAACAGGTCATGCCAAGTCTAAATTGGTAAAAGACAGAAAGAATGTGTTGATATGTTAAAACAAATTTTCATAGTAACATATTGCAGGCATATATGTGTTAAGTATACTTGTTACCTGACCTATCATTTCATTCATTTAAGGAACTCCTAGTGAGAAAAGTGCTTCTCATTTGTACTGTGATTTATTGACTTAGGGAGCTGTCTATCACTGAGAAATTATGACTTCTCCAGGATCATATAAGTAATACATATCTGAGACACAATTTGAACCATGGTTTTCTAGAATCAATCTCATCTAAGTCAAGATGCTGATATGCTCATAAAAACAAACAAAAATGCACATCCCCACGTATATAGTTAATGTGTGTATATGTATGTATATATAAATTGAGCAAAGAACTCAATTGGCATGCAGATATATGTATATAGGTATGCATATATATACATATATATATGTGTGTGGTGTATATAGAAAGATATATAGAGAGATATAGATATATATCCACTGTATATGTATGGTATATGTGTGTGGGCGTGTGTGTATATCTATGTATTTATATCTGTCTTTCTATAATGTATATGCGCAACCATTTTTGAGCATAGGATAAACTCCATGAACTAATGTCAAAGAATTGAAATCTCCATTTAGTTAAAATTATCTGATTTTACATAACAGTTATTTGCAATTATTATTCACAAAATATGTAAATCAAATACCAGCAAGGGCAAAGAAATATTATTGCTAATTAAAAGATGTTAATGGAGACACGAATCTTTATAAGCAAAAATCAATCTTTAGTAATGTATTAAATGTACAGTGATGTCAAGTTTTGGGGACAAGGCTGCAAAAATTTGTTAAATAAATTTATACAGAGGCCTCAAGTGGAAATATTGTTCAAAATGAATTATAAGTATTAACCCATAAATTTTTAAAAAGATACAGAAATAGATCTTTCATGCATAATAGGAAATAGGAAATGAGAGTCAGGCGGTAAAATAATTTTTATCTGAACAAAATCTTTCCTAGTACTCAAAAAAGGTGAGTGTATTTCTGATATTTTCCCCTTCTTTGTTCATAAGTATTTCATTTAGATCTTTCTTTTTTTATTTAAAAAATGTGACTAGCTCTAAAAATACTTTTGGCTTGTTCAATTGGAAATAGAAGTCACATATTTGGATTTCATAGGAAAGGAAAAAATCGATATGAAATTACAAATGATTTTGATCATAGCAGCGGCTCATACAGAAGGTCTTAAGTTCCGGGTTTACCTTTAAGTCATAATGAGATTTAGTCCATCTTTGCTCACACAAAATCCAGAGTTTTTAAGGAAAGTTAAAATTAATGATTTACCAGTTATTCTGAAAACAAATTTTTCAATTCTATAAAATAACTCATTAAAAATGATTCATTTTATGATTACATAATTGCTTAATTGAGTCAGCTAGATTTTTTTTCAGGTCAGTATATTTCAGTTAGTTTAGTCTTCTAATATCTTAAGTAAAGTTTCATAGGGTTTTTTTTTAAGGGAAGGAACAATTAGCAAAAGACATATGGATATCTGAGGGGAGATGACCAAAAGTGATGTTTCAAGAATATTTTTCTAAATAGAAACAAATACTAAAGCTAAACTTAATCTCATATCAACGAAAGCCTGAAATATTTGTTAACCAAACATTCCTGTTTCCAAATGATTTGTTACAATGTCTAATGAAATCTATATTATATTAGACTACAACTATGTTAGAATGCCCAGTGGGCCCCGGTTAATGAATTTCAATATGGCTTTCAAGCGATTGTCCTAATTTAATTTCGGAGCCAAGTGACCCATTTTTTGGACTTACATGAGAGAGTGGTAGTGTCTATGAGATATTCAGGTGACTTAACTTATCAGAACATAAGGAAGGATGAAGTCCAATTCCAAGGATATAACATTTTGTGAGAAAAGGGAAAAAGGAAAAGACTAAAGAATTGTCAGGTCAGTAAATAGTCAAGTTGCATCAAAGAGGTTCTATGGTCTTAGAAAAAAATCTGTAATCAGCAAAATACATTTATAGTTGAGCAGTAATCCACTGTGAAGCAGTGGCAATGCAATGTTTTACTCGTTTCTGACACATAAGGTAATTAGCAAAGAATCCTCATCAAGACCATGTACAGAATTAGAAACTAAAAGTCAAATAATAGCTTATGATTTGTCTATTTTCAATTACTATACAAAGTACTATTTGAGATTGTGTTTGTCCTTCATTTTCGAACAGGATTATGACATCAGGGAAATGATGACATGACTTGTAGTCATGCATTTATTTGAGTGAGGGTGGGCTGTGCAAGGTTGCCAGCCTCACTTTCTCCTCCAGAGCCATCTGGATCCAGTGACCAGATATTCATCAGGATGACTGGAGATAGCCCAGGATGCAAATGGGAGACCCTGGCCCTTTTAGACTAAGGCCTTTTCATGTACACACTTAGAGTAAAGTAATGTCCATTCAGTGAATAGGCCTCTTTAAGAAGTGAGCCAAGGGATGGCCTCTTTAATTAGAAAAAAAAGATTTAAAAAAAATCAAGCTGGGAGCGAAAGACCCTAAGGGTTGCTGTTCCAAAGAGAAACAGTTACCATTGACATTCACAGCCATTAATTAAAAGGACCATCCCTTGGCTCACTTCTCCAAAAAAGGCTTATTCACTGAATGGGTACTACCTAGCTCTCTACCAATAGGGTATTAAATTCTGTCTTCCCATATGCGCTTGTACATTGACTAGTTCACTCTTTTTTTAAATTTATTTTTTGTTTACAACACTGAGTTCCACAAGTTTTTGAGTTTCAAATTTTCTCCCCCTCCCTTCCCTCACCCCTCCCACCACAAGACAGCATGTAATCTGATGTACATTCCACATATACCTTTGCATTAAACTTATTTACACAATAGTTAAGTTGTAAAGAAGAATTATAACCAATGGAATGAATCATGAGAAAGAAGAAACAAAATCCCAAAAAGAAGAAAAAAGAAAAAAAAATATGAGAGAGAGAGCAAAAAGTTTGCCTCAATCTGCATTCAGACTCTGTAATTCTTTCTCTAGATGTGGATAGCTTTTTCCATCATGAATCTTTTGGAACTGTCTTTGAACCTTGCATCACTGAGAAGAGCCAAGTCTATCAAAGTTAGTCATCACAGATACCATGTCTGTAATCGTGTTTAGTGTTTTGCTTGTTCTGCTCCCTTCAATCAGCATCAGATCACATAGGTCCTTCCAGGTTATTATGAAATCCATCTCATCCCCATTTCTTATACCACAATAGTATTCTATTGCATTCATATACCACAACTTGTTTAACCATTCCCCAATTGATGGGCATCCCCTTGATGTCCAATTCTTTGACATCACAAAAAGAGCTGCTATAAATATTTTTATATGTATGGGTCTATTTACCACTTCTATGATCTCTTTGGGATACAGCACTAGAAGTGGTATTGCTGGGTCAATGGGTATGCACATCTTTATAGTCCTTTGGACATAGTTCCAAATTGGTCTCCAGAATGGCTGGATCAGTTCACAACTCCACCAACAATGTAACAGTGTTCCAATTTTCCTACATCCTCTCCAGTATTTATGATTTTCCTCTTTTGTCACATTAGCCAATCTGACAGGAGAGTTGTGGTACTTAAGAGTTGTTTTGATTTGCATTTCTCTGATCAATAGTGATTGAGAGCATTTTTTCTTATGACTATAGATACCTTTAGTTTCTTCCTCTGAAAACTGCCTGTTCATATCATTTGACCATTTCGCAATTGGGGAATGATTTGTATTCCTATGAATTTGACTCCATTCCCTGTATATTTTAGAGATAAGGCCTTTATCAGAGACATTGGCTATAAAAATTCTTTCCCAGTTTCCTGCTTCCCTCCTAATCTTGGTTGCATTGGCTTTGTTTGTACAAAAACTTTTCAATTTAATTTAATCAAAATTATCCATTTTGCATTTTGTAACATTCTCTATCTCTTGTTTGGTAATGAATTCTTCCCTTTCCCATAGATCTCATGGGTAAACTATTCCCTGCTCTCCCAAATTGTTTATAGTATCAGCCTTTATACCTATATCATGGACCCATTTTGACTTTATTTTGGTATACAGTATAAGGTATTGGTCTATGTCCAGTTTCTGCCATACTATTGTCCAATTTTCTCAGCAGTTTTTGTGAAGTAGTGAATTCTTAACCCAGAAGATGAACTCTTAGGGTTTATCAAAGAATAGATTGCTATAGTCATTGACTACTGTATCTTGTGTACCTAACCTATTCCACTGATTCATGACTCTGTTTCTTATGACTGCTGCTTTATAATACAGTTTAATATCTGGTATGGCTAGGCCACCATCACTAGCATTTCTTTTCATTAATTCTCTTGATATCCTTGGATCTTTTGTTCTTCCAGATGAATTTTGTCATTATTTTATCCAGCCCTATAAAATAATTTTTTGGTAGTTTAATTGGTATGGCACTGAATAAGAAAATTAATTTAGGTTAAATTGTCATTTTATTATATTAGCATGACCTACCCATTAACAACTGATGGTTTTTTTCTATTTATTTAGGTCTGATTTAATTTCTGTAAAAAAGTAATTTTAATTATATCCATATAGGTCATTGGTTTTTCTACAGTAACTTTAAATGGAATTTCTCTTTCTAGCTCTTGCTTATTGGGCTTTGTTAGTAATATAAAGGAATGCCAAGGATTTATGTGGGCTTATATTATATCCTGCAACTTTGCTAAAGTTTTGTATTATTTCAAGTAATTTTTTACTTGATTCTCTAGGTAAACCATCATATCATCTGCAAAGAGTGATAACATAGTTTCCTCTTTGCCTATTCTAATTCCTTCAATTTCTTTTTCTTCTCTTATTGCTAAAGCTAACATTTCTAGTACCAAATTGAATAATAGGGGTGATAATGGACATCCTTGTTTCACCCCTGATCTTATTGGTATCTAGCTTATCCTCATTACATTTCATCCTTGGTGATGGGTTTAGGCAGATGATATTGATAATTTTAAGGAAGACAATTTATTCCTATGCTTTCTAGTGTTTTTAATAGGAATGTGTGTTGTATTTTATCAAAAGTTTTTTTTTTCTGCATCTATTGAGATAATCATATGGTTTCTGCTAGTTTTGTTGTTGATATGATCAATTATGCTGATAGTTTTCCTAATATTGAACTAGCCCTTGCATTCCTGGAATAAATCCTACCTGGTCAAAGTATATTATTCTCAAGATAAATTGCTACAATCATTTTGCTGATATTTTATTTAAAATTTTTGCATCAATATTCATTAGGGAAATTTGTCTATAATTTTATTTCTCTATTTTGACTCTTCCTGGTTTAGGTATTAGTACCATATTTGTGTCACAAAAAGAATTTGGTAGGACTCCTTCTTGCTTATTTTCCCAAATAGTCTATAAAGTATGGGAATTAATTGTTCTTTAAATGTTTGATAGAATTCACATGTAAAACCATCTGGCACTGGAGATTTTTTCCTAGGGAGTTCATTGATGGCTTGCTCAATTTCCTTTTCTGAGATGGGGTTATTTAGGTATTTTATTTCCTCTTATGTTAACCTGGGCAATTTATATTCTTGTAAATTTTCATCCATTTCCCTAAGGTTGTCAAATTTTGGGGCATACAATTGGGCAAAATAATTCCTAAACACTGTTTTAATTTCCTTTTAATTGGAGGTGAATTCACCCTTTTCATTTTTGGTATTGGTTATTTGGTTTTCTTATTTCTTTTTTTTAAATCAAATCGACCAAAGCTTTATCAATTTTATTGTTTTTTCCATAAAACAACTCTTAGTTTTATTTATTAGTTTGATAGTTTTCTTAATTTCAATTTTAATAATCTCTCCTTTGATATTCAGCATCTCTCATTTGTTATTTAATTGGGGATTTTCAACTTGTTCTTTTTCTAGCTTTTTCAGTTGTATGCCCAAAACATTGGTCTCCTTTTTCTCTATTTTATTCATGTAAGCATTTAGAGATATAAAACTTCCCTTAAGAACAGCTTTTGCTGCATCCCATAAGTTTTGGTATGTTGTCTCATTATTGTCATTCTCTTGAATGAAGTTATTAATTGTTTTTCTGATTTGTTCTTTGACCCACTCATTCTTTAGGATTAGATTATTTAATTTACAATTTGTTTTTAGTTTATCTTTCCACGTTCCTTTATTACAAGTAATTTTTATTGCATCATGATCTAAAAAGTATGCATTGATTACTTCTGCCTTTCTGCACTGGATTGTGAGGGTTTTATACCCTAGTACATGGTCAGTTTTTGAGTATGTGCCATGTACTTCTGAGAAAAAAATGTAAATTCCTTTTTATCCCCATTCAGTTTTCTCCAGAGGTGTATCATATCTACCTTTTCTAAAATTCTATTCACTTCCTTAACTTCTTTCTTGTTTATTTTGAGGTTAGATTCATCAAGTTCAGAGAGGGGGAGGTTGAGGTCCCCCACTAGAATAACGTTCTCTCTATTTCTTCCTGTAATTACCTTAACTTATCCTCTAAGAATTTGTATGCTATGCCACTTGATGCACATATGTTAAGTAATGATATTGCTTCATTGTCTATGGTGCCTTTTAGCACAACATATTGTCCTTCTTTATCTCTTTTAATTAGATCTGTCTTTGTTTCTGCTTCACTTTTTGAGGTAGTATTTTCTTCAGTGGTCTTTTGGACCTCCTTTTCCATTTGGCTAATTCTGCCTTTCAAGGCATTCTTCTCCTCATTTGCTTTTTGGAGCTCTTTTGCCATTTGACTTAGTCTATTTTAAAGGTATTATTTTCTTCAGGACTTTTTTGGATCTCCTTTAGCAAGTCATTGACTTGTTTTTCATGGTTTTCTTGCATCACTCTCATTTCTCTTCCTAATTTTTCCTCTACTTCTCTAACTTGTTTTTCCAAATCCTTTTTGAGCTCTTCTATGGCCTGAGACCAGTTCGTGTTTTTCTTGGAGGCCTTTGAGGTGGGCTCTTTGACTTTGTTGACTTCTTCTGGCTATTTGTTTTGTTCTTCTTTGTCCCCAAAGAAAGATTCCAAAGTCTGAGTCTGAATCTGAGTCCATTTTCACTGGCTGGCCATGTTCCCAGAGAACTACTTCACCATTGAGCTTTTCATTGTGTTATGACTGTTTGTAGAGTAGAGAGTACTTTGTCCCAAGCTTGAGGGGTTGTGCTGTTGTTTTCAGAGCTATTTCTACACTGCAAGCTCTGCCACACCAGCGCCGCTCCTCCTCCCCCAAGAACTGCCAACCCAGACCGCGACTACGATCTAAGCAGGGTCTGCACTTCTGCTCTGATCTACCACTTAATTCCTCTCACCAGGTATGCCTGAGCCTGCAATCAACTGCAGCTGTAGCCCTGTAAGCAGCACTCAGAGCTGCACCACCTCTGCTTCCCCTTGGGCAGTGGCTGACCGTGAATTCCTTTCACTCTGTCCCAGCAGCTTTTCCCACCAAACTTCTCTGTTATCTTTGGCGTTTGTGGGTTGGGAAGTCTGACAACTGCCACAGCTTACTGATTCAGTGCTCTATGCCTGTTCTGCCCAGCTCCCAGTCTGGTTGGTCCTGGTGTGGCCCACGCTGGGTTCTGCTCTGCTCCACTCCCAGCACAGTGCAATAGACCTTACCCAGTGACCATCCAGGCTGTCCTGGGCTGGAGTCCTGCTTCCCTCTGCTATTTCATGGGTTCTGCAGTTCTAGAATTTGTTCAGAGCCATTTTCATAGGTGTTTGGAGGATCTTGGCAGAGAGCTTTAGGCAAATCCCTGCTGTCTAGCTGCCATCTTGGCTCCACCCCCCAACTTTTGCTAATTCTAATTTTTAACAAATTATTTTCTTCAAATAGCTTCTGCATCTCTCTTTCTACCTGGCCAAATTTAATTTTCAATGATTCATTTTCTCTTATTAGATTCTGCAATTTTAATTTTACCCCTCTAAGTTGGCTTTTAAAATCCTCTTTGAGCTCTTCCAGGAAGGGCTTTTGGGCTTGAGACCAGATCATACTCCTTTTTAAGTTTTCAGATGTGGGTATAGTGTCAATGTGATCCTCTTCTGAATTGATATTTCAATCTCTTCTGTCCCCATAATACAATTCAGTGGTCTTTTTTTTTTTTACTTTTCTAGCTTGCTTCTTCATGGTAGTTGCCCTTTTTCTGGCTTTTAAGTGGATCTCTGTTTCTGGGGCCAGTGGGCTTTATCCCAGACTCCTTGTGTTGGAAGCTAGGGTCCTGGTTACTGGCTTTATGTGCTGTGGCCTCTGGTTTTGACAGATAAATGATATAAACTGCTATAGCTCACTTGGTGGTGAGGTGAAGCTGGCTGGTATGTGCTAACAATGAAGGCCCAGTGAAGTGTTTCTGAGTTTCTCTGGGGTGGGGGGGTGGTTACAGTGTGAGATGTGGGGAAGGAGTGGTCTGGCTGCTGGAAGTCTCTTCTTCCCCTAGGGCTATGCTATATAACATGAGTTGTGTCAGCCATAGGTCTGTGCTGCTGTCTGCCAATTCCCCTTCTTGTGCAAAGGCACCACTGGGGTGATTGCATTTGTCAGTTCTGCCCCCCTAGGGTTCATGAACTTCTACTGGTCTGCTATGGAAGTGCTTGCTGTAATGCCTCCCTTCCTGTGCTGATCTTCCATCACCACAAAAGGGGGTCTTCTTAGCTTTCTGAGCTAAAAGATTACTGAACTCCCACTACTGGCTCCTCTATTCCAGGATTTCTCCTAGGATAGTATTCTCTGAGTTTCTCCAGGGAGGGACTAGAGCTGTTAGAGTTTACTCAGTCATCATAGCTCCTGGAAGTTCAAGAAGGTGAGTTTCAAACTTTCAGAATGTAGGGTGATAGCTCCAGGAGTAGCTGCTGCTGCTGCTGCAGGCTCTGCACTTCTGTCTCAGATAGTTCCAACAGACTCCTCTCTTGTGTGGAGAGGGTTGGGGATCACCACCTGAGCTGTTGGACTGGGCCTGCTATTGTTCCAGTACGGTGCTCCAGGGTGTGTCCATGCACCTAGCACTCTCCTGGTCTGGTACAACAGATCCCTCTCTTTCTGGACTCTCCTGGCTTGGAAATCTGCCATACTCTCTCTCCTAGTGGATTTGACTTCTCTCAGAACTGTCCATATTCACTTCTCAAGAGGTATCTGAAAGAATTTGAGAGAATTCTGCTATCTTGGCTCTGCCTCCTTCTTTTTTTAACCTTATAACTTCTTACATGATCTCATTGTGTGCCTTACATTTTTCAGTAACAAAAATCTGTATACACAAGCCATATAGAGAGAGTTGGCATGGTGTAATGGTTAGTGTACTAGATTTTGGGCCAAAGACTTGGATTTGTGTCCCAGATTCACCACTTACTAGTTGTACATCATTTAACATCTCTAGCCCACTGTTTTTTCTCTGAGGTAGGAATAATAAAACTTACACTATCTTTCACGAGGATCTATTGAGAGCAATCTATGAGAAGGTGATTTGCAAGATTTAAATCACTATACAAATGTATGATATTACTATGATCACTTGATCCTTGCAGCAATTTTGTGAGGTAGACAGGGAAGTGAGAAATGCCTCCTTTTTCACATTGCAGCAAGTGGAATGCACTATAAATCCTCAAATACAATTTCTTCCTATATGCCTAATTTAATTTTTTTTCATCTAGGTCATTCTCTGATTTGTCTAGATTGCTTGAGATTTTTAACTTTCCATGGTAAATGGTAATAATGTCTACAAGTTTTATATCATCTACCTATTATTAAAGTAAAACCTCAACTCTATTAATCAATAAAATTAAAAAGGCAAACACTAAGAACATAAAGTCATCAGGAGAATGCCAAATTTAAACATATGTGTGTATGTGTGTATATATATATATATATGCATATATATGTATATATGTATATGATTTTCTATGTAATTTAAAAAGGGTTTTTTACTAACATTTCTTTTGCACTTTTAAAAATTATTTATCTATTTTTAGTTTTCAACATTCATTTCCATATGACTTTAAGTTTCAGATTTTTTCCCCATCTCTCCCTTCCCCCACCCCAAGAAAGCACATAATTTGATATAGGCTCTACATACATATCCATATTGAACTTACTTTTATAATAGTCATATTGTAAAGAAGAAGTAGAACCAATGGGAGAAACCATGAGATAGAAGAAAAAAATAAAGAAAAAAGAGAGCAAATAATATGCTTTAATCTGCATTCAGACTCCACAGTTATTTTTCTGTATATGGACAGCATTTTCCATCATGAGTTTTTAGGAGCTGTCTTGGATCTTTGCACTGCTAAGAAAAGCCAAGTCTATCATAGTCATTGCACAATGTCTCTGTAACTGTATACAATGTTCCCTTGGTTCTGCTCCCCTCACTCAGCATCAGTTCATATAAGTCTTTCCAGGTTTTTTCTGAAATCCTCCTGCTCATCCTTTTTTATAGCACAATAGTATTCCATTACATTTGTATACCAAAACTTTTTCACTCATTCCGCAACTGATGGACATCCTTTAAATTTCCTATTCTTTGCCATCACAAAAAGAATGATGAATGAATATGAATATTTTGTTACATATAAGTCTTTTCCCCATTTGTATGATCTCTTTGGGATACAGGCCTAGAAGTGGTATTGCTGGGTCAAAGTGTATACACATTTTTTATAGCCCTTTGGGCATGGTTCCAAATTGCTCTCCAAAATGTTTGAATCAGTTCCCAACTCCACCAGCAATGCATTAGTGTTAAAGTTTGCTATACCTAGAAGCAGTCATTCTTTTCCTGGCTAAGTCAACTGAAGGGTATAAATTAACACAGCATTGGATTTGGTTCAAGGCCCTACTTCGATGCTTATAGTTAGTTTTGGAATATGTGCAGAAGCCAATTACCTTCTCTGAATGTGCTTTCTTAGCTATAAAAAACAGCAATCTCCCTCTAAGTAAGAAGATTAAATGATCAAATGGAACAATATGTGCAAATTATTTTATAACATATAGCATTTTATAAATATCAGATATTAATAACAATAGTAATATATGTATAACAATATAAGCATTACAGTTGTGCAGAAAGTATGATTTGAATGAGAACTATACTTTTTTATCCTTTCCTGGGAAGTCTCCTTCCTATATATCATTTTGTAATTAATTCCTAGCTTCATTAAAAAAAAAGTCCCCACACTCTAGAATGAGTACTATATCACTAAGTTTGACCCTGTACACTACATGTTTTTTCATTAAAGCTTCAAAAATTTGGATCTAGAAAAGACCTACAGATTATCCATTTCAGGCTACTCATTGTTTAATAGATGAGGAAACTGAAGCCAAGATCATTTAAGTCATTTCCCATACATTTCACAGAGAGCAGACCTGGGATTCTCACTCTAGTCCTCTCATTTCAAACCCAACCCTTTTCTGTTGTCCCATGCTGGATTCCAATTTACAAGGTTCCCTGAACAAATTAACACAAAATAAACATGTAGCTGCTGCTGACAGGAAAAATCTCCCCTTTCCCTTCTCAATTTCACTGAACTCCTTAGTGTATGTGGAGCGCTCTTTGAACATTCAAGTAAGAAATGAAACATTAATTAAACCACAAAAGGATACAGTTTGCTCTACTAAGGCTAGTCATTTCTATATTTAGTCTATTTCTCTGATTTTATTTTTTAAAGAAGCCATTAGGATTCTAAGAATTAATTTTGTAACGCAGCCCTCACACTACCCTCTGCTTTTTTTTTCCTTTTGGAAAATATAGATTCTAATAACCTGTGATATTTCATAGTTACATATGATAAAAGGTTTTTTTTTATAATAATGATTACAATTAACTTGCAACTTGCAGATGTTATTTTATACTCCCTTTTATAGCATCAGTAATTTTTGTATTAATTACATGAGAATTAGTTATCACCTTGAATCCACATTAAGTATATTTCTCAGAGCTGACAATCATTCAAAAAATACCATCATCTTCCCTATGAATCCCATGGAGAAGGCAGTGAATGGGTGCCCCATGAGAGCCAGCTATTATTTGGCAGCATTTTTTACTTTAATGGACATATCACTTTAACTAAGCCTCCGCCATCTGTTCCACACTCTAATTACAGTGACAAGATGAATTTAATTTATGATTATGTTATAAAGTAAGATATAAGTGATTTAAATGGGTTTTTTGTATGTTCTTTATGCAATACCCTGTTCACCTGTTAAGTTTTTTTTTTTGGTGGGGGGTGGGAGGTTTAAAATAGAAGAGAATTTACTTTCTCTGTACAAAATGAAAGTTTTCTATAGAAAATGAGAATGTGTAAGAAAGAATACATAACTAGATAATTGGCTACATGCTCTGAAGGTCATTGGGATTTTCTACCAAGACACTTATGTAAATCAATGATTCCAAAGGGCTCCCATTACTCTTACATTTGAACATAAATAAAAACTAATGTGTCTGGCAGTAGATCTATCAAGAAAAAACCTTATTGTTTTTAGTAAATTATCTATTCTAAATTGAAATATGATCCCAAACTTCTCAAGCTTTAATATTCATAAATGCTGTAAGCCACAAAAGAATCTGGTGAATATTGGATGATACAAATACAGCTGTCTTAAGAAGGAGAAGTACGTGCTGAATTTCCCTTTTATCACCACACAACAAAGCAGGGACACCTCACAACAAGAAGCAAACCCCTCTTATTAGTAAAATAAAAGCTTTCACTTTAAAGGAAGCTGCTGCAAAGCCTTGTTTGGCCATCATAGGACTTGGGTTCTAATGCTGCCTCTGATTCTTGCTAGCTATGTGACCATAAGCAAGCCAGTTCAACATCTCTGGGCTTTGATTTCCTCATCTATAAAATGAGAGTGTTGGACCAAATGGCCTCTAAGGACCCTTCGACCTCTAGTTCTATACTCTTTCTTGTGAAGTTATCTGATTCTTTCCAGCATGGATATTTCATTTTTTTCCAAAAACAAATGGTAGTAATCAGCATCATGGTTATAGGGAAAATAACAGGACAGTGAAAGCCTTGACTAGGGGCGTATGCTCCAAGTATGACCTTTTCAGAGGGCTGCCCAAATTTCTATCCAAGAAGTACCTTGAATCATGAAATTTTTGGTCTTCCATTTGTTTTAAACTTGTCTAGAGGTTTAGCTAATAGAAGTGACTTCTTGCTTTGCTTAGAAGCTAGACTCAACTCTTAATCACTAGGCATTTCCTACTTCTCTCATACCTATTTTCTGAAATGTTAGCATGTTCAGACACTCAGTACTAGTATAGGGCTGCAGTCTATCAGAGTCAAGTCCTTCCAGAGAAGAAATGAGAAGGCTAGTTGGTGAAACTGGGTTTATCCATTTAAATCCCTGAATTTTAAATTTATCTACATGTAACTGCCCTCTGGGCCCAAATTTGGCTTCTAAATTATTTCACCTTAGGGCAGCTAGATGATGCAGTGAGTAGAGCAACCGCCCTGGAGTCAGGAGGACCTGATTTCAAATCCAGCCTCAGACACTTGACTTGAGATGGATTTTCATCAATAAAAATGGGCATTTAAATTGTTTCTGACCTACAAACTAAAGGTAAGGAGAACATTTGCTTTCAAAAACTCTGAACATGGAATCTAGAAAAGTTAAGAGAAAAGACTAAGCAGTGAATCCAAATCTCTCATGTATTAAGGGCAGGATAATTCTATTGCCAAAATTTTTTTTGATTAAAAAAAGAACAAACAAGAATAATCAAAGGAGATAAGGACTGTGAGAAATGTGGTTTTGGGGACCACTGGACTTCCCCAAATTGTGAGAAAACACTGCTTTGGGGATCACTGGACTTCCTAGACAGGGCCAAAGTCCTGAGGAAGAACCCTGTGATAATCCCTAGGGAAGGTTGTACAGACCACAGGATTCCCAGAGGAAGGCCAAGTGGTAGCCCCCTTAATGGGTGGGGATCACAGGGCTCCTAAGGGTCAGACCCTAAGGAGGATCCAAGTGATGGCCCCTTAAGATGGCAGTAAGATCACAAGGCTCCTGAGACAGGGCTGGAAGTCCCAAGTGATGTCCCCTTAAGAAGTCTGTGCAGACCACAGAGTTCCCCAGGGAAATCCCAAGTGGTAGCCCTCTTAACACCACAGTGGGGATCACAGGACTCCCCAAGGCAGAATCAGGAAATAAGCCCAAGACAAGCTTCCACCACTCATTGCTTTCCTTTCTTAACCTTAGAAAAATCCTTGTGATTTGCCCACTCTCACCCAAAGAACTCAGGACTAAAGTGAGCAGAGGAAGGCATTTCATTATGCTCCTCAAGAAAGCAGGTATAGTGCTCACTGGAACACTCACGCTGATAAAGCTGCAGGAACAGGGGTAATCATTCCCTCCACTCCTGCTAGAGTTATGGTTAGTTTATAATCTTTATTTTTTACATAGTTTTCCTAGGTTATACAGTTTATGTATGTAGGATAATAAGGATACAGAAGCAAAAGTGAAGTTCATTAGATTTCCCTTGTCTGAGTTTAGGATTAATCTACATTCTTTACTCACCTACAGTCCCTCTCTAACATATGCAAATTATGCAAATCAATATGCCTGGACTCTTGACCAAGACCAGACCCTAGATAAGCTTGAACTGGTTCAACCTGGTTTGGCCTCTCTAATTCCCCTGACTGTCTTCTCAAAAAGCATGTGTATGCAATACAAGCCTCTGACCTCTCACCTGACCAACCTTGAGGCCTGGCTTCTGCTAAAGCTGGGGTGGGGGAGGGGGGAAGTACACCTTTAGTTCTGTGGAAACAAAACTCCTCCTCCCATTTCTTACAAGGACCTATGTGCCTAAAGATTTGTGGATCACTGAGAGTCAATGAAAGGAAAGGAGGAAGACTTTAGCATGCTATGAATTAAATCTCACAGTCACCTACCTATAAGTGAGCGTATATGTATACATATGTATAGATATACATGTACATACATGTATGTATATCTATCTATACTCACTTTATTCTCTGCTCACACTGGAATTTTATGAAAAAAATACACACATACATGCAGATATATGTATTTTAATTGTGGAGAAAATACAATGAGAAAGAGAAGGGTTGTTTTACTCATAATCTGACTTTATTATAAGCATAGAAAGGAAAGTTTCTCATTAGACTTTAGGAGGGCAGGATAAGATATGGAGGGAAGGGACTGTGACAATTGGGAAGGGATGTTGATCTTAGTCTCAAAAAGAAAATCAAAAGGTATTTTTGAAGGATAAATAAAAGTTTTACTGTAGAGATTGGGAGAGACAGGGATTTTTCATTTGGGATGAAATGGATGCCTTAGGAGATCACCTTTTTCAAGTTGGATTATATTTTCTAGGATTACATCTAATTCACTGAGACAATCTATAGGCCTTTTGAGGAGGCAAACATTCAGGATCACAAAGGGGAGATAAATCCAAAATACATATTGGCTTTAGAAGGAGTTCTGATAAGGACAGGTAATAGGATAGCACCTCGAGATTTGGTAAACAATGCTTACTACCATATCTCACTGCCTCCTAATGATTTATATTTTGAGGAATGAGACACAGCAGAAGATTCCAAACAAACTGACACCATAAGCACAAGACAAAGTGAGATGAGATCTATAAATGGGATAAAGGAGGAAATCAACTTAAAAAAAAAAACCCTCCAGAATCCCCTTCTTTGATTAGAGACATAGTGAATGTCCTTGAATGGGAAACAAATCAGAGAAAGGAATCCAGAATAATCTGGGTAAAGAGGAGAACAAAGTAAATGAATGTAGTCTGGGAAAGGACACTACAAAAGAATGTAACTTGAGTTAAGAGGGTTGGAGCATGCAGATGGAAGAGGGAGGATTTTGAATCAGAAAGGCTGGATCAATTTGCAGTTCTAATCAAAGTGCATTTGTGTTCCTAACTTCCCACAGACTTTTCAAAATTTTCTATTTTCATCTTTTGACAATTCTTCTAATCTCATGCATCTGTCAACTTGAAATAAAAAAAAATTACTAGCAAAGTAGCAAAAACTATCATCTTTAATAGAGGCAAGGGGATTGCAATCTGGGGCCACTACCCAGCACCAAAATACTGGAGTACCCAAAAGACCCAGAGAGTAGCAGTGCTAAATAGATTTCAAAAAGGAGGGAGTCCCATGGGAAACACAGCCTGGGGAAACTGCCAGTCAAGTTGTTTTGAACAACAACTGAAAATCCACAGAGGAGGCTGGAGGAGGCTGGGGAGTGGCGACATCTGGTCAGAATGGAGTTTCCTTTTTTTTTAAGCTTTAAGCATTCTCCTTTTAACTGGTTTTGATTGCCCTCGGGCAATTCACAGCTCAAGGATCAGGCTAGGTCAGTTCATAGTTAGCTGTTTTCAACACATCAAACTTAAGGGATTACTTAAAATATATTCCACAGTCTTTATATAGGAGAGAGAATTCAGAGAGGACTTGGAACTATCTAAAAATCCTATGGGATCACTAAAATAATCACTAACGCAGCTGCTTCTGATGTGTTCATGTGTGTTCCTCAAGAGCTAACATGGGAGAATCCATATGCAGTGTGTATTTATAATCTCATAATTTAACCTTTTTCATCTCACTGTTATTTATTTTCTTTTTTTCTTAGTGTGGGGCCTTAGCTTTTATTTATCATTCTCCTATAACATCTTTGCAAATTGTTGCCCAGATAGAGCAAAAGTATGAGACTGGAATAGAAAAAGATCCTTGCAGGCAAAATATCGACTCAGAAAACCGCAAATTTACATTGTTATATTGTATTTTTATTTGTTTTGTTAAACATTTCTCAATTACATGTTAACATGATTGCAGCCTCACTTGAGAATTTTGATGGCGGCTTACTGCCCTAGTATGACACCTCTAGAGATAATTTTCAGGTCCCTTAAGAGTTGACTTTCAAATTTTGCCACGTCATATTTTTCATGCTTTTGATGCTTTGTCCTAGTTTTTAGTCCATAAAGTTTTACGGCTTTGAAGCAACAACCACATCCAAAAACATGAATGTATGTTTTAGTTAAAATTAGTGGTTATCCATATTTCCAGACCAGTACATCCTTAGTGCCTCATGAAAAATCCTCCTATATGTATTGTTCAGCCTGTCTCTGAAAAAAATCAGAGAGAAACAAATGGAGGAATTGGAGAAACATCATTTATGTTCTTCCTCGCAAACCCATAGACATTTTTAGATGTTACTTTATGACATATTTTGTTTCATATCTAAATAGATAGGACAATTCTTTTGTTTTGGAAGGGGAAAGATGAAAGGGGGGAGTGGTGAACAAAGTCTACCAGGACAATAATAGTATTTCTATACTGTCTGAATGGAATGGCCATAATTGACTAAAACTGACATAGACATAGTGGAAGATCCATGGATGAATTGCACACATACATACACACACACACACACACACACACACAGAATTGATTACTATGAAACCTTTCCATTAATAAAAATTATAATAAAGTATATGGTGTTGGAATTCTTTATTCAGCTACAGCTATCTTTCATGAAGAAAAGTACAGCTATTGTTTAGCCTAAAAATTCAGTTTATCAGAAAATCGAAACTAGTAACAATGAAAGGTTGTTATGATCTTTCATAGAAAATGCTTTTATCCTCAAAATTGATTTTACCTGAAACTCTAAAGTGGAACAAAATCAATGGAGAAAAAACAGTGACAAAACTATTAGTAAACTGATCATATTAGCAATAGATATCTGCATTTGAACAGTTCCCAGTAAGACTCAGTAAAAAAGATCTTTAAAATGGAGAAAGACAATGACAATATGTTTGTAAAAAGAAAAAAAAAATACTTAGAGATAATGCTGGGGGAAACCAGAAAAATGCAAAAGAAGAAAAGAACTTTTTTTTTAAAAAAAAAGTATACTTTATAGATGGAACCTTTTATGTAGATATATCACTTTGACATTAAAATTTGCCTCTTAGTGCAATTGAGCAAACACAAAGTACATACTATAAGCAAAGAACAAGAACAAATTACTCCAAAGTATAATAAATTTATCTGAAATTTTATCAGATATCTCTGTCAACTCCCATTTTCTTCCCACCATGATAAAATCATAATTGAAAGAAAAATTTATGACACCTCAGTTCAAGATGCTGAAGTGCCAGGTCATCAAAGGAAATATCTTCATATTCTGAATATTTTAATGTATGCATACTTTGTATTATTTGAATTCTTTGCAAGCTGGGAGTGTTTGCTAAAGATAAAGCATTCAACTCATAAAAACACAAAATTACAAAAACAACCTATCTTAGATATTCCAAAATACAGCTCAACACAATTCCTTCTATTATACCCTCCAAAGGTATACATCCAGCTTTTGCTTAAAGATCTCCAGGAAAGCAGAATGCAATCATTTGGAGGAAGTCCAATTCTGTTTTTGACTGTTCTAATTTACAGTGTGTGTGTGTGTATGTGTGTGTAATTTATTTTTCTTTATAACATCTACCCCTTAATCCTAGTTTTGACTTTTAGGGCCAAGCATCATATATTTAATGCCTCTTCCATGTACCAACACTTCATATATGTGAAGAGAGCAGGTGTCTCCCCCACCACGAATCTTCTCTTGCTCAACTTAAACATTCCCATTGGATTAATCTCAAGACCCATTTTTTTCTGCTGGTTTGCCATTATCTCAGTGTTCTCTAGTTCACTTCGATCTTCCCTAAAATTTGGTATCTAGAAC
>CM053622.1:366028499-366048971 GCA_028646595.1 Phalanger gymnotis | reverse complement strand
AAGAACTGCAAAAACCTGCTAAAAATTCAGAAATCTATTCAAGAGCTTCCATTTGTAGGAAAGAATTTGCATATTTTTCTGGAGTTGAATACAAATATCTAGATTCTAGGACATACTCTGCTGCCCTTGGAATTATTATGGAATTTTTCTATAGATTCTATAGGCTTCATAGAGCATAACAGTATTTATTATGATGCTTCTTAGGACAAAATCCATACACGCACATATATAAACACATATGTATATGTATGCATGTGTATATAATTATCTATTATTTACATTTTAAAAGTTTACCTGCCTTTATATAATAGAAGTGTTACTTTTTTAAAAGTGAGGTTGTTTTTTTTTTAAAATAAAATATTTATTTTTTATATAAAATAT
This sequence comes from Phalanger gymnotis, assembly GCA_028646595.1. Lineage (NCBI taxonomy): Eukaryota > Metazoa > Chordata > Mammalia > Diprotodontia > Phalangeridae > Phalanger > Phalanger gymnotis. The sequence continues at coordinate 366,048,590 of CM053622.1, read as the reverse complement.
TTATTTTATTTATGTCCTATTTATGTCTGCTGTCCATTAATCAGAAGAAATAAGCATGGAAATGCTCATCATTAGCAAATTGTCCAGTGGCTGATGAACTTATGGAAACTATTCTGTTCTAGAAATGCAAAATGGCTTTCAGTCTTTTGTAGCCCCTTTCTGTTCTCTTCTATGACTGTGGTAAAGGGGGGAAGGTGGGAGAAGTTACTAACAGTCTAGTTTTTATTTGTTTACTTTAAAAATACATTTTATTTATTTTGCTGAACATTTCCCAATTACATTTAAAAAATTAACATTCACTTTTTTAAATTTTGAGTTCCCAGTTCTCTACCACTTTTTCTGACTTCTTGAAAAGGCAAGAACTATAACATTTATTATACATATGAAGTCACGCAAAATATGTTTCCATATTAGCCATAGCAACATAATTTTTAAACCAAATTCAATAATTGTTTTAAAGTTAATACTCAGTGTGGAATCTTCAACTAATAATTAAGGTTGATACAAAATTGGATGCATTAACTATATCCAACTTGGCATTCTACTCATCAATTATAAATGAAATCAGAATCTAAAGAAGTTAAGGCTAAGGCATGGTGGCTCAGTCTCTTTTCATAGAGGTGAATAATGGAAGTGGTGGAGAGACTTTTTTACTGCCCCGGGGAAATGTCTAAACATTACATAGGTAATCCTTTTTGGTAAAATAAAAAAGAATACTTGTCAGAGTCAAGAGAGACTTAGGTTTGTATCCTGCTTCCAAATTTTGATAGGGAATTATTGTTTAGCAATCTTTGATTTATTTTAGAATCAACTGTTTCTATGCAATCATGCATCTACTAATTAAAGTTTAGGAGGTAAAACAAAGTTAGCACCAATTGGAAGATAAGTATAAGAATAAAAAGATGAGTACATTTATACAAGCTACAAGCTTAGCTATTTCAATGAGCTCTTGGAAAAGAAATGAGAAATGGACAAAAATAAAGATTTCTTTATCAAAATTTCTAACTAAAATATAACTGTTCTAAAACAACCATCCATGAGGATGTGGACAGAATGACCATGGAAGGACACAGGCAAGTAGAGCAAATGAGCAAGCATAGATGGATGGTATGTGCTGGTGGAGAATGCCCACATCAGTGAGATAACATCTATATTTTTAAATTAATATTTTAAGTGATTTAGGGTAGCTAGCTGTTTAAAAAGAAACTTCCTGTAGAATTATAACAAAGCAAGTAATCACCCCTATATAAAAATCTAACTTTTATTGTATTTCAGTTTTAAACATCTGTGGGACCATTTCCCTTCATTGACTATACAAACCCTTCTTTCTGGAAAAAATACTTTCATATTATGGCTTCAGCCAATATTTCCAAACTTGTTTCCTGTGTAAAAAGGGATTGAAAACTGACTGATGCCCTGGGATTTGTATTTCAAAAGGACAAACATTACTTCTCAGCTCTGAGAGCAATTTTGAACTATAGTTATTTTTGAGCCAGGAGGCAGAATTGAACCAGGCCAAGGAGTTCTTCAAAAGACAAAAATATGGGGAAAAAGACCTGACAGGGAGGAATGAAGAATTTAATAGTTCAGTAGCCGTACCAACAAGAAGATAATACCCCCAGCTCCATCCAGGACTTAAAGATCTTCACTAGAAAAAAATGAGGTACAGGAGCAACATGTGAAAAGAAAAACTGAAAGGAGAGAAGGTGAAAGGAAATGACGAACTACAACAGAGAAAATACAGATGGAGGAGAGCCATTGTTTGAATACATACAGGCATTTTCTTGCAAAAGACTCATTCTTAAAATATTTGTTGGACTCATCTATTCAAAGGACGTATAGATGCTACAAGAAAATGTCTGCTTTTTCCTCAATTTCCCCTCCCCATTTCTGCTCAGTAAAAAGGGCATGATAATATACTCTGTTCTCTTCTTTTTCCTGAAACACAAATACATCAGAAGTTAGAAATTAATAAAAAAAATTATATCAGAAAATAAATCTTTTCTCAATGCCATGTATTTAGCTCCCTTAGAGCTCCAGGGTATTTTAATTGTATCAATAGGTTTTTTTTGTCCATCTCCTAAAATTGACCTTTAGCCCATATATTAGAAAACTTGGCAAAGAAGGTGACTGGTTTTGTTTTCTATTTGCTTGCTTATTTATTTATTTTGGAGATGACTGGCATAGCGAATTCCCCAGGAGGAAACCTTAATGAAAGATGAGTACCTGCTCTGAAAATTAGATTCTCTTATAGTTACTTGGGCCACTGAGAAGTGAAATGATTTGTCTAGTGTTATAATAGAAGTGTTTCAAAAATGGGACTTGACCTCAAGGCTAGCTTTCTACCTACTCTGACATATTATCTCTCAGTGTCGTGAATGACCAAGTGAATGTCTACAACAAATTTTTTTCAATTTTTGTCTGATATCCCCTTCTTCATCTCACACATCTAATTTAAAATAACACATTCTGAACAGTGTGCTGAGCAAAAAGTCTAAGCTTTTGCAGTCCAAGACTCTTCCACCTCCAAATCCAAATTTGTTGTGGTGACTTGAATGACAGACTCCCCATTACAGTCTCCCTCACAGGCAAGAATTCTTCAGTTAGAATGGGCCTTTGAGGAACCCATCCCAAAGAAGTCATCAATCAGCTTGAAGGGGAAAAGATATTCATCAATTCAGGCTAGAACAAACAGGTACACTAAGATACCTTTGGGGAGAGGGAACAGTCAATACATTTGCATCTTAATTAGAAATTACTTGATTTCACTTCTTTTCCAAATATGAAATCCATTTGTCAAAATTCAAGGTATGATACAAAAAACTACTGCAATACATACACTGCCTGAGAAGGTAGAAGTTGAGTTCAAGCCATTTTCATATTTTATATACCTTCTCATGGAAATTTGCCTAAAATAAAATATACCATTTTCTCATGGATGACTTCAGAAAATATAGACCAAAGTTTCTTAACCTGTGGAAATATTTCATGGGGTCCAAGAAACTGCAGAGGGAAAAAGAAAGTCTTTATTTCAATTTAATTAATTTCCTTTGCAATCATATTTATTTTATTTTGTACATTTAAAACTATTACTCTATGAATAGTTCCACAGGCTCCACCAGACTGCCACAGGCATTCATGATACCAAAAAAAGAAAGAAAAAGTTAAGAACTTCTGAGTAGAGGCTGGACAGAGTTGATTTGAACTTTGAGACCTCCTGAAAACATACTTCCCTGTCCAAAATGAGAGACGTAAGTAGTTGTTACATTAAAACTAATGGCTGGGGGCAGAGCCAAGATGGAGGATGGAAAACAGAGACTCCCTTTAGCTCTCCCCCAAATCCCTCCAAACACCTGTAAAAAATGTCTCTAAAATAATTCTAGAGCTACAGAACCCACGAAACAACAGAAAGAATAAGGGCTCCAGCCCAGGACTGCCTGGATGGTAGCTGGGAAGGTCTATTGCACCATACAGGGAGCAGAGCACAGCCCAGCATGGACTGCACCAGAAATGAGCAGGCCAAGCATAAAGTGGGCAGAGCAGGCCTTAGGGCTATGAATCACTGAGCTGTAACAGTTACCAGACTTCTGAACTCATACACATGAAAGAAAAATTAGCAGGTCTGTGAGAAAATTGCTGAATCTGGGTGAGAGAAGTAGGTGGTCAAGCCCCAGTCCTGGGGTGACAGAGGTGGTGCAGCAGCAACAAGTCCCAGGTGCTGCTTTCAGAGCTCCAACTGTGGATGCTTCCTGCCCCAGGCCCACCTGGTGGGAGGAATCAAGAGGCAGATTAGAACAGGAGGAAGAGAGTGCTTTGCTGGCACAGTTCTCTTGTTTTGCCCTGCTTGGATCTGGGTTGTGGTCCTGGTTAGCAGTTCTTGGGGAGGAGAAGCACTAGTGTGGCAGAGCTTGCTGTGTAGAAGTAGTTCTGAAAAAAGCAGTGCCAGACTCCTGAAGCTTGGGACAAAGCACTCCCCACTCTGAAGGCGGTCATACCCTGACAAGAAGCTCAAGGGTCAAGTAGTTGCCTGGGAACATGAGCAAGCAGTGAAAAAGGACTCAGACTATAGAATATTTTCTTTTGGTGACATAGAAGATCAAACATACAGCCAGAAAAAGTTGACAAGTCAAAGAGCCCACATCAAAAGCATCCAAGAAAAATATGATTGGTCTCAGGCCATGGAAGAACTCAAAAAAGATTTGGAAAAGCAAGGAAGAGAAGTAGAGGAAAAATTGGGAAGAAAAATGAGAATGATGCAAGTAAATCATGAAAAACAAGTCAATGCCCTGCCAGAGGAGAATCAAAAAATATTGAAGAAGATAGCACCTTAAAAATAGATTATCTGAGGGACAGAGCCAAGGTGGCAGCTGGTAAGCAGGGACTCATTTAAGGTCTCCCCCAAATCCCTCCAAACACCTGTAAAAATGGCTCTGAATAAATTCTAGAGCTGCAGAATCCACAAAATAGTAGAGGGAAGTGGGGCTCCAGCCCAAGACAGCCTGGCTGGCTTCTGGGATGGGTCTATCACACCATGCTGGGAGTGGAACCCAATCCAGGGTGGGCCACATCAGGACCAACCTTATCTGGGAGTTAGGTGGAGCAGGCCTTAGGGCCATGAATCACTGAGCTGTGGTAGTTACCAGGCTTTACAACCCACAAACACCAAAGACTACTGAGCAGGTTAGTCAGAAAACTTCTAGATAGGGGAGAGAAATGTGCCCCAGGGGCAGCACAGGTGGTTCAGCATCAGCATCAGCATCAGCAGCATTATCGGCAGCAGCAGCAGCAGCTGCTGCTGCTGCTTCCAGAACTTCAGCTTCCTGCTCCAGGCTCACACAGTGAGCAGAATCAAGCAACAGATCAGAGTGGGAGTGCATGGAACACTTTGCTGGGGCAGAGGCAGGGTTTTCTTGCTTTGCCCTGCTTGGATCAGGGTTGCAGTCCTGGTTGGTGGTTCTTGGGGGAGGAGGAGAACTGGTGTGGCAGAGCTTGCTGTGATTGTGGAGTAGAAGTAGCTCTGAAAACAGCAGTGTAAGGCACCTAAAGCTTGGGACAAACTACCCTCTATTTTTAGTTTTCAACACTCATTTCCACAAGAATTTGAGCTACAAATTTTTTCCCTACCTCTACCCTCCCCTCAACTGCAAGACATCATTTATTCTGATCGCTTCCCCAGTCTGCCCTCCTTCCTATCACCCCACTCACCCTCCATCCCTTTTCCCCTTACTTTCCTGTAGGGCAAGATAGATTTCTATACCCAATTACTTGTACATCTTATTTCACAGTTGCATGTAAAAACAATTTTTAACATTTGTTTTTAGAACTTTGAGTTCCAAATTCTCTCCCTTCTTCCTTCCCAAACCACCCTCCTTGAGGAGGCAAGCCATTCAATATAGGTTATAATGTATCATAATGCAAAACACTTCCATAATAGCCATGTTGTGAAAGACTAAATGTAATTCCCTCCACCCTAACCTGTCCCTCTTTATTCAGTTTTCTCCTTTGATCCTGTCCCTTTACAAAAGTGTTTGCTTTTGACTACCTCCTCCTCCAATTTGCCCACCGCTTCTATCATCCCCACTCTCTTATCCTCTTCCCCCCTACTTGTAGGGTAAGATACCCAATTGAGTGTGTATGTTATTCCTTCTTTAAACCAAATCTGATGAAAGCAAGATTCACTCATTCCCTTTCACCTACACCCTCTTCCTTTCCATTATAAGAGCTTTTTATTACCACTTTTATGTGCGTTAATCTACCCCAGTCTGTCTCTTTCTTTCTCCTCCCAATATATTCCCCCATTAAATTCATTTTTAGATATCGTACCTTTTTATTCTCCTCGCTCTGTGCCTTCTGTGTGTGTGTATATATATGTGTGTGTGTGTGTATGTGTATGTATGTATGTATATTCCCTTCAACTACCCTAAAACTGAGAAAAGTTTCATGAGTTACAAATATCATTCTTTCCATGCAGGAATGTAACCAAAATAGTTCAACTTTAGTAAGTCCCTTATGATTTCTCTTTCCTGTTTACCTTTTCATGTTAATTTGATTCTTCTGTTTGAAAGTCAAAATTTTTATTCAGTTCTGGTATTTTCATTGAGAATGCTTGAAAGTCCTTTACTTCATTGAAAATCCATATTTTGCCCTGAAGCATTATACTCAGTTTTGCTGGGTAGGTGATTCAAAGTTTTAATCCTACTTTCTTTGACCTCTGGAATATATTCCAAGTCATTTGATCTCTTAATGTATAAGCTTCTAGATCTTGTGTTATCCTGATTATGTTTCCATAACACTCAAATTGTTTCTTTCTGGCTGCTTGCAATATTTTCTCCTTAACCTAGGAACTCTGGAATTTGGTGACAATATTCCCAGGAGTTTTCTTTTTGGGATCTTTTTCAAGAGGTGATTAGTGAACTCTTTCAGTTTCTATTTTACCCTCTGGTTCTAGAATATAAGGGAAATTTTCCTTGATAATTTCTTGAAAGATGATGTCTATGCTCTTTTTTTTAATCATGGCTTTCAGTAAAATTTTCAATTATTTTTAAATTGTCTCTCCAAGATCTATTTTCCAGGTCAGGGGTTTTTCCAATGAGATATTTCACATTGTCTTCCACTTTTTCATTCCTTTGTTTCTGCTTTATCATTTCTTGATTTCTCTTAAAATCACTAGCTTCCACTTGCTCCATTCTAATTTTCAAGGCAGTATTTTCTTCAGTGGATATTTGGACCTTTTGCATTTGGCTAATTCTGCCTTTTAAGGCATTCTTCTTCTCATTGGCTTTTTGGAGATCTTTTGCCATTTATCTTAGTCTATTTTAAAAGGTATTTTCTTCAGTATTTTTTTGGGTCTCCTTTACGAAGTCATTGACTCATTTTTCATTATTTTCTTGCATCATTCTCATTTCTCTTCCCAGTTTTTCTTCTGCTCTTCTTACTTGCTTTTCCAAATCCTTTTTGAGCTCTTCCATGGCCTGAGACCAATTCATATATTTCTTGGAGGCTTTTGATGTGTGCTCTTTGACTTTTGTTGACTTCTTCTGGCTGTATGTTTTGATCTTCTTTGTCACCAAAGAAAGTTTCCATAGTCTGAGTCCTTTTATGCTGCTTCCTAATTTTCCCAGCCAGTTACTTGACTTATGAGCCCTTTGTCAGGGTATGACTGCTTCCAGAGTGCAGAGTATTCTGTCTCAATCTTCAGGGGTTTTGTGCTGCTGTTTTCAGACCTCCTTCTATTCTGAGGTGGTATGATACTCCTCTCCTGGCCTATGCTCTGGTCTGTGAGTGCAAGCACTCCTTTCAGCCATGTAACTACCTGGAGGACTCCCTCTCCACAGTCACTGCAAGCTCTGCCACACCAGCTCTCCTCTTTCCCGAGGCCTTCCAACCAGGACTGAGACCCAGATCCAAGAAGGGCAAAGCAAGAGAAAGTTGCCTTTGTACCAGCAAAGAAATCCCTGCACTCCCACTCTGATCAGCTGCCTGATTCCCCTCACCACGTGTGGGCATGGAGCTCTGGAAGCAGCTGCCACTGCTGCTGTTGCAGACATCTCCACTGCATTGGGGTTGGTGCTGGACCACGCATTACTCTCACCCAGGTCCAACAGTATTCCCTCTGACCTGCTAAGCTGTCTGTGGTGTTTGTGGGTTGAGAAGTCTGGAAACTGCCACAGCTCAGTGATTCAGGGCCCTGAAGCTTGCTCTGCCACGTCTACTGTGGCCTGGTCTCTTATGCTTTCCACTCCAAGTATGGTGAGATAGACCCTTCCCAGGGACCATCCAGGCCATCTTATGCTGGAGACTTATTTCACTCTGTCGTTTCATGGGTTCTGTATCTCTAGAATTTGTTTAGAGTCAATTTTGACAGATGCTTAGAGGGATTTGGTGGAGAGCTCAAGTGAGTCCCTGTTTTCAAGCTGCCATCTTAGCTCTGCCTCCCTCATTCCATTTTTGACAACTTTAATTGTTAGGATATTTTTTCCTTGTAATGCACCAAAATCTAATTTATCTTCCACATACAAGCAGTATCCTTAGTTCTCTGCCTTCCAGGGCCAAATACTATGAACAGGACCTCTATGACTGTATCAGTTCTTTGAAAACAGTGATCATGCCTCAACCCTATCCATCCCCACTCAGTTGCCTCTTGTTTCTATATTAATATCATCTGTAATTTGTCTTTCCTCTGATTTTTCCACCACCTTAATAGAAGCTTTATCATCTCATACATTGACTGTTGTATTAGTTTGGTTTTTGCTTTTTTCCTGCCTCAAATGTCTCACCATTGCAGCTCATCTTTCATTCCACTATCAAACTGACCTTCTTAAAGCACAAGTTTGACCATGTCACTCTCACATTTTTTAAAATCCTATCGCTCTCTACTGTTATATAAAAATCACATTCATCAGGATCAAATAAAAATTCTCAAGCTTAATAACTTGGACATTTCCTACTTTTCTAGTCTTCTTAAAACTTACTCCCCCTCCATATACTCTTCAATACAGTGACATTGACCCTTTTGGTGTTCCTCAAATACAACACTTCAACAGCCATGCTTTGAACTCTTTGAAAGCAGGGACTATATTTTTTAATTTGCCTGTATCCCCAGGGCTTACCACACTGTCCAACACATATTAGATTCTTAATAAATGTTTACTGACTGACTGATCTCTGGGCCCTGAGCATTTTCACTGCCTGTCGTTCAAGCCTAGAACTCTCTCCCTTCTTGTATCTTTCTCCTGGTTTCCGTGGCTTCCTTCAAGTCTCTAATATTACAATTACTGCCCTACCTGCTGTTCCTTACATAAGTCACTTCATCTCGAGATTCTTAGAATTTTTTGTTGATTTTTATATGATGATAGAGAGTCATCTAATATTCAAGTCTCTAAAATTACAAGAAGCCTTGACAAGCCCTCCTTAATCTCAGGCATTTCTCTCTTAGTTTATCCCCTATTTTTCCAAAATACATCATTTTTTTGTATCTAGTTATTCATCTTATCTCCCCCATTGACTGTGAGCTCATTGATATCAAGAAATATCTTTCACCTTCCTTTGTAAACCCAGTACTTAACAATTACTGCTTGTTGACTGATTGACTATTCACTATGGGACACTGCCTTTCTTTATATTTATCCCTACTGCATTTCATCTTATTAGATTTTGCCTTTTTTCCAGACTGTTCCAGAATAACTTTGGACTCTGAGTCCCTTATACCATGTGTCATGAATATTTATTTCTATGCAAATCTATTTCTGAATATTTATTTCTATGCAAATTTGATTCTATCCCTTCATCAGGGCAGCTAAGGGACACAGTGGATAGAGTACTGGGCTTGGAATCAGGAGGACTCATCTTCATGGGTTCAAACCTACCCTCACATGCTTAGATCCTGTGTGCCCAATGGGTAAGCCACTTAAGCATTTTTAACCTCAGTTTTTTCATCTACAAAATGAGCAGGAGAAGTAAATCGAAAACTACTCCTTTTTCTTTGCCAAGAAAACCCCCCAAAAAAAGGTAATAAAGGGTCAGAGAAGAATGAAAAGACTGAAGAGCAAAAAATAACTTCATTTAAGTTACATGTGACCCCACCCGAATCATTTCACCTCTCCTTTCCCATGTTACTTTATCTAAAGGATTTAGAACAACTATAATTGTACAGCATACCTTAGAGGACTGTTGTGAGGCTCAAATTAAATGATGCATATAAAACATTTTTCAATTGTTGGAGCAATTATCAGTAATTTTTTATCAGTAAATTAAATAAGTAAAAAAGAGTTTCAATAAAATTTCAATATAACAAACATTTAACAAGCCCTTAACATGCCAATCTGTAAGAAGTTAACAAATGCCTACTATATGCCAGGCATTGTGCTAAGCTCTGAGGGTACAAAGAAAGGCAAAACATAGACCTTGCCTTTAAGGAGTTCACAGTCTATTGGGGCAGACAACAAAAAACAGTGAGGTACAAGCAATTCATATACAGAATAAATTGGAGATAATCAATAGAAGGAAATCACTAGAATTAAGGGGCATGAGGAAAGGCTTCTTGTAGAAGATTGCATTTTATCTGGGGTTTGAAGGAAGCCAGTACTGCTAAGAGATAGAAATGAGGAGAAATATTTTAGGCATGGAGAGAAGCCAACAAAAAATTCTAAGAATCTGGATATGAAGTGACTTATGTGAGGAACAGCAGGGAGGACAGTATCACTGGATTACAGAAAGCTTATGGAGGTGGGAAGGAGAAAGTTTAGAAAGGTGGGGGCTGTTTGTTTGTGAATGGACTTTCGTGCTAAATTCTGGAGCTACAAAAAAAATGGCAAAAATGGTACCTGCTCCAAAGGAGCTCACATACCGGTGGAAGAAACCACATAAAAATCAATCAATCAATAAGCGAATGAATCCAATTAAATATTTAAATGAATAAATAAATAACTAGATAGATAAAATATTAGGTAGGATTTATTATTATAGGCATGACAATTTAACATTTTAAACCATTTCCACATAAAAGAACATGTCTATCTTATCCCTCCTTGGTCATTCAGCAATTTTTTTAAATGATGTATATATATATATATATATATATATATATACATCTATATGTGTATATATGTATATATATTATTTAGTGTAATCTCTTTTCTTATACTTTCAGTTATAGTCCTTGATTGGCTATCCTATAATATCTTTGGGGACTCCTACAGTGTCATCTTAAAGTTTTAAAATCAGTCCCATCAGTTACTGTTTTTTAAAGTCTCCCAGATTTCTGTCTCTAGTTCTGTTGCTAATATTGCTATTATTTATGATGATTATGATGACAGCTATATATTACTTTAAGTTTTGCAAAATGCTTTATACGTTATTTCATTTGTTCCTTACAACAATCTTGAGAGGTACGTGCTATTGTTCTCTTTTAACAGATGAGTAAATGGAAGCTGAGTGTGGTTATTTAATTTGCCCAGGATCATAAAACTAGTAAGAATCTGAGGTTAGATTTGAACTCAGGTCTTCCTGACTCCACTTTGTGTCTTCTGTGATGTCCTGGAACTAAGTCACTCAAGTTATGTGTTCAATTGTTACCTATAATTAAGTGACATACAAATATATTTCTTCATCTCTGAACTTTAACATAGAGAAATGTGTTATGAGACTATTGTACTAGCTCAAGCAATGCATAATTAGTTCTCAAACTAGGCAAGCCTAAGTTGTAATAGAAAGGTGCAGGCACACGTAAGAGACCCTAGAAGGAAAATCATTAGTGCCTAGTAGCTGATGACAGATAGAAAGGAAAGAACCAATGATCATTCCAAAGTCTGTGGTAACATATCCCTGGCATTAATAAAACTTACAAAGTGAAGACAAAATTCTTTGTTTGGAAAAATTAAATTCAGTTTGTCACAGGGCAAGAAACTCATCGAGTCTTTGAGAATTTGTTAGCATAGATTTAGTGATGGATGGGACCTTATTATCTATTCAAGACCCTCTCATTTTACAAATGAGGAAACCAAGGCTAAGTGACTAAGTAAGCAGCTAAGTTACAGTCAGATAGTAAGTAGTAAAGCTAGAATTTGATTCCAAGTCCAGATTTCATTCAAGTATATTATGTTGTCTGATTCCTAGCAAGGGGTATCAAATGATTATAAAATGAGGAGATAAATGGAAATTTATGTTCGTCAACTAAATTGATGTTTGGAAACTCTGGTTTTCTAGGATTTATATTAACTTATCTGGATTTGAACTCAAGTCTTCTTGATGCCAGAGTTCAAATAGAGTGCTGAGTCTGGAGTCAGGAAGACCTGAGTTCAAATATGGCCTCAGACACTTACTAGCTGTGTGACCATGGGCAAATCATTTAACTCTTTGTGATTCAGTTTCTTCACCTGTATAAGGATCTGGATAAGGAAATGCCAAACCCCTCCACTATCTCTGCCAAGAAAACCCCAAATGAGGTCATGAAGAGTCAGGCACGACTGAATTGACTGAACAACAACAACATTAACTTAGCCATCTACCCCATCTAACTCAAAATGCTTCCTGGATGCTTCAATTAATCAATTAGTCAGTCACCAAGCATTTGTTAGCTTGTGTTGACAGTAGTGAGATCTCGAGTTATAAAAAAGCAAAAAAAAAAACTCAAATCAAAGCAAAACAAACAAATAAAAAGAAGTCCCTGCCCTCAAGGAGATCATATTCTAATGGAATTTGCCCATATTCAAAGTTCAAGCAGAATGTATAACTTCAGTTGTCCCTTTTTGTTGCACAAACATCATTATGTGCAAGGAATTGGGCTAAGCCACTGACAACATAAAGATGAGAATTTATTGTGAGGGATATAGGATATATAAAAACAATTGTCATCAAAGATAAAATAGAATACAATGAAAGGAAACATTCTGTAAGAAAATCTGAAGAGGAAGAAAATGATGAAATGTGAGTAATGAAATGGGAAGGCTTCATGGGGATTGCAGTCCTATATCCAAGTCTTGAAGAAAGTAAGAAATAAAAAGATTTCAAATATGCTGGAGGGGGTATATTTTATGCATGAGAGTGGCAGATTACAAGAATCCTTTGAGGAACACTCAGGAATTCAGTTTGCCTAGAATGTGCAGTGCATGAAGGTAATCATGTGAAATCTTGAATTTGAAAATTTGGTTGTCTGCAGAAGTTCATCAGTATTGTATGTCAGTTTCATGATGGCAGGCTTGTGTGGGTTCTGAGTAATGGATGAAGCTCTTGTGCTTTCCCAGTCAGCAACAGAATGAAACAAGGCTGTGTGTTTTCTCCCATGCTTATTAGCATGATGTTTTTAGCTATGTTGTCAAACATCTTCAGTGAGGATGACCACAGCATCAAGATAAGCCAGGGCACTGGTGGTAAATTATTCAATCTGAAAAGGCTAGAAACCAAGACTTAAAGTAGAAGGAGTGTTGGTGTATGATTATTTCTCTGAAGATGATTGTGCACTTGATGCAGCCTCCAAAGCTGAGATGCAACAAAGTATGAATCTATTCTCTGCTGCTTGTACTAATTTTGGCCTAACAATTAGCACCAAGACAACACAGGAGCTCCATCAGCCAGCACCCCTCCATCCATATGTGGAACCATTGGTTATAATAAATGTAGAAATTTTGAATACTATGGATAAGTTCACTTACCATGGCAGTATACTTTCCAGGGTTGTCCACATAGATGAGGAGGTTGACACATGCATTGCCAGAGCTAGCTCAGTATTTGGGAGACTCTGAAGGAAAGTGTTGGAGACTGACTTCCAAACTGAAGATGTACAGGTGCATCATGCTGACATATTATATGCCTGTGAAACATGGATAGTATACCAACACCATGCTAGGAATCCTGAAGCTATTCTACTTGACTTGTCTTAGTCTGAAGATCACCTGGCAGGGCAAGGTACCAGACACTGAGGTCCTTTCTTGAATTAAATGGCCAAGTATTCATACTTTACTGCAGAGAGTGCAACTCTGATGGTCTGGCCATGTTATTTGAATGCCAAATGTATGCTTGCCTAAAATATTATTTTACAGAGAACTTGAACAGGGCAAACACATGGTGGTCAGAAGAAGTGATACGAAGACACTCTCAAGGTCTCTTGAGAACTTTCTAATTGATTATATGACATGGGAGGCATTGGCTTATAACTGTCCAGCATGGTGCACCCTTATCAGAAAAGGTGCTACGCTTTATAAGCAAAGCAGAATTGAAGTAGCTCAAAAGAAATTCGAGATGTGCAAATTTAGAGACTCCACCTCAAATGTTCACATGGACTAGTTATGCCTGACCTGTGGTAGAATATGTCAAGCTTGTATTGATCTAATCAGTCAAAGTCAGACACACTGTAATTTGACTATAGCACAGTCATCTTCAAGAATGAAGGACAAAAATCTCCACCCCCAATCATGTGAAATAAGTCAAAAATTTGGTTGCAACAGATTGTAAAGAGTCCTATATTTTTCATTAAAGGTAATAGAGATTCATGAATGGTTTTTTAGCAAGGATGTGATATGGCAGACTCAGACATAAAGATTATTAATTTGCAAACTGAAAAATGGATTGGTGAGCAAAGAAATCAAGATAGGATAGAAATAGGAAACTAGTTAATTAGTCATCTAATCATCACTAGTTAATAAGTCATCTAATTTAGAAGCGATCACAGCCAGAACTAAGGAGGTGACATTGTGAATGAGAAAGAAGAGATGCATGGGAAAGTTGCCATAGATGTAAAATCTATAGGACATTCTGGGAATATGTAACATTTTATTTATGGGATACTAGGGCTAAAGGAAGTAGATGAGTCAAAGACAATTTCAAGATTCTGAAAGTCTGAGTTGGTAAAGATGATGCTACCCTCAACAGAAGTAAAGAAACCAAATGAAGCAGAAGATTGAGGTAAGGGTAAAAGCATGATGATTTGATGGTGATTTTGATATGTTGGTGGAGATATTTGGCCGATAGAAATGTAGGACTAAAGATAGAGATTTAATTACTAATATGTTTTCTTATCTACAAGAATGTACATTCTACATATAGCTTTTGCTTTTCTAGGCTTTTGGGTTGTTGATGTGTTGTTTTCATTTTAATATGTCATAGGTGAGTAATTACCAATTGTATTTTAGACACTTTCTATCATCATTGACACACGGATATTTGAGTACTTAAGGAAAATGCAAGAATTCATTTTGCTTAGAATGTGGAATATATGAAGAGTAATCATATGAATAGATCTGGAAAATTTGGTTGTAACCAAATTGTAGAGTCTTATATTTTGCATTAAAGACAATAGAGATTCACTGATGGTTTTTGTGTAGAGGTATGTGTGTGTGTGTGTGTGTGTGTGTGTGTGTGTGTGTGTGTGTGTGTGTGTGTGTGTTTGACAGAGAGAGAGTGGAGGGGAGGGAGAGAGTCAGAGAGAAAGAGAAAGAGACAGAGACAGAGGAACAGAGAGGCTTAATAATCGGTCAAAGTGTTTGAGAAAGTGAGAGTGGGTACCTAGAGTAATTTCAGCAAGCTATTACAGGTGCTCCAAAACTTCCTCACTGTCGTTACTGTTATGCAAATTGGAGAGGGGAAAGACAACCTGAGAGAAGTGTAAAGAGACGAGATTGTGAATTAGAGAAATCAAAGCCTGTCATAGACACACATACTCCACATACTCTTTCCCTCTCTCTCTTTCACTCTCTCTCTCTCTGTCTCTCTCTGTCTTTGCCTATGTCTCTATGTTTCTCTCTTTCCAAAGTCCTTGAAGAAACCATGATATTTTCTATTTGCTTTCTGCAACTTAGGACCACCTGCTTTTATTTTTGTTTTTAAATTACTCTCCATACATTCATAAAACCTGACTTAGTCTGTGTCATATAATCAGAATTTTGAAGCTAAACTGGACCTCAGAAGTTGGCTAATCCAAACTTCTCATTTTTTAGATGATAGAAAGGAAGGCCAGGTAAATAAAACTTATATGAGTATGACCCAGAATGCTGGTAGTAGAGTTAAAGCAAGGAGCTATAAAGTGTCATTACTGTGTCCAGAGAAATTCGTTGATTATCAGGGCCCTATGGAGATTCACCAAACTGAGCCTACCTTAGTCAGAACATCCCCAATTCTTCTTTTCTCTCCTCCTTTGCTTCTCCTCACTCTCTAAAATAAATCCTCTTAGAACTGCCAGTTTCCCCATCCCATTGCCCCACTTTGGAGTCCTGATCTTGCTTCAAGATCACTATTTTCTATCTGCTTGGTGGGATAACTCCAGGCTCTAATCAACCAGCCATCATTTTTTAAACAATAATATTGGGCAGTAATATATTTATAACACAATAATATTCATTCCTCTGTCTCCATTCAGGATGCACATTCCCCAAATGCACGAAGGCTTAGGGCCACTTTTTAAAAACTTTTCCCCATATTATTTTCAGTTTTTCTTAAATTGTTTCCCTAAATACAATAGTTTTCAATCATCATTAATGTTTTTTATCATCTCTGTGGTATTCAACATATATCATCATCTCCTGTTTTGTTTTGTTTTTTAACTATTTTCCCTTGGCTCCCATGCCACTGTACTATATGTAAAGTTACCTCTTTGACCTCTACATTTTTTTTTCTTTTTCCTCATCATTTCTTCCTCTATTACTTCCCTGCCCCTAACACACTCACAATGCATACACACACACACATACACACTAACACATACCACACACACACACATACACACACATCCTGATACAGATAATCCCCAAGGCTACGTTCTTGTCAATAAACACTTTAGAGAGACCATACATACTTCTGGTTTCAACTAGATCCTATCTTTAGTACTTTTTGATATCTATAAAATTTGAATGTTGACTGATTTCTCTCCCACATTTACCATATATGTAAAGTTTTTATCCTGAATGGATAATTTGATGAATATTGAGGATGTTACCAAATACAACCTTTGTCAAACTAATTGCACATAATATGGTTTCTTCCCAGCTGATAATTCTTTAAACCAGCATCTTCAGATTTGACTTCTCTTTTTTTTTGTTTTTTTTTTTTGGCAGGGCAATTGGGGTTAAGTGACTTGCCCAAGGTCACACAGCTAGTACATGTGTCATGTGTCTGAGGCCAGATTTGAACTCAGGTCCTTCTGACTCCAGGGCCAGTGCTCTACTCACTGCACCACCTAGCTGCCCCCAGAGTTGACTTCTTCATTATGATCCAGCTATCATAGTTCCATCAGCCTATATGGCTTGAAAGGCTCATCATCTCTTAACATGTTGAAAGAGAATATATTATCTTCACTCCTATACTTTGAAATTTAATTTATTTTTGTTACATTTTAAATTCTGAACTCTTTCCCTCCTTTCCTCCTTAACCCACACTAGAGAAAGCCACAATTTCACACACACACACGCACACACACACATACACACACACATACACACATATGCACACACACAAGACACTTGTCTGTAAGTGTTTTAAACCATACTATGACACTTCTATTTATCAGTTATTTCCCTGAAGGTGTATAGCTTCACTCCTATATTTTTAAAAGCCACTCTTAACGCCAGTTTATTTATTCATCTGACTACCCCTTATTAAGTGTCTAGCCTGTGCTAGTCAGTGGATGAGAAATAAAGATGAATGACACCATTCCTGCCCTCAAAGAGCTTGCAATCTAGTAGAGTAAAAAGATACATTAAAAGAAATATAATATATGCTTTGATATAATCAGCATCCCAAGAAAGTCCAAAAGGGAAAGATTATTTTGCCTAGAAAGAACATTTCCTATTATGGAAGTAACATCTCCACTTTTCTTCTGCTGACTTGCCTGGTTTTAATTCCAGAGAACAGGATGGCCCTCCCAGGATAAGCTCATCCCTTCTAAACTCACCACCATGTTGCCAATTAACTACCATTAATTAACTTCCAATTAACTGGCAATTGACATTACCTCCCTCAGCCTCCACTTGCCTCTGTTTGGAGGAATAGAAGATGGAATACTGGATTCCTCCCCATGCCTTCCTTTATAAAGGTCAATACACTCCACTTTGCATCTGCTGTTCTGCTTGGGTCTAAACTCTATGGAACATAATACTTTCTGGTATTCCCTTCCCCTGATCCCTTCCTGCCTCCTTTTGTGTGTTGCCTTCCCGTTTATATTATTAACTCCTTGAAGCCAAAGATTGTTTTTCTTTTATTAATGGTATCCCCAGAACTTAGCACAGTGCCTAGCATATAGTAGGCACTTAATACATGTTCATTGGAAATTCATTGATAAAATGAAGCTGGACTTGTTTCAGGATAGGGTTCTGTTTCATGAGAGAGGGCAAAAGTATCAGTAATGAGTGAAAATGCAGAGATGAATTTAAGTCTGAAATAAATAAAACTTAGTTGGTAATTGGACTAGCCAAAATTGCCATGGTTTTTCGTGCGGGGAGTTGGTTCTACCTCAGGGGAGGTGTTCAAGTACCAGCTAGACAAACTTTTGCCACTACATTATAGAGGCTTTGGGGAGATGTGTGTAGGACCACATGGTAACTATGGTCATATTCACCTCAAATTCTGTAATTCCAAGAGACTGAGGTTGGGGAGGGAGAGGGGAATAATTTCTAGAGATTTGAGGAAATTCAATAGAATTTGGAGCAAGACAAGTAGCCCGATTAAATAATACCAATTAAATAAAGGAAAGTAGGGTGAGATGAAACTTTGGGGATAAGCCAATGTTCACTCTAAGTCAAGCTCTCCTTCTCCCAATGCAACTAGCCTGGGAGATGCTAAAAGCAGATGGGCATTCACATAGCTGAATGTATGCCCAATGGTACCTTAGACTCTAAAACAATTTGTACCCACAGCATTAGCAGTTTAAGACTTGAATAACCTATTTGGCATCCCTATCTTTCATTGCTTGTATTTAAATAGCTGCTAAATCCTAGAATTGTTGCTTTGAATTTCTCCTGGATCTATATTTTCTTTATTTTATTTTCTCTGTTACTATCCTTCCCACCTCACACATGGATTTTGACAATAGTTTGCTGAATGGTGCACCAATTTCCATTCCATTCTGATTTTGTTCACTTTAATATCAAATTGAGATTGAGATTTATTTTGTGTCATTTATTGTATTGAAACTGTGGCTTCATTGGAGTAGGAAGTGCCTGGGAATTTCCAGAAAACTCCCTATACCAAGGCAGATCAGCACCTTCTCTAAAGATTGGAGTCTTAGAGCTGCCTGGAGGCACTGAGAGTTTAAATTGATTTCCCTAGTTCACAAAGTAAACATGTGTCAGAAATAAAGTTTCAGTCCCGGTTTTCCTGACTTTTAGTCTGGCTCTCTACTTATGCAAGTGTCTCACACATGAGAATAATAATTCTTAAATATAGTTTTGATTGAGTCACTCCACTTTTAAAGAATATATGGAATAGAATGACTTTTTATGTATGTTTCCATGTGTGTATGTGTGTGTGCGTGCTCCACACATCTAAGCATTTTCAGGAGTGGAGAATGAAATCTGGGATGATGTTATGTTTTATTGCTTAAAGTCTGAATTCTTCTGTTTAGCATTGAAGATTGTTTATAACCTGGCCACATACCACCCACCCAATTTTATTTCATCCTGATCTCTAATGAAAATACTTGCCCCTAGTGAGAACAACCCTTATTTTCTTTGTCCTCTATGTCAATCCTCATATATATGTGTCTGTGTGTGTATATATATATATATATATATATATATATATATATATATATATATATATATATATATATTCTTACTGGTTAACAATTTAAAACAATACTATTTTTTGGCTAATACAAAATTTTCTTATCTTCCAACCTTTGCATCTATGTATCCATCTCCAATTCAACCACATTTTGATTTTGTTCCACATCTAACTTTAGCTGTATCTTTTGAAGAGTTACATTTAAAAACCTCAAAAAAGTTGATTTGGTATAATTTCATTTGCGTGTTGTTTATTCATCTTGCCAACTGAAATGTAGTATTCTTAATGTTGGAGAACATGTCTTATACTCCTCGTATATCATGAACATCAAATAAATAGCATAGGACTGAGGACACGGTGTGCATTTAATATGTATTTGCTGAGAGAAGTGAATTAGTGAAGACAAATCTTGAGCTACATCACTGGCAAAGGTATACTGATGAGAAGTCTGGAATTTAGTATAATTTGAATCTGATGTTCAAGAAATTGGGTTGAGGGGGCGGAGCCAAGATGGCGACTGGAAAGCAGTAACTGGCGTGAGCTCCCCACCAAGTCCCTCCAAAAACCTATAAAAAAATGGCTCTGAACCAATTCTAGAACTGCAGAACACACAAAGTGGCAGAGGGAACCAGGAATCCAGCCCAGGACAGCCTGGATGGTCTCGGGGTAAGGTCTGTCCAGAACAGAACTCCCAGCCCCCAGCTGAGGGGAGCAGAGCTGAGCCAAGCAGAGCGCAGCGCGCGCGGCGCGGCAGACCACGGACCGACAGGACCAGGAGTGGAGCGGAGAGTGCCCTAGCATGCTGAATTACTGAGCTGTGGCATGTACCAGACCTCACAACCCACAAACAGCAAAGACAACACAGAAGGTTAGTGGGAAAAGCTG
>CM053622.1:366017261-366027999 GCA_028646595.1 Phalanger gymnotis | reverse complement strand
TTTTTATGATAAAGGAACTCAACATTTGAACATCAGTACTTCTGAAACAGTATCCACTGGAATCATCATAATCTGTCAACATTTCCACTAATTCCAAGTTTTAATACTCAAGTTGTGAACACAAATGAATTTGTTGGCTTTTGGAATTTTATAAGAATTTTTTCACCTTTCAAAACATCCAAGAATTAATTGGACTGTGTTTGTGCTTATGAAATTGCAAATGGTAAAGCTGTGAAAATTACATATTTTGTGTTTTTTTTTCATTCAGCATTGCAGGAATTTTGCACATTAAGTTTGTTTGAGCCCCACCTGTGGGCTAGTCATCTGTTGAAAAAAATGCCTACAGTTGCTGGACACTACTGAGTATCTGTATGTTAAGGTTCTTCCCTATCACTTCCTGTCCTTTTCTAAAAAAAAAAATATGAGGGGAATGTCTCTGATTGTTAGCTTTTGAATATTAGATTTCAGAGTGTTCAGAGGATGGACAGATAGGATCAGATAGCTTAAACAAGGAAAGTCAGCCCTGGAAGTATTGAAATCTCTGAAGAAGAAAAAATTTCATCTATATCAATGGAAATCTACTTTACTTAATTTCCAGCCTTAATGTAAAACAAAGCCTTCTTTGGTTGCTGTTAGGTAATAGTTATTTCTTTTCTCTTCAATTTCTTCCAGTACTTTGCTTGGAGTTATCTTTTGGATTTAACAAATTCTACTTGTACCATACTTATGTGTGCACACATTAGCCCTTATTAAGTTATAGGCTCTTTGAGATCAGAGACTATGCTGCTTTTCATCTCTGTATCCCTAGTTTGTAGCATGAAGCTTTGTACATACCAGGGGTTTATTAAATTCTTGTTTAATTAAAAGCTATCTTCTCACTTCCTGTTATTCCCTTTATCCAGTGAGATCCCAAGTTCTATTTATTTCACTTCATGTGGCATCTTTATTGACTTCCTCTTTCTTGGCACCTACTTTACTGCCATTCTAATTTGGGCTCTATTTACTTCTAATCTGAACTGCTACAAATAATATCCTGACCTAAATTATTTCCCTATCTCTTCATTCCCTTCTATACACACAGCTGCCAGGTTAATCATTCCAAAGCATGCCTTGGATTGCGTTCTCAAATAAATACTCTATGGCTCTGCTTCATCTTTAAGACATATTCCAAACTCTCCAAACTGACTCTTTGGCCCACTAAGCTTTGCCAAAAAAAATCTGACTCTAACCTTCTTTGCCAAAAAAATCCCTTAGTACTGCCTTTTATTTGTCCTACATGCCAGCCAAACCAGAATATTTGCTTTTCATCAAATATGTCCCAACATTTCACTGCCTCCGTGCTTTTGATTATGCTGCTCTGTCTGCTTGGATGCCCTGTCCCCATTTTGATCTGTTAAAATTGTCCAACCTTTGAGATCCAGGTGATATCATAAAGTCTCTACTCATTTCCAGCCTGGAGCTCAAATTGCTGTTTGCCTAGAAGTGAAATAAGGAAGTTGCAGAAGAGGACTTAGAAGAAGTTACAAGTGATAGCTGAAACTATGTAGGAGCTATCTTTGGATTCTCCTGCATAAATTAGAGTCATGGGAGACAGATGAAATAAATGAATTGTTACACGATCAAGGCCTCCAAGCTACTTAAAAGAAGAAGATAATAAGGAAGCTACTGCCATCTGACATCGAACTGGTCAGTGTTTATGAGAGAATATTGGGTGAAAATCAAAGGACATGGTGGTGGACAAGACCATTGTAGTAAAAAATGTAGAACTTTGTGATGAATTAAAATTTGAAACAAAGATGTAGCTATGGTAAGTGCAACGTTTGGTCTTGGTCACCTTGTGCCATTGCTGTTGTAGAGAGAGTGATTCGCCAGTGTCTGTGGTAGTTTGGAGTTATAATTAAAACTTTCTTACAAAATACAAGCCAAATTTCAAGAAGTATATGTTGACTAGAACTAGAAAGACTTGAACTTTAGGGAAAGACTCTTTTCCCTTCCCTTTTCACCCCTCCCACCTCCAAACCAGGATTTTAGATAAAATACCTGGAGAATGATGACACTCTCAGAAAAAAGTCTAATGCTTCCAAAGTCTTAGTGTCTCATGGGGCTTCAGGCACCAGCCTAAAGACCAAAAGGATGAGGGACTTTCTTCACTAATGTCTAACATATTTTAATACCTACTATATGCTTCACATGTGGAATATTTTCTGGATGTGCTATATTCTCTGACATTTTAGAATGAAACTACTGAGTTGATGTTACAGATGAATTTAATTATGGCCCTGGATATTCAGATAAGTGTCTCAAACTCCCCTGCTGTCACCATGTGGAGGTCTTTCATACCTACCAAGATGGCAGACAGCACTCTGAGGCCTCTGCAGTAGTTGCAACCTCTAGGAGGAATCCCTGAAATATTGATGAATTGGGTACTATAAAAAGCACCAATTGTTAAGCATTGAGGTTGGTGTGTGGATCTATTCCTAAAAGTCAAAGAAATAGATGGGGAAATCTTCACTTCTGGTAGGCAGGATGATATAGTAAGCAGTAAATTGCCATAGCTTTCCCATATTCACCTGCAAACAAACATAAAATAGCACCCCAAAACAAATCCTGGTACAGCACAACCAGCAAAAAGACAGGGTGAAATAATCTTCTTAAGAAATTTGGAAGATTGGCAGGAAAGGTCTATATCACTGGAGTAAAAGGAGAGTTGTGTCCAAGACAGAAACCTTCCCAGCAAGCCAGCAGCAAGTTCCACCTCAGGAAACCAGTGGCAGATTCTGAACCCTAGTGCATTGGAGCAGGCAAATGCCAACACCAGGAGCCTGCACATGCCCCAGCCTAGCCAGTTGAAAGGGCAGACTCTAGCTCTGAAAACTGCTATATGCTGCAGCATAGCCCTGGGCAACAGGCAGCCACCAGCAGCCAGACCACCACTTGCTTCAGTGTATCTCTGGGGAAATGCAGAAACACTCCACTGGACTCAGCACGTACCTGTCACCAGCACTAGGACCCTGGTTCAGCAGCACGTAAACTATCAGACCCCTACAGCCTCCAATAGCACCAGCCACCCCTTTAGCACAGCACCAGACATAAAGGTCCCCTGTGGGCCTCAGGGCAAAAATGTGTAACATGAGATAAGCATCCAGGGCCTATAGCCCCTGGCAGTAGAAACCTGAGACAGTACCCCTTCTGCTTTGGGAGCAGAGGTCAAATTTAAAAAAAGGGAAAGAAGCAAAAAAATAAAAGATGAGCAATAAACAACAACAAAAGAATCTGAACAGAGAAAGTTATTATGGTGAGAGAGAAGATCAAGACAAACTCAGAAGAGGACAACAATTTCAAAACCCCTATGGGCAAAATCTTAAAAAACGACAGAAAGTGGTCTCAAGTCCAGAAAGAACTCGTGGAACAGCTCAAAAAGGAACTTAAAATCATATAAGAGAGGTAGAAGAAAATGGGAAAAAAGGAGAGTGATACAAGAGAATCATGAAAAAAAAGAGTTAACTTCAAAAAAGAAAACAACTGCTTAAAAGGGAAAATTGGCTAAATGGGAAAAGAGACATAAAAATCCAGTGTAGAAAACAATTCCTTAGCAAGTATAATTGGACAAATAGAGAAGAAAGTACAAAAACTAATTAAAGAAAATAACTCTTAAAAGTTGGAATTGGACAAATGGAAGTTGATGATTCTACAAAATATCAAGAATCAATCAAACAAATTCAAAAGAATGAAAAAATGGAAGAAAATGTAAAATGCCTCATGAGAAAAAAAATAACTGATCTGAAAAATTGAGCCGGGAGAGATAATATCAGAATCATTGGACTAGCTGAACATCATAATCAAACCGAATATCTGCACAGAATTTTCCAAGAAATTATCACTCTCCTATGCTGGAATCAAAGGGCAAAATAGACATTCAGAGAATCCAGCAATAATCTCAGGAAGGAGATCCCAAAATAAAAACTCCAAGGAACATTATAGTCAAATTTCAGAACTATCAGGTCAAGGAAAAATTACTACCAGTGGCAAGACAGAAACAATTCAAATATTGGGGAGCCACAATCAAGATTACACAGGACTTGGCAGCTACAACGTTAAAAGATCAGAGATCATGGAATATGCTAAAAGGCAAAGGAGCCTTTTGCCAAAGGAGGCAAAAGTCATGTACTTGGCAAAATTAAGCATAATACATCAAGGGAAAAATAAAATGGTCATTTAATGAAGACCATTAAACCAACGTTAAACCAAAAATTTGACCTCCAATATCAAGACCCATGAGAAACTTAAACAACTTAAAAAAGAAAAGAAAGCATAAGTGTTTCAATAGAGCTAAACTGTTTATATCTTTACATGGGAAGATGATAGTTGTAATTCTTGAAAGTCGTATCACTAATAGTACTTATAAGAGGAATATACATAGGTAGAGGGTACAGGTAAAAAGTGAGTTTGAGGGAATAACAAAAACAATTAAGGGATGAGAAAGAGGAGTACAATGGGTGCAGAAGGAAGGGAGAGGTAGAATGGGGTAAATTATTTCACATGAAGAGGCATGAAAGATTCAGTGCAGTGGAGGAGTAGATGGAGGATGGGCGACGGGCATTGTTTGAACCTTACTCTCATTAGTATTGGTTCAAAGAAGGAATAATTTATGCAATCAGATGAATATAGAAATTTATCTTACCTGATAAGTAAGTAGATGGGTGGAGATTAAATAAAAAGGTGGGGAGACAGACAGAAGAGAAGGCAGATTGGAGGAGGTGATAGAAGCAAAATAGTGGTGAAAAGGGAAAGAATGAAAGGAGAGAGAAGATAAACAAGAGGAAAACTAGAATAAAGAGAAATAAACAGCAGTCAAAACTGAATATGAATAGGATGAACTGTCCCATAAAGTGGAAGCAGAGAGTAGAGTGGATCAAAAACCAGAATCCCACAATACGTTGTTTATAAGAAACACATTTGAATCAGAGAGACAGACACAGAATAAATGTAAGGGGATGGAGCAAAATCTATTACGCTTCAGCTGGAGTTAAAAAAAAAAAGCAGGTGCAGCAATCCTGATCTCAAAGTAAAAACAAAAATAGACAAAATTCAAAGAGATAAGAAAGGAAACTACATCTTGTCAAAAGTTACCACAAAGAATGAATACCAAATGCTAAACATATAAGCATCAAGTGGTATAGCATCCACATTCTTAAAGGAGAAGTTAAATGAGTTACAAGAAATAGATGGCAAAACTTGTGGGGGGACCTGAACTGTCCCTTCTCAGAACTCAGTAAATCCAACCAAAAATTAAACAAGAAACTAAAGAGGTAAATAGAATATTAGAAGAGGTAGTTATGACAGACATTTTGAGAAAACTGAACGGAAACAGAAAGAACAGAAACAAAAAGGACCTTTTTCTCAGAAGTACATGGCTCCTTCACACAAATTAACCATGTATTAAGACAAAACCCCCTCAAAATCTAATGTAAAATGGCAATAATATTAAATGTATTATTTTCAGACCATAATGCAATAAAAATTACATTCAACAAAGGGCAGAAGAAAGATATATTAAATATTAATTGGAATATAAATAATTTAATACTACCAAACAAATGGGTCAAAGAACAAGTCATAGAAACAATGAATAGTCTCATTAAAGAGAAAGACAACAGTGAGACATACCATGGGATGCATCCAAGTCAGTACTTTGGGGAAAATTTATTTCTTTAAATTCTTACATCAACAAAATGAAAAAGAACAAATCAAAGAAATGTGCATGCAACTTTTAAAAAAAATAGAAAAAGAAAAATATTTAAAATCTCCAATTAAGCACCAAATTGGAAATCCTTAAAATCAAAAGTGAGATTAATAACATTGAAAGTAAACAACAGCAATAACAACAAAACTAAGTTAATAAATCTAGGAGCTGGTTTAATGGAAAAAGCCCCAATAAGATACATAAGCCATTGGTTAATTTGACTTAAAAAAAGAAACAATAAAAGCAAATATCCATTATCGAAAATGAAAAGGGGAGAAATCACTAGCAATGAAGAAGAAATTAAAGCAAACATTAGGAAAATTTTGTCCAATTGTATGCCTATAAATCTGAGAATCTAAGTGAAATGAGATGAATATTTACAAAAATATAAATTACCCAGATTAACAGGTCAGGAAATAGAATGCCTAAGTAATCCCACTTTAAAAAAAGAAATTGAACAAGTCATTAATGGATTGCTTAAGAAACCATCTCCAGGGCCAGATGGGTTCATAACTGAATTCCACAAAACTGTTAAAGAACAATTAACTCTGATACTATATACATTATTTGGAAAAAATGGGTGAAGGAATCCTATCAAACTCCTTTTATGACACAAGTATGATGCTGGTACCTAAACCAAGATGACTCAAAACAGAGAATGAAAATTATAAATCAATTTCCCTATTGGATATTGGTACAAAAATATTAAATAAAATATTAGCAAAGAAATTACAGCAATTTATCACCAAGATAATACACTATGGCCAGGTAAGATTTATACCAGGAATGTAGGGTTGGTTCAATATCAGAAAAATATAAGCATAATTGACCATATCAATAACAAAACTAACAGAAATTATGTATTATCTCAACAGATACAGAAAAAGCTTTTAACAAAATACAATACCCATTCCTGTCAAAAACACTAGAGAGCATAGGAATAAATTGAGTTTTCCTTGAAATGTAAATAGTATCTATCTAAAATCATCAGCAAACACATGTACTGGGGATAAGCTAGCAGTTTTCCCAATAAGATTAGCAGTGAAACAAGGATGCCCATTATCACCACTATTACTCAATATTGTACAGAAATGTTAGCTTTAGCAATAACAGAAGATGATATCAGAAATATCAATACCTCATCTATTAGAAATGCTTCAGTACAGATAGACTTAGCTACCAAAATGTGCAAAATAAGCATGAATGAAATGGACTGAAAACGAGGCTTTTTTCATTATGTGTCAGTACTCTGACATAACAAAACTGGGGGGAAAATCTCACCAGATAGAGTAAGTGAAACTTCACACTATTCTTTGTTAATGATACCCTCCACTTCAAGTCATACAACAGTGTAGAGTAGCCAAATGAAGATCCATCACAAGAAATAACTTCATTCCTAAGCTTAGACTAGATGATACACCTGAAATTGAGGAACTATGAAAATCTGAAGAAAAAAAAAATATGTTGAAGAATCTGAAATCATTGAAAATTATCATTAGATGAAATCTACTGAAATCATATGTAATAATAAAATGGAAGGCAAAACAGCAACAATATCTGAAAATATTTTGAATACGAGATAGAGATAGACTAGAATTTGAGAGAGTTAAATTGTCTGAAGTCATGAATCCAACTAGCATACTAAATGCCTCAAAAGAGTGGAAATTTTACAAGCCAGCAGAACTGAATGAATTCTCCCAGAGCATTTTATAGAAATTGTAAAAAGCATTTTGGAGCAGCCATGGTGATAAGACATACATATAAGAACAAAATGAGCTATCAATGAATATACTTATGTTCAAGTATCAAAGAGAAAAAGGATAGAAATCACTTAACACAGCTATTGAAGATCTTGATGAAAAGGCACTGTAAGATTACATTAGTATTTAGCTGGCACATGCTGGTGAAAACTCAAATACTCTTTGTCCAATTAAAGGCAAGAAAAAGGAAATACTAGGAAATTAATCCAGAAAAATTATACATAAAAGAAATCCTAGATTCCTTTCTCAAGCAATTGAAAACAAAACTTAAAAGGTTGGATTAACACAAAAAGTTTATGCATTTCAAAGAACAAAACAAACAACCCAATGTCAATTAAAAAGTATTTTTAAAAATTAAGAAGTTTAAAAAAATAAAAGACAGAAAAAACCTTAAATAAGAAGGAAGTTTGTGATTATTTATATAGACTTGTAGATATCCAGAAAAATTCTGATCATCTATATAGTCTCAGGAAGACCAACACTATAAAACCGTAACTTGATTCAAATGAAAATGCAAAACTTTTGCATCATTACTGCAATGAATGACACAATACTTATGTCAGAGGAATTGAAACTCTTAACTTCTTTACAAAGCAGTAAAGTGTCAAGGAAGGAAAAGGTCCATAATTGATTACTATACATTGCTGCATAAATTACTAGAAAAACACTTTATCAGCTACCACCCAGATGCAAGCTATTCCCAACTTTCTTAATAGGGACACATCAACTTTCAAAAGATAAGAATATTAGTGTCTTCTACAAATGTAGGTCAATTGTGTTTATGTACTTTATGAAAAATATTCACAGCTTGTTTGACTTTAAAAATATCTTTGAACATTTACAATCTTCCAAATTCGTGCTCCCTCCCACCCCAACAAAAAATTATAGTGGTTAATGAGCAAAAATGATTTGCCAGACAGTGCTCAGGGTGTTAAAGACAACTAATTATTAATTGTAAATAATTAAATTAAGTACTCAAACCCATCTAAATCTTTGTATTATTATTTTTATTATTGCAAAGCTTTTGACTCCTTTCTACACTTGTGGCTTATTAATGTATTGCAAATACGATACATCAAAGTATAAGAGAACAGTAGAGTATTGGATTCCCACACGGAAACTTGTTTTTTATTTGAAACATATCACTGACATAAGAGTATCAAAACTAAGTTGCACAGAATGTGACATTTTCTAGGGAGATTATTTAAAATTATTGTAGTTCTATCTGAGAGGAAGTGTGGCATGATGAATAGAGGAAATGAGTTCAAGCCTTGTCTCTGACAATGAAGTGCTATGTGACCTGGGTCAAGTAATATTTTAGGCATAATATGTTATACCCTCATAATATTTTAGGCAATTTTCTAAAACCATAAGTTTCAGAGGTTATATTGCTACATGTTTGGCTGAAGGAGTTTCTCCTATGTGTTTGAGGGAAGGATTCTCTATATCAAGAAATTTACAAGTCTAGCTCCCATCCTTGATCAGCATGATACTGACTGGCCCTAAATCAATTAATAATAATCTCTTCTAAAGAGAACTAAATATGACTTACAGATTAAAGAATAAATAAAGTCAAAATGTCTTATTAATTGCATTGATGACATAAAGCTATTTTGCTTCCTTGAAAAATAGACTACACAGATCCTTTATCTTTTATCTCTAAGGATGTCACTTAAACAAAATTACATAAAAATTTTACTTCACAAAAAGAAAGTTATATTGAAACCCCTAGGATAGACTCTGGAGTTTACATTTAACCAGTGGCTGATATCTACAAATATCTCAGTCTCCTTTAGGCAAGTCACATTGACCATAAGCTATGAAAGAGAATCTTATTGGTGAATATTTTAAAAGACTTTCTGACATGCTGAAATGAATGAAGAATGGAATTAATATCCATACAATATCAGTTTTAATGTACACTTTCACAATGGTAAATTGGAACATAGCACAATCAGAAAATTTTCTAAAATGTAATATGCACTATTAAATAAATATCAGATATCTCCATGGCAAATAACCAAGATTTCTAAACTTCATGGAATGCAGGAATCTAACAAAGGAGATTAAAATTATGGAGGAACAGCATGAGGTACATATCATTGCTGTTGACATGCCTTTTACTAAAGATATGTTGAAGGTGCTCTTGATGAGACCACAGAGAATTAGTTTATTTTGTCCTCCCACATAATAGCCTTCTTCTGACTGTTATTTAGTCTACTAGTTCTGTCTAACTCTTCATGAACCCATTTGGGGTTATCTTGAAAAAGACATTGGAATGGTTTTACCATTTCCTTCTCTAGCTTGTTTTACAGATGAGGAAACTCAGGCAAATAGGCTTAAGTAACTTGTCTACAGTCACACAGCTAGTAAGTGTTTGAGGCTGAATTTTAACTCAGGTTTTCCTCACTCTAAGTACAGCACAGTATCCAGTCCACCACCTTGCTGCCACTGTATAATAGTCTATAAGTTATTAAATACAGAGCATATAGAAAGATAGCTACTTGTCCCAAGCCCTTTTCAATCTCGATATCATTTTAAAATATTAGAAAGATGATGAGGGAGGAGAGGTTGATGGTGGTGGTGGTGATGATGATGACCAAGAGGACCAGTGATGATGATAGTGCCAGAAGAGACTTACTTCTTGATAGAACCTCTAAAAAGACAATTAAAAATAGAATCAAAAGGCTCACTAAAAGCAACATTCACATGAATTCAGCCAACAAAGACACATCAAGAATATGGCTGAATCTTGTGCTTTTTGTTTATAAAATGATGGGATTTAAGAATTTTGCATCAGATTATGGTCTTCTGAAACAGCCAAGGGGTTATCTACATGTATCCTGGGTTCTGTGGAAGCAAATAAAGACTGTAAAATTCATTGCTGTCTCTAAAAACTTATCACTTAGTGACTCATTAGCAAGAAATGACATGGTAGCTAGAATTATTAAACAGAAACTCACCATTTTTCATAAACCAAGCTAAAATTCCCATATTACAAATACCGACTGTAGTAGGAAGGCCGAATTTATAATCTCAAATATAATCATGTATATGTTTGAATGGTTAGAAATTGCAAGGTATGAGAGATTCTCTAAGTAGAAAATGAAAAATTTATTTATGCCCCACTGCAGCTTATCCGTGAACCAGCCTCCCCATTCTGACATCTTGACAAAAAGACTCCAGGCCCAGAAAGCCCGCCTCACAAGAGTAACCAGGAGGCCACAGAAAAACA
>CM053622.1:365991471-366017161 GCA_028646595.1 Phalanger gymnotis | reverse complement strand
AGTCACCTCTGCTTCCGCAGGTTCCTGCCTTTGCAGCTTCCTGCCTCCACTGTAGTTGTCACTTGGCTCACCTTTCCTCACAGCCGAGCCTCTGGCGTTCTCAAGCCCTGCCTCAATGACCAGAGACCATTGGTTCCCGAGTTGGCCCCTCTTAAGTCATTAATCTACACTCACACAGGTTTCACACCTGATAGGGCTTTGGGCCTGGGGCTTAGCATTTAACAGCTGAAAGTACTTCCACTCAAAAGAAACAAAAGCCATGCTAAGGAGACAATTTTGCTTAACAACACGCTGACCTTAAAATATCCTGAAGAACTCAACAAAGAATCTGAATTGCAACTGGATTCAACACACACACACACACACACACACACACACACACACACACACACACAAGAACCTGATGCCCATAATTGTTCAGATATAACTTTTTTTTTCTTAAAAAATCCTTAAAAATATTTAAGTAGATATTACAATCCTGAATGCTCACAATCTTCAAGATACATGAAATTAAAAACTTTCAAAGTATTGTGTTATAAGATTAAGACTGATGGATTTGAGACCTTCATGACTGTCTCTCCTTAAGGGAGGTTTATCTCATACAATCTATGCATGGAAAACTTTGTTATAGGATTAAGCCATGAAAAAATACTAACAGCAATATTTTTAAGGTTAATATAGCTCTGTGTCCAAAAATAATACCTTGCAAACTACCAGTTTGAATTTCTTCCCTGCACCTGTATACCTCAAAAATCCCGTGTGCCCTGAACCTTGATATGCAAATTATCTGGTTCCAGGTGGCCGAAAAAATAAAGATTTAAGTGTCCCACTTTTAGGAGATCACTTTGGAGCATACCTCCCTTCCCTGGGAGTATTCACTTCTGCAGGAAGAGATCTCCCCTCCCTAGGAGCACACACTCCCTCAGGAAGCACATATCGCCTGCCAAAGCCATCCCATCTAAATGGACTTTTATCTCTGTGCCCCCAATGTAGTGCCTCCCTTATGTAAGTTTAACTATTAATGTGCATGTCTGAATTGTATCTCAGATCTCCTCTTTCTTTTCCTCTGTGTTTTTCCCCCTTTCCCAGTCTTCTCTACCACTTATCAATAAAACTTAGCATTGAAGTGATCCCCATTGTTATATTATATTAGTCACAGCATATAAAATCATTAAGTGGTGTCATTTTCCCCTGATGTCATTGGTTGGCCCATAAGCCTTTTTATAGAAATGAACTGGATTCCTTTATGCCAGAAAAGTGTCGTATAATGTAATGTGAGGAGATCTACACTGAAGGTGTCCTTAGTATATTTCCAGGAACAAAAAGAACAATCTCATATGTGTGTGTATGTCTATATGCATGTATGTCTATACATATGTAGTGTTACATGTGTGGATCTAACTTATAATACATAATATTATACATTAGTTAAAAGCATGCAGGAAGAGGGTGCAATTATAGACATATAATAGATATAATATATATTTTATATGATACATAATATCATGTATGAAATTGTACGTGTATATATGTATGTATATATGCATGTACACATATATACACATATATATACATACATACATATATACATATGAGAAAAACATAACAACAACTGTATCTAGCAAGACAAGACATTATGGCAAGAAATTCACTTTGGTGGACTGATGTGAAAAATCCCCATAATTCAATTAATGACCTCAAAATATCATTAAGAATTCAAGAAATAGGGAGGAGTCAAGATGATGGCTGGAAAGCAGGGACTGGCATAAGCTCTGCACCAAATCCCTCCAAACACCTATAAAAATGGCTCTGAACAAATTCTAGAGCTGCAGAACCCAAGAAATAGCAGAGGGAATCAGGTTTCCAGTCCAGGACATCCTGGATGATCCCTGGGAAGGGTCTATTACGCTGTGCTGGGAGCAGAGCACAGCCCAGGGTGGGCCATACCAGGACAGGCCAGGAGCTGAGGAGATGGGGCAGAGCAGGCCTGAGGGCCATGAATCTGAGCTGCAGCAGGTACCAGACTTCTCAACCCACAAACACCAAACAAAAGTAGGCAGATTAGTGGGAAAACTGCTAAATCTGGGTGAGAAGTTCACTGCCTGGCCCCAGCACCAGGGGTGGGTCCAAGGTGGTGCAGTGTCAGCAGCAGCAGGAAGCTTCTGGGCAGCTGCTTCCAGAGCTCCAGCAGAGACTGCTTCCAGCCCCAGGCACACAGTGGGAGGAATCAAGCAGCCAATCAGAGCAGGAGTACAGGGAGAGCTTTGCTGGCACAAAGGTAGGGTTCCCTTGCTTTGCCCTGCTTGGATCTGGGTTGCAGTCCTGGTTAGTGGTTCTTGGGGGAGGAGGAGTGCTGGGGTGGCAGAGCTTGCTGTGTATAAGTAGCTCTGAAAATAGCAGTGTAAGGCCCCTGAAGCTTGGGACAAAGTACTCTCTACTCTACAAGCAGTCATACCTTTACAAAAATCTCAAGAGTCAAGTAGTTGGGTGGGTACATGTGCAGGCAGCATAAAAGGAGTCAGACTCAGACACTAGAATCTTTGTTTGGTCACAAAGAAGATCAAAACATACAGCCAGAAGAAGTCAACAAAGTCAAAAAGCCTACATCAAAAGACTCCAAGAAAAATATGAATAGGTCTCAGGTCATGGAAGAGCTCAAAAAGGATTTGGAAAAACAAGTAAGAGAAGTAGAGGAAAAATAGGGAAGAGAAATGGGAATGATGCAAGAAAATCATGAAAAACAAGTCAATAATGTCCTAAAGGAGACCCAAAAGATGCTGAAGAAAATAACCTCTTAAAAATAGACTAACATCAATGGCAAAAGAGCTCCACAAAGCCAATGAGGAGAAGAATGTCTTGAAAGGCAGAATTAGCCAAATGGAAAAGGAGGTCCAAAAGACCACTGAATACCACTTTAAAAATTAGATTGGAGCAAGTGGAAGTTAGTGAGTTTATGAGAAATCAAGAAATTATGAAAAAGAAACAAAGGAATGAAAAACTGGAAGATGATGTGAAATATCTCTTTGGAAAAACCAGGGACCTGGAAAATAGAACCAGGAGAGATAATTTAAAAATTATTAGACTACCTGAAAGCCATGATCAAAAAAAAAAAAAAAACCTCAACATCATCCTTCAAGAAATTATCAGGGAAAACTGCCCTGATATTCTAGAGCCAGCATGTGAAATAGAAACTGAAAGAATCCCCCAATTTCATCTTAAACAAAAGATCCCCAAAATAAAACTCTTAGGAATATTGTTGCCAAATTCCAGAGCTCCCAGATCAAGGAGAAAATACAGCAAGCAGTCAGAAAGTAAGAATTTGAGTATTATGGAAACATAATTGGGACAACACAAGATCTAGCAGCTTCCACATTAAGGGATTGAAAGGCTTGGAATATGATATTCTGGTGGTCAAAGGAGCTAGGATTAAAGCCAAGAATCACCTACCCAGGAAAACTGAGTATAACACTCCAAGGCAAAATATGGATTTTCAATAAAATAGAAGACTTTCAAGCTTTCTTAGTGAAAAAAACAGAGCTTAATAGAAAATTTGACTTCCAAATACAAGAATCAAGAGAAATATGAAAAGGTAAACAAGAAAGATTAATCATAATAGACTTACTAAAGTTGAACTGTTTTATTTACATTCCTACATGGAAAGATGATATTTGTAATTCGTGAGACCTTTCTCGGTATTAGGGTAGTCGAAGGTAATATACATATATACATATAAATGTATATATATATACATACATATGTACGTACATATATATGTATATATATGTACGTACACATATATGTATACATATGTACACACATACATGTACATATATCTAAAAATAAAATCAAATTAAGGGATGAAAGAGGAATATATTGAGAGAGAGAGAAAGGGAGAGGTAGAATGGGATAAATTATCTCTCATAAAAGTGCAAGAAAAAGCAATTGTGTTGGAAGGGAAGAGGTGGCAGGTGAGGGGGAATGAGTGAATCTTGCTCTCATCAGATTTGACTTGAGGATGGAATAACACTCACACTCAATTGGGTAGCTTACCCCACAATAAAGTAAGGGGAAGCAGATAAGAAAGGGAAGTATGATAGAAGGGAGGGCAGATCAGGACAGGAGGTAATCAAAAGCAAACACTTTTGAAAAGGTACAGGGTCAAGGGAAAAAATTGAATTAGGAGAGACAGGATAGGATGGAGGGAAATATAGTCTTTCACAACATGATTATTGTGGAAGTGTTTTGCGTAATGATAAGTGTGGCCCATGTTGAATTGCTTGCCTTCTTAGGGAGGGTAGGTGGGGAAGAGGGGAGAGAATTTGGAACTCAAAGTTCTAAAAGCAGATGTTCAAAAAAAGTTGTTTTTGCATGCAACTAGGAAATCAGATATACAGGCAATGGGACATAGAAATCTATCTTGCCCTACAAGAAAGTAAGGAGAAAAGGAAAGGGGAGAGTGGGGTCACAGAAGAGAGGATTGAATGGGGAGGGGGGGGCAACCAGAATATATGCCATCTTAGAGTGGCAGGGAGGGTAGAAATGAGGAGAAAATTTGTAACTCAAAATCTTGGGGCATCAATATTGAAAACTAAAAATATATTTAAAAATTCAACAAATAAACTAAACTAGAATCAAACCAGTATTACCAAAAGAAGAATCACCCCAAAATAACATTGGTCAAAAGAAAACCCTGAAAACATTAAGAACTATATCTTTAATCTAAGGTGTCATAAGAAATGCTTAAAATCTCCCAGTCACATGCCTAGGGGAAATCAAACAAGGCCAATCCCTTGTGCATATGATTCTCCTTCCAATACTTGAAGACTTGCCATCTCCTTCTCCAATAATTTCTTGAGTATTTTCACTGGTATCTCCTCTTTTAAGCAAAGCTATACTTAAGATTGAAGTTTCTCCCTGCTCTCTCCCTTAGTGATTTTATCCATGCCCGTGACATAAACTATCTGATAATGACCAAGTAGGTTAATGCTAACACACATGGCGAAGGCTCTCAAATAAAATACACTGACTCTCAAAATATTCTTGTACTCTGGCTCTGTGTTGCCTATTAGACTTCTCCATTGGCCTCTGTACTTTAGATATCCCTTAAAATTAGAATATTCTAAATTATATTTTTTGTGTAATATGTTTCTTCTTTCCTCCCAATTTATGAAAAATTAAAATCAAGAAGTCTAACTTGTTTTAGCTGTAGATTACTAAAAGAACATACAGTCTCTAGAACATAGTGTAACACATAATAGGTGCTATGAATAAAGATATTTTTAAATTACCATACGTTTTGTTTTGGGATTTAAAAAAAAATCTAAGGAGATTTTAGTGGAGATACCAAGTCCACAGTCACTATTGAAAGTAGGCAGGTATGAGGCCTGTGTGAAAGAGGATATATAAGGGGGTAACCTAAAGGCAAAAATGAAAAGGGGAAATACCCAAAAGAGACACTTGTAGAGATGTTGCCTATATTGGGAAAATGGATGTCTTCATTGGCAAGCCATATTCTCTGAGAGAGTATTATGTCCCTACGGGTAGCATGAAAATGAATATAGGTAGAAACAAAACTGGATGAGAGATGGGATGAGCTTTAGAAATGAAACTAATCATGATTATTGGAGACTTGGAACATGGGGTAATTTCTATTGTTCTGTGCAGCTTCCCTCCTAAATTGCTTCCAATAGAGATTTATACATTTTAAAATAAGATATTGCTAATATCTTTTATTTTAAAATGTTGTCAATCTTCCTCTATAACCTTCTCTCCCTTCTTTTCAAGTAGCTATTCCTAATAATATTTTAAAAATTGGGTAATGATATAGTAGAAAAAAAGACCAATATATTAAAAAAATCTCAAAATGTGTACAAAATGTTATGCCCATCATCTCTTCTTCCCCAAAGAAAGAGGATGAAGTATTATCGTGTACACCTTCTTTCCAGCCAAATTTATTCTTTGTATTTTTGAAACACTCATTTTCAATTGTTTTATTGTTACTGTTCTTTCTGCTTACATTATTGTTGTCATTGTGTAACTTTCCCTCCATCCCAGACCCCAGCTTTGCTTACTTTACTTTACATCAGTTCATATAAGTTATTCCATACTTCTCTGAATTTATCATATTTGTTTGTCCTTACAGTACAGTAATATTTCATCAAATTCACATAGTCCAACTTTTTTTCTTAGTCCTCTTAAATTGTAGGGATCCACTGCTTTCAATTCTTTGCTACCAGAAGAAAAAAGAAGTGCCACTAGAAATATTTTTGTATATAGAGAGCTTTCTTTAAATCATTACCTTCCTTGGAGTATGGGCTTAGCAGTGGAATCTCTGGATCAAAGTATATGGGCATTTTAGGTACTTTATTTGCATAATTCCAATTGCTTTCTAGTATGGTTGTACTAATTCACAGCCCACTAAAACTGTGTTAACATTCTTCTTTTTCCACAACACCAGTAACTAGTCCTCTGCTTTGTTGCTCTTGCCCATTTTTCTGAGCATGAGGGGAAACCTCTAGGGCTGTTTGGATTTGCATTTCATTTGCTATTTGTTATTTGGAGCATCCTTTTGTAGGGTCGTTAATTATTTGCAATTTTTATGTGTGACCTGTTTGTTCATATTCTTTGACCACAAATCTACTAGAAATTGTTTTTTTCCGCTTCTATAAAACAAACGATATTTCTAGGCATGGTTAAAAAAGAAAGAAAGAAAATGAGATAAGACCTATGAAGATGTTAACATAGAAATCAGAAGAAGAGGGAACTCAAATATGATACTTCAGGAACTTTAATCCCATAGGTGGCTCAGACAATAACAAAA
Source organism: Phalanger gymnotis (assembly GCA_028646595.1). Lineage (NCBI taxonomy): Eukaryota > Metazoa > Chordata > Mammalia > Diprotodontia > Phalangeridae > Phalanger > Phalanger gymnotis. The sequence continues at coordinate 366,010,341 of CM053622.1, read as the reverse complement.
AAAAATCAAATAAGAGTCAAGGCCATCAAATTGAAAATTAAGAGAGTAACAGAGAAACAGAGAGAAAAGCTGAGACAGATAGCTACGTAGGCACAGAGACATAGAGAGACACAGAGACAGAGAAAGCTAGAAGCAAAGAAAGGAGACAGAGACAGACAGAGGAAAATTGTGTCTGAATTGTATCTTTTTCAGGTCCCCCTGATTACCCTTCTCCCTTTCTAGTTAGTTTAACAAGCAAGTTTTTAAGTAGCCATTATAAAGTAACAAGAGTGGGAAGTAAGATTGCAAAAGGGAACTTAGAAGTCATGTGCCTATTTTCCTGAACATCAAAGGAGTGTAATTTAGAAACTGTATTATATATAATAAACAAAAAATCACATTCTGAAACTATGTGCTAAAACAGGAGAAGTCACCTAGGCATTGCTGTCAGAGCCTTTTGGTCCTATGATCTCAGATTAGCTTCAGACATTTGCAGCAAGACCGGCAAGAACACCAAATGGTGCTGATAATTTTGAGGTGATGTGGATATGTTATTGAACTAATCCCAAGGTAGAAAAAGGGTTAGTCTTTTTCTCACCAAATCCCTGTAAAATGAGACCCCAAACTCTTACCCCCAGAGCACTCCTCCATCTCTGTCAAGGTCCTTGCTGCCCAAATGCTCTCAGCTAATTCATAGTTACATGAGTTATTCTCTGTGACTCTCCCCTCTGCATCCTCATCCCCATGCTGCTTGTCTTCCTCCACTATCCCACCCTCATCCCCATCGCCATGCCAAAAAAGTAGGCATACCTGCTTCTATTTTAAAATTCCAAGAATGAATTAGCAATTCACAGAAAAAGAGAAATAAAAACAGAGAGGCAGAGAGAGAGATTAAAAAAGAATGATAAAAAAGAGAGAGAGATGAGGGGTAAGGAAGAAGGAGAGAAAGAGACAAAGACAGATATTGTTGGAGACAAACGCAAGGTTTGTTAAACAGGAAAATAAGAGCTTGTATTCCAGCTTGTGTTTTGACATAATTTACTTTTTGTGAGACTGAGGATGCATGTGTTCATTTGTATATCTCTATATCAGCCTCATTCTACTGATCTACTGTATTATCTCAGTGATTTAGAAAGCCTAGGCTTAATTTCAATACCTCATGTTAATAGCTGGCATAGAAATTCTACTGTACCACTGTACCACCATGTGCCCCTCCAATTTTGTGATCATTTTTGTGCTTATATATTTCTGTTGAAGAGATAGAATGAGAAACAGAGGTGCAGTAACACAGACAGATACAGATAGGAAGAGAGAGAGAAAGGGGTGAAAGGAGAGAGAGAGGGGGAGAGAGAGAGAGAGAGAGAGAGAGAGAGAGAGAGAGAGAGAGAGAGAGAGACATTCCTGAGATTTTTGAGGCAATTTGCTTCAAATTGTGAAAAATAGGTTTCTGTTCCCAGGGCAGACACAATCTGTAGTTCACTAACTGCTTAACTCAAGGGAATGTTGTTGACATTATCTATCTGCCACAGTTCATAGACTATCATATATCTCTAGTCAAGGCAGATGTTGAGTTGACCTTCTGTCATGGAGAGAGATTAGCCACTTAGCTAGTCATTTGCCAGACATTTTATGCTCCCATCAGGAGACAGTAGTGATCACCATCAATGAAGTGGGTAAAAAAAAATCAGCTCTGTAAAAGCAAAAGAAATGCATTGTTTTGCTTTGTTGTCAGAATATGGAGTGGTAGAACTGGAAGGAACCATCTAGTGCAACCTCTTGATTTTGCAAATGGGGGAAATGAAGCTCTGAGAAGTGATTTGCCTAAGGTGAAAGAACTAGTTAGTGGCAGCATGAGAATTTGAGGTCAGACCTTCTGACTCTAACTCTATAACACTCCTTGCTGATCATGCTACCATCCCTTTTCTTTCCTTCCTAACTCTGCTAAACACCTAAACAATTTGTTTCCATCTGCTGCTGCTGCTTCCTCACTTCTCATTTTCTTTTCAGCTACTTGCATCAAAGCTTGAGCCCCAACCTTTGTAATGGAACTCTATTTTTTAATATCTTCTCTTTATGGTTGAATGCCCTTGTTGAATTCCTATTCAGCTTTTAATGCTCAATTCTAATATCACTTTCTCCGGAAAGCCTTCTCTAATTTTTCTCCTTGATGATATGCCCTTCCCCTGCCCCAGACTTCATGTAACAATTTGTTTTGTAACTGTCTAATGCATTTGTATTACATGATCTCATATATGAGGCTATAGTAACCTGTGTTCATGTCTTATCATCATAACACTGTAATCTATCTAGGGCAGGAATTGTTTCATATCTAAAATTTGTATTCCTTCCAGTGCCAAGCATATTGCTTTGCATGAAGTAGACATATAATAAAAGTTGTGATTAATTGATTTCCAATACCCCACACTATGCTACATCTTAGTGAACAAAGCCTTGCCTTAAAAATATCTCTGAATAGATTCCATAGATAATACATGACATTTGAAACAAGTACAGCAATCATTTTGTTGTTCCTTTTTATAGTCCTTTGAAGTATACTTACTTCTTTCCTTAAAATAATCCTGTGAAGTAAGAAGTACTTATTTATTGTCCTCATTCCAAAGATGAAGAAACCAAGGCTCAAGGAAGTTCAACTATTTTCCAAAGGATTTTGTGAGCACTGAATTTAACAGGATTAGTAAATATAATTTTACTTTTACTTTTAATCAATAAACTATGTGACAGGCACTGTGCTAAGCACTGGGGATACAAAAAGAAGCAAAAACCAGGCCCTTTCAAGGAGCTTACAATCTAATGAGACATAACACATTTCTAGCCAAGGAAGTGGTACAAAATATCAAGCTGAGTCTATGATTTTCAAACTGGAGACCTAGTGTGATAGAACCAAGATTTTTCTGATGTAGCTTCTTCTCATAGATAACATAGGGAGACTTTACCTAAAAGTAGACAATGATGGGTCAAGGCCCTGGGACAGGGCCCAAATTTCCTTGATTCAACTTCCTGGTGATCTAAAGTCATAAAAAGTCCCAAGCACATGGGATCTCAACCCCTTAAGGTTTGATGGATTTTTGAATATCACATGCCTTATTGTCCTTTATCACATCTTACCTTGATGATGAGATGAATTTTCAGATGGAAATAAGAGAAGTCATATCCAGAGAAGCTAAGTGCCATTGTATCTTTAATAATAATAATAGCATTTATATAATACCTACCATGTGTTAGGGACTATGCTATGTTCTATACAAATATTATATCATTTGATATTCATAACAACCGTCAGAGGTAGGGGCTACAATTATCTCCATTTTACAAATGAAGAAACTGAGACAAGCAGAGGTTAAATGACTTGCTATGGGTCATGTAGCTAGTAATTGTCTGAAGCTAGATTTGAACTCATCTTCCTGACTCCTGGTCCAGTGCGTTATCCGTTATACCATTTAGCACATCCTTTCTATGTTAGAGAAAAATAAACCTTTTATTAACTGTTCAAGGATGAGTTCCTTATTTTGTTCCAAAATCAAACCTGAAGCAAGGGAATGCTGACATTACAGCAAAATCTCCAACAACTGGCATTAGCTATTAACACCTCTAGGATTTTGTTGATATTTTACCAAAGATGGTATGGTTGAAAAATTCATCTGCCTATAATCAGCCTATTGATGAACAAACCTCTGTCACCTTAGCTAGATATGCAGTCCATGACCAGACATACCTCAGGACTTTCCAGGTTGGAAGACTATGGTAGATCTACCTTTCCAATCTTCTTACACTGTACTCTCCTGTAGATAAACTATGATCCAGTGACAATGCCCTTCTTTTGTTCCTTATATATGCTACTCCCTCTCCTGATTCTGTGCTTTTGCATTGGCTGTGCCCCATACTGTAATGATCTCTTTCTTCCCTTCCACATCTTAGGGGAAACAGATTCCCTGACTTTCTTCAAGACTCACCTCAAATCCCACTTTTTTGTAGTAGGCTTTTCTTAGCCTTGTCCCCATGCTACCCCTTTCCTCCAACCACCACACACCAATATTGCTAAGCTCTTTATTGTGGGATTGCCTCCAGGCTACCCTGTAAATATCTAGCATATACATAGCTGTTTACATGTTGGCTCTTCAGGAACATCATAAGCACTTAACAAATGCTGCTGTTTGGTTTAGTCTTTTAGAAACCAGGGCTATTTCTTTGCAAAGATAAATATATGAGAGGATTATCAGTGGAGACTGCTTGCTGAGACAGTGCTTTAAATGGCCTGAAAATTGCCAGAAAGTTTCAATGTGACTGAAATTCTATTATTGCTTGGAGCTGTGATATCATTATTTTAAAAAGAAAGGAAGAAAATTCAAATTTATATTGTTGCCTCATTGTAGCTTAAATACAACTTTTGTTTACTGTAGACTCAGCCAAGGGTGCACAGTTTCTGGCAAATTGCCACCAAGCTAAAAAGGCTTTAAGAACAGGCTTATCAACTGAGAGTTTTTTCCAGGAACTAACCTAGCAAAGTTCAGAGCAGCACATCATCAGAGTGTATTTTTTAAGTTTAAATGTTAATATGATGAATATTTTCAGCTAGAGGAAGACATAAATACTGTCTGTTAAGATTTTGAGAAGCTGTGATCTTCATCAGTGGAAGCCATGTTGATGCTCCTTTTTGACATAGATTCTTTTTGGAATGTGAAAGAAATGGATGGTATTGAAGAGAAAAATGTGAAAAATTAGGATATAAAAAACAGCAGCGTGTGATAGGTAAGTCAAATGACCATCAGCTTCTTGACCATCATGTTCCTTCATATGGTGATGGAACTATTCCAAGACCCTGAAACCAAGTACTATTGGGACTAGTATTATTTCCTGTTGGGGGTCCCTATTCCCCCAAATCCCAAGCCTTTGTCCAGCAAAGGCCTGATCTCATGGCGGGAGGCAAGATGGTGAGCAACTCCGTTTTATTCAGGTTAGTATGAAACTTTTATATCTTTGGTTACATAGGCACTAGGGCCACCCTGGTTCCTCCTACTCTCCTTCCCTTTCCTTACCATGCTCTCCCCATGATTCGCTTGTGCTCAGGCAAGTCTGGAAAAAGACCCAGAACTGCTACCTTGCCAACAAGGGTGAGACCCTTCCTCCTGACTCCATCTTGTTCCACCCTTACCTCAGAGCCCTGAGTTTACCTCAGCAGGCCCTGGGTGCAGAGGTCCAAAGAGGGCACGGGTCAGCTCTAACTCGCCCCATTACAATTTCCAGCCCAGTGCTGTCCTCCATCATTCTGGGGATACATCCCCATGGAAATACAACCTGGAAGTTACTCCTGCAGATACTATAGCTGCAGCTACTGAAGACCCAGAAAAGAAAGATGTTGTCACCAAAGTCCTTCACACTGTCATATGATTCAACATAAGAAAACTGATGTGATTTTATCAGCAGTAATAGCATTAAATAAAGGCAATTACAATCTGCTTTGATACCGCATCCTAAAGACTATGGGATCTTTTCATCTAACTTGCCCCTGAAATATTCTATATTGGTCATCTTCTTCATTAGAACTAGAACTAAGCAGGGGCTGCCTTCCTTTGCTATTTGTATTCCCAGTGGTTAGCATGGTGCTTTGCATATAGTAAGTGCTTAATAAATTCTTTTTCATTCTTCCTTAAAAAAAGAAACAGAAATAGAATTTAAATCTGAAAGGGACTTATAGGTGATTCAGGCTATCTCCTTTATATTATAGATCTAAGGACACAGAATTTATATTTGAAAGGGAACTTAAAGGTTAATGTGTTACAGTAGAAAGGGCAAAGGGCCTAGAGTAGGAGTAGACATGGCTTAAATCCTGCCTTTAATCCTTGCTAGCTATATGACTCTGGAAATACGTGTGTCTTAGTTTCTTCATTTGTAAAATGGGGATTATAAAACTCAGTGTTTCTCTCCTAGAGCTCTTGTGAAGAAAGAATTTATAAACATGAATGATATGTAATGTTACATAGTATTTTATCTATTTCATCTACTTCACGTTATGAATCAAGAAAATGAGGCCCATAAAGATGGAGTGACTGGCTCTAAGTCACCCAGATATAAGAAAGTTGATCTAGGAATAAAATCTAAACCTCCTGATTCCTAGTCCTATATTTAGGGATCTGTGAGGAAAGATAAAGATCTCAAGAGATTTTTAGCCTGGGGAAGAGATACTTAATCTCTTCAAACAAAAGATAGCTTATTGAGGACTCCATTACCATCCTCAATAGTTTGAAAGGGGGGTGAAGAGAGGAAGAGATGGAACAAAATATTATAAAGCACTTACCATGTGCTAGACTGTGTTAAACACTTTAAAAAAAACAAATATTACCTCATTTGATCTTCGCAAAACCTTGCAAGTTTGGTGTTATTATTATCCCATTTTACAGTTACAGAAAATTAGACAGATAGAAGTTAAGTGATATGTCTGGGGTCTTACAATTAATAAGTGTCTGGGGTCAGATTTTAATTGAAGTTTTCCTCATCCAATGTCCAGTCTGTACTGAGTCACCACCTGCCTTTGAAGATGTAAAAATGGGTATGCATCATTTTATCGAGTGTATTTAGTCTGACATAAAGACTTACAATTTATGCTCATGATTTGAGAAAAGCAAAGACTACTTATGGAGGTAGTTGAAAGATTATCTCTTTTAGAGCTTTGAAAATAAGAGATACATTATAAGAAATACGAATACGAGATACAAATAAGAGATACATTACATACAAGAGAGGTAAACTGCTGAGAGGAGGTGGACCACCACTAAATTAAACTTCTCAATAAGCCATTCTTGATTTGGGGGCCAGTACTTACTTTAATACTTCCATTAGTCTATTTGTTTCTCCTGAAACAGTATAACTTCTTTTCCTCCTATGGTACTGGAGGGCACAGTTTCCAAGTCCTTTCTCTAATTACATAAAATAATGTAATGATCTTATTAAGATAATTGTTTTGATATTACCTTCAGTATATATCCACTAAATACCTTTAAATTTGGACAACACTCAATTTGCCTACATTTACTTGCTTCTTTATAAGGGAGGAGGCAATGTGTCATAAAGGAAAGTGCCATTAAAGCCATCTGGCTTTGAAGTCAGAGTACCTGGGTTAAAACCCTAACTTTAACACACTGAAATCCTGTGTGATTTGGGAACATTACTTCTTCTATTTGTCAGTTATTCGTCAACTCTTTGAACAGAGAATTAGACATAATGGCATCTAAGGTGCCCCTATCACATGCACATACTTATCAAAGTTTGCTCCCTGATTCCATATGTGTACTTTGACTATTCCAAGCTAGATTATAGGATGCATAGCTAAAAGAAAACAAACAAAACCCCACCAAATGTTCACTGTGTTTGGGATACTGCCACATCACTTACTGCAGCACTGTAGAAAAGGAATATTTAAACAAAGTCTTTGGATGATCTACCCAATGTCAGCTTGATGACTGATTCTAATGTCATTGGGTGATAACCATTCTTCTCTGTCTATTGAAGCTATTGCTAACCTTTGCTTTAAATTATTTGATTCCATAAAAAGGCCCATAAAAGTCAAAATGCCTGAGGCTCAATTATGTTCTTTTTTTCCCCCTTCCATAATAGCGAGTCACCGTGAACATCTCATTTGTAGGGGATAACTGGGCTTTGTGGCCCTTGACCCGACATTTGATAATGAGGAACAAATGAATGGCCTGGAGAGTCTTACTACTTTATTAAAACAGAGTCAATAAAGTGTCTTTTCTCTTAAGTAAGGTCAATTTACTTCAAGCAGTGCTTTCACCTGAATGATTCTGAGGGATGGCCAGTAAGTGTAAGAAATCTATATCAAGACTTACCCACATTTCTGACTTGGCCTTTTGTACCTGAAGCATCTATAGTGATAACCTCAAGTAAAATTCTGCTTCACTATTTTGAAATAGATTTGATATATTGATACATATTTTATTAAAGACAATAAGGACAACAACTCACTGAAAGTCCAATTTGTCATCCATGTTGTATTGTGGGAAAGTAAGGGATAGCAAAGTAAGGGAATTCTAGGCAGGTTGATTCTCAGAAGGGACTGTGTGTGCCCTAAGACCATAACAATAACTACTCAAGTTTGGAAGGAACCATGAAATTCTGGCCAATGTCCCTCTTACAATACTAATAACTGGCTTAGCAACCTGGGCAGTGTGATGAAACTACTATTATGAATTTAAGAAATAAATAAGGTGACATAGTTTTAGAAGTCATCCTTCCTTTTTTTTTCAAAACCACTGTGATGAACAACTTGGTACAGTGTGGGGCTCCTTTTCTTCTTCTATTACCACAAGAAGATAAAATACATTGAAAGAAATCAGATATAATAAAACCTCCACCTACTTGAACGCCTTGGTGCAAACGTCACTGAGAACTAAAGCAGATAACAATGAGTGTTCTTGAAATGGATTGAAGACACACATACTTTGATTTGTGCCAGTACTATATTATAACAAAATTTGAAACAGATTACACCTGTTATAAGCAAGGACTTCATATTTTTGTCTGTTTATTTTTGTTTTACAAAACTCTACCCCCAAGTCATTTAAGAAAACACACACACTAAGACCAAGTGCAGTGCAATCAAAAGATATAATTTCACCTATAAGCCTCTAGATTATGTAAAATGAGAGATAGATTGAGGAGCAAGTAAAATCTAAGATTATAAAAAATGAACTTGAGTACTTCTACAAACCTGAAAATATTTACTTGATGCAAAATCCAAAAATTGATAACTTTATAGCAAAAAAGATTCCATAAAGAAACAACTCTGATACCTCAAGTGATTTTTGAAAAGGAGGTACATACTTAAGCTCAAATTCTCAAAAGTTCCTTCTGCGTTTGAAACCACGAATTCAAGTAATATGGTTAAGTTATGGTAGGCACAAGTAACTCAAAAAAGCTGATACCTCCTATAACCACTAAAAATGTATTCTCCCACAATATCTAATAGAAAGGCTAAAGCACTTCAGAATCTGTGCACAGCAATATACAAGACAACTGTTTCCATAGTAAAAGCCATGATAAGAATGGTAGAGCTCTCAAAAATATTCCCAAGGATAAATGTCAAAGACAAACATAGGATACTTGTGGGGACTCTTGCAAACTTATGAAGGGGTGATGGAAGATTAATTAAATCAATATCTACCTAGTAGGTGAAGTAGAAAACTTTAATTCCATATTGTCCAATTAAAGACACCCAAAAAGAAACAATTAGAAAGGAATCTAGAAAACAAGAAAATACTTTTCAACGATTCAATTAAGTAACAATTAATTTAACATTTTAAAGCCAAATTCAAAAAGGATCATAAGATTATCAATCTAGATCCCGAAGGGATTTCAAATGCTATGGAGTCCAACTTCTTTATTTTTCAGCACTTATCACATTGCCTGGCCATATAGTTGGCAGTTAATAAATGTTTATTGACTGACTGACTGAAGATGTGAAACCTGAAGTCTAAGACAGTTTGATGATGTTCTCAAGGCCATGAGTTTAGTAATATTTTAGGAGACAAGTTTTGAAAACCTGTCTTCTGCCTTTGGAGCCATTATGTTTTTGATTGTGTAATGCTTCGTCCCAAGATTAAGGTCATATGAGAAATCAAAGTAGTACAAAGATCAAAATTGCAATTCCACATTTATCCAAAGAGGATCTTGAAAAATAAAGAAATCAGTTCTGAAAAAGTCTTCCACCCCTCAAATGTAGAGATTGATTGGTTAGACAGGTGAATATATGGGTGGAGAGAGATGGGGAGAGAGAGAGAGAGAGAGAGAGAGAGAGAGAGAGAGAGAGAGAGAGGGAGAGAGAGGCATAGTGAAAGACATTAGAAATATATACATAAATCCTTGTACTGTTCTTTGAATCAACTACAACTTTGATACTTTGTAGAATGCAATGTCCCCAAGTCAATCAACAACTATCTACTAAACCCTTTGTATTATCTAGTCACTGTGTTAAATGTTGAGATAAAAGTATAAAGAATGATATCCAATGACATCCGTAATTGTAATGAGCATATATTATAACGAGAGACAATAAGTACACATTAGAAAATACTGAATCAATATACTAGCATGCATGTTTGTGTATGTGTATATATACATATATGTGTGTATAAACATACATAACATATATAAACATATATATGTGTGTATAAAACTAAATAGACAGATATATAGATATAGACATATGAGAGAGAGATATTTATACCTTTCATAGCTTTAGTTACACATGAAAAGGACTTCAATGCAAAGTAGTTGGAAGAGAGGTCTAGCATTTGGGAATACCAGGAAAATCTTCATGCTAAACATTGTGCTTCATCTTTAGGGAACAGTGGGACTTTATTGGCTAGAGTTAAGACAGAAGTAAATTCTTGGTATGAGGGATAGCCAGTTCAAAGTCATAGATACTGAAATGAGACAAAGGTAATTTGGCTGGAATGCAAAATGTAAGGTGGAAGATAATGTCTACTATACCTTGAAAGACCTGGGAGCAGGTTGTGTATGGCTTTAAAAGATAAACAGAGGAATTTATATTTAATCCTAGAGGCAATAGGAAGCCACTTTCATTGGTCGTGTTGAGGAGTCACACAGTTAGATCTACATGTAATGAAAATGACTTTTGCAGCATTGAACAGAATAGACTGGAATAGCTAGAGACTTGAGGCAGTTTTAATGATCCATCGTCTCTCTGTCTGTCTGTCTATCTGTCTATCTATCTATCCATCTATCTATCTATCTATCTATCTATCTATCTATCTATCTATCTATCCATCTTTCCATTTAACCAGATATAATAGAATGTACTATAAGGATATATTGGAGATAGAAATCTATGTCAGATACAATACTAATATAATGGATATGATATAACTAAAACACAATATAATTAATATAGATAAATATATGTAACCAATTTTATACAATTATCCTTCAACATTCATGGTATTTAGGAGTTCAAGACTCCTGGAATGTGAAAAATAGGCCCCACTCCAAAGCTTTATTTTTAATAATTGTGATCATCCTTGTTTAACACACAAAAGTTAAACAATACACTGCACTCATAAAAAAGTTGCAGTTTCTATGAGAGAGAGTTTAGTATCTCACACACTATGAGGAATCGTCAAAGCCACTGGCATAGCTGCTGTAATTGCTTCTTGGATTTACTTCTCCTCTGAAAAGCACAAGTTACAAAGATCAGTGCCAGAGAAAATCATGTGACTGAGTCTGGATGGTAGATAGACGTGTTCCCAAAGAGAGTGAGTAATTGTATTTCTTTAGTGCTCTGAAACTTTTAACAAAATTTAACTCTTTATGATAAATTTATGCACGTATACTTATGGTGCTGACAAAATAGGTTAATAATATACAGTATTTATCGATTTATGACTTACCTTTTAAAGAGTTTTCTTTACATAAGTGTATCATCTGCAATTTTCCACAGTACATCATAAATCTCAAAAAAAATTCCATTTTAAATATACATGGCCAATGCTTGAATGACCAAAATCATGAATGTGAAAACCATGAATGTTGAAGGATGACTTTACTATATTCTAGGTATGATATAAATCTAAAGTATGATATACAGTGTTATTGGTGACCCAACTGATTGCCAAAGTTTTTATAATAGGCTAAAGTTAAATAATATTTATTTTCTCCTGTATAGGTCATTAGGGCAATTCATTCTAAATAATAATTTGCCTCACTTATCAGTTCAACTCATTATGATATCCTAGATTGATTAAGTCCACTCTATATCAATTGCAAAGCAGAGCATCTGGAGAACTGCACTCTCAGTGCAGAAGACTTCTTCCATCTGAATCCTATATAGAGCAGACTCCATGACAATGACACACAACTTTTGCAAGTGCTTTATGTTTCTATTGAAATTAAAATCAGAGGGCAGCTAAAGATAATTTTCACTGTTCTTTTAGTTACCAAGAGATCTTATATTTTGAGAGAGGAGTTTTAACTATACTAAAGTATCCCCTGTTGCCCCAATCAACATAAAAATTAAAACAACAGAATGTTTCAATCTATGCACTTTGCAGTTAATTAGGTTACTATAAAGAAGTGATTTCCTTAATAAAATCTGATGCATCTTTATATATTTTCATCAAGAATATCTTTACTGTGTAGGGTGGTCATAAATATTTTATTAAAAAGAGAAAATAAGCACATGTGCTGCTGGCTATATAATTTTATATCCTAATATCCCACATATTTCTAAAATAAAATTTTATTAATACCTATTATTTTAATGATACATAAATTTCCCAGTTTATATCCCAGTATGTATTTGGAATATAATATAGCTTCTTTAGAGTAGATATTGTTTCATTTTTAATACCTGTATTTCTAATGCTTTGCTTGGCTCATAGTTACATTTATTTTGGGATTGATAAATATTAACAGATATGTCTAATTACTGGAATATCCAGGTATAGATATATAGATCTCTCCCATATTTAATAAGTTATTCTTTATAGAAAAATTGAGTATAATCTTTCAGGCAAGGAGATGGACATTCAATGAAATAAGGGACTTCTAGATTTTCCTAATGAAAAAGCCAGAGCTCAATGGAGCATTTGATCTTCAAATACAAGGCTCAAGTGAAGCATAAAAAGGTAAACAGGAAAAAAAAGAAAAAAAAAATCCTTGCTATCCAATAAGAACAAACAGTTTATATACCTATATGGGAGGATAATACTTGTTAATCTTTAGAATTGTATATTTGTTATGACATTTAAAAGAGATATACATAGACATAGGGTGTGGGCATAAATTTACTGAAGTGATGATAAAATACCTAATTAAGGGGTGCAAAGGGATTGTAATGGGAGAAGAGGAAAGGAGCAGGCAGAAAAGAGTAAATTACATCACATGAAGAGGCACAAAAACATATTACAGTAGAGAGAAAGAAGGGAGGGAAAAGAGCAGTGTTTGAGCTTTACTGTCATCAGATTTGGTTCAAGGAGGGAATAACATACTCTGATAAGTATAGAAATCAAACTTGCCCTACAGACAGTAGGAAGGGAAAGAGGAAAGAAAAGGGGGGTGGTCAGAACAGAGGGAAAAATAGCAAGGGGAAAAGGGTAAGATAAGGGAGGGAAATTGATGGGGAGGAAAAATTGAGGGAGGTGGTGGTCAAAAGCAAAACTTTTGAGGAGTGGAAGGGAGAAGGGAGAAATAAAAGCATAGATGGGGGGGGGGTGATAGGATGGAGAAAAAGACACAGATAGTAATCATAACTGTGAATGTGAATGGGATGACCATTGTTTGAGCTTTACTCTCATCGTATTTGGTTCAAGAGAGAATAACATCCTCAGTTAAATATAGAAATCTAACGTGCCGTATGGGCAGTAGGAGGGGAAAGGGGGAAAAAAAGTGAAGAGGTGGTTAGAACGGAGAGAAGAAGCAGAAAGGGAAAAGGGAAAGGAAAGGGAGTGGGAATGATAGAAGGGAGGGAATATTGAGGGAGGCATAGGTCAAAAGCACACTTTTTTGAGTAGGGGAAGGGAGAAAGAAGAAATAAAAGCATAAGTGGGGGGAAAGTATGGAGAGAAAGACACAGATAATAATCATAACTGTGAATGGGATGAACTCTCCTATAAAACAGAAGCAGATAGCAGAATGGATAAACAGCCATAATCATACAATACATTGTTTCCAAGAAAGACATTTGAAATAGGGAGATACACACAGGGTAAAGATGAAAGGCTGGAGTAGAATATATTATGTTTCAGCTGAAGTAAATAAAAGCAATGGTAGCAATCCTAATCTCAGACAAAGCAAAAGCAAAAATAGATCTAATTAAAAGAGATAAGGAAGGACACTACATCTTGCTAAAAGGCACCACAGACAATGAAGTAATATCACTATTTAACATATATGCACCAAGTGGTATAGCATCCAAATTCTTAGCAGAGAAGTTAAGGGAGTTACAGGAAGAAATAGACAGCAAAACTACACTGGTGGGGGACTTCAATCTCCCCCTCTCTGAACTCGATAAATCTAACCTTAAAATAAATAAGAAAGAAATTAAGGAGGTGAACAGAATTTTATAAAAGGTAGATATGATAGACCTCTGGAGAAAATTGGTTGGAGATAGAAAAGAATATAACTTTTTCTCAGTGGTATATGGCACATACACAGATATTGACCATGTACTAGGGCATAAAAACCTCAAAATCTAGTGCAGAATGGCAGAAATAGTAAATAGATCCTTTTCAGATCATGATGCAATAAAAATTATATGTAATAAAGGGCCATAGAAAGATAGACTAGAAATTAATTGGAAACTAAGTAATCTAATCCTAAAGAATGAATAGGTCAAACTACAAATCATAGAAACAATAATTTAATTCAAGAGAATGACAATAATGAGACAACATATAACATATCAAAACATGAGATTAAATGAAAGCAGTTCTTAGGGGAAGTTTTATATCTCTAAATGCTTATATGAATAAAATAGAGAAAGTGGAGATAGATAAATTGGGCATTCAACTGAAAAAGTTAGAAAAAGAACAAATTGAAAATTCCCAATGAAATACCAAATTAGAAATATTTAAAACCAAAGGAGAGATTAATAAAATTGAAATTAAGAAAACTTTTGAACTAATAAATAAAACTAAGATCTGGTCTTATAAAAAAAACCAATAAAATTGGTAAACTTTTGGTTTATTTGATTTTTTTTAAACAAGGAAAGAAGAAAGCCAAATGACCAGTATCAAAAATGAAAAAGGTGTATTCACCTCCAATGAAGACGAATTAAAACAACAGTTAGGAATTATTTTGCCCAATTGTATGTCCATAAATTTGACAATGTTAGTGAAATGGATACATATTTATGAAAATATAAATTGACCAGATTAACAGAAAAGTAAGTAAAATACTTAAATAACCCCATCTCAGAAAAAGAAATTGAATAAGCCATCAATGAATTCCTTTGGAAAAAAAACCCCAAGGCCATTTCGATTTACAAGTGAACTCCATCAAATGTTTAAAGAACAATTCCAATACTATACAGATTATATGGGCAAGTTGATGAAGGAGTCCTACCAAATTCTTTTTAATGTACAAATATGGTATTGACACCTAAACCAGGAAGAGCCAAAACAAAGAAAGAATATTGTAGGACAATTTCCCTAATGAATATAGATGCAAAAATTTTAAATAAAACATTAGCTTCTGCTAATTACAGCAACTTATCATTAAAATAATGTACTTTGATCAGGTAGCATTTATACCAGGAATGCAAGATTAGTTCAATATTAGGAAAATAATCAGCACAATTGATCAAATCAACAACAAAACTAACAGAAACCATATGATTATCTTAATAGATGTAGGAAGAACCTGGGACGTAGAGCCAAGATGGCAGCTGGAAAGCAGGGACTTACCTAGGGCTCTCCCACAGGACCCTCCAAACACCAATAAAAAATGGCTCTAAACAAATTCTAGAAATGAAGAACCCATGGAATAGTAGAGGGAAGCAGGGCTCCAGCCCAGGACAGCCTGGATTGTCACTAGATAAGGTCTATTGCATGAAGCTGGGAGTGGAGCAGAGCAGAGCCCAGTGTGGGCTGCTCCTGGACCAACAGGACAGGGAGCCTGGTGGAGCAGGTGCTAGCACCCTGAATCAGTGAGCTGTGGCAGTTGCCAGACTTCTCATCCCACAAACACCAAAGACAACAGAGAAGGTTAGTGGGAAAAAAACTGCAGGGACAGAGTGAAAGGAGTTTGCAGTTCAGCCACCTCCCTGGGGGCAGCAGATGAGGTGCAGCTACAGAATTACAGCTTCAGTTGCTTCCAACCCCAGGCCCACCTGGTGGGAGTAATTAAGTGGCAGACAGAGTGGGAGTGCAGGGCCTGCTTAGATCTGAGTCTGTTCTGGGTTGGGGGTTCTTGGGGGAGGAGGAGCCCTGGTATGGCAGAGCTTGTTATGTAGAAATAACACTGAAAACAAGCACACAGCCTCTCAAGATTGGGACAAAGCACCCTCTACGCAACAAGCAGTTGTACTCCAATGAAAAAGTCAAGGGTCCATAGAACATAGCCAGCCAGTGAAAATGGACTCAGATACAGACTCAGACTCTGGAATCTTTCTTTGGTGACAAAGAACATCAAAACACACAGCCGGAAGTCAACAAAGTCAAAGAGCCTACATCAAAAGCCTCTAAGAAAAACATGAACTGGTCTCAGGCCATGGAAGGGCTCAAAAAGGATTTCGGAAAGTAAGTTAGAGAAGTAGAGAAAAAATTAGGAAGAGATATGAGTGTGATGTGAGAAAATCATGAAAAGCAAGTCAATGACTTGCTAAAGGAGACCCCCAAAAATGCTGAAGAAAATAACACCTTAAAAATAGACTAACTTAAATGGCAAAAGAGCTCCAAAAAGCCAATGAGGAGAAGAATGCCTTGAAAGGCAGAATTAGCTAAATGGAAAAGGAGACCCAAAAGATCGCTGAAGAAAATACTACTTGAAAAATTAGATTGGAGCAAGTGGAAGCTAGTGACTTTATGAGGAATCAAGATATTATAAAACAGAACCAAAGGAATGAAAAAAATGGAAGACTGTGAAATATCTCATTGGATTAACTACTGACCTGGAAAATAGATCCAGGAGGTCCAGACCGAGCAGAGTAGAGCTAGGACTGCAGGAGGCCAGGCTGGAGCTGGGGAAACTGAGGCTGAGGCCTGAGAACAGGGTCCAGGAGATATGTTCCTGGTTAATTCATTCCTGGGCAGGAAGGGTGCCCACAGCGGGGGTGGCAGCAGCAGTGCAGGCAGAGCTGGGTGGGGGGGCACTGCTCAGCAGAGGCGGTGGTGCTGGAGGCATCTGCAATGTCATCAGGGGGCTACTCAGTGGAGGCGGGGATGGTGGCAGAGGCTGCGGCGGAGGGCCTGGGGGTGCCATGCCCTTCCTAGGAGGCATCATCAGCACCATCAGTGAAGCTGCAGCTAATTATAACCCGGAGCCCCTGCTCCCTCGATCCCACTTCTCCAACATCGAGGCCAATGAGAGTGAGGAAGTCCGGCAGTTCAGGAGGCTGTTTGCCCAACTGGCAGGAGATGACATGGAAGTCAGTGCCTCTGAACTTAAGAACATCTTGAACAAGGTGGTGACTCGACACCCTGACCTGAAGACCAACGGTTTTGGCATGGATACCTGTTGGAGCATGGTGGCCATCATGGATAGTGATACCACTGGCAAACTTGGCTTCAAGGAGTTTAAGTACCTTTGGAACAACATAAAGAAATGGCAGGCTGTCTACAAACAGTATGATCTAGACTGCTCGGGACCACTGACAGTAATGAGCTTCCTGGAGTCTTTTCAGCTGCAGGATTCCAGCTCAGTCCAGAGCTGTACCAGATGATCATTCGGCAACACTCTGACGAGGATGGGCACGTGAATTTTGACAACTTCATCAACTATCTCGTGCGCCTGGACGCCATGTTCCGTGCCTTCAAGACTCTGGACAAGGATGGCAGTGCTCAGATCTGGGTGAACATCCAAGAGTGGCTGCAGCTGACCATGTACTCCTGAAGCCCATGCGTATGTACACCTGGCTGGTCATCAGCCCCCTACCACCACCCAGGACAGAGATTGCCAGGAAGCTGCCCTCCCCCTCCGCCTCCTGCATTTCTGTCGTTCCCCGATGTGGGAACCCTCTGGCATAGGCACCACCAGACACTAATACTGTGTTGTCCCCGAGGTGCCCCTTCTACCCCCGACTGTACAAACATGGCCACCACCAAGAAGTACCTGTTCCCCACTCATCCCCAAATCCCCCTTCCAAGCTCCAGAATGTGCCAACCAACCACGTGTTTCTGCCCCCTAGGACCCCCATAAACATGTCACGTGCCCTAACATGCCAGCCACATGCCTCCCAGCCTCCTTAGAAATACGCTCTAATGGGCTGTCCCCTGTTTAGGCATGCTGTAACATGCCTGCCACTGCCCCTGCAAATACATTTTACATGCTTTAACATGTCAGCCAGGTGCCATCACACTCTGCCCCCATGGGGTTCATCTGGTACCTAGTGCCCTTTCCAACTCCTCGTGTGCTTCAGGCCCCCTCCCCTCCTCTCTGGGTGGGTCTGGGAGCAGGGGCAGGACTTCAGGGCTGCCCCAAAGCACAAAATAAACAGTGGTCACAAGGAAAAAAAAGAAAATAGATCCAGGAGAGATAATTTAAAAATTATTGGACTACCGGAAAGCTGTGATCAAAAAAAAAAAAAAAAAGAGCCTAGATATCATCTTTCAAGAAATTATCAAGGAGAACTGCCCTGATATTCTAGAGTCAGAGGGTAAAATAGAAATTGAAAGAATCCACAGATTGCCTCCTGAAAAATGTCCCAAAGAGAAAACTCCTAGGAATATCATTGCCAAATTCCAGAGCTCCCAGATCAAGGAGAAAATACTGCAAGCAGCTAGGAAAAAACAATTTGAGTATTGTGGAAACACAATCAGGATAGCACAAGATCTAGCAGCTTCTACATTAAGGGATCAAAGGACTTGGAATATGATATTCTGGAGGTCAATGGAGCTAGGATTAAAACCAAGAATCACCTACACAGCAAAACTGAGTATCATGCTCCAAGGCAAAATACAGACTTAAATAAGATAAAGGACTTTCAAGCTTTCTCAGTGAAAAGACCAGAGCTGAATAGAAAATTTGACTTTCAAACACAAGAATCAAGAGAAGCATGAAAAGATAAACAAGAAAGAAAAATCATAAGGGACTTACTAAAGTTGACATATTTTATTTACATTCTTACATGGAAAGATTATGTGTATAATTCATGAGACCTCAGTATTCACATAGCTGAAGGGA
>CM053622.1:365944452-365981660 GCA_028646595.1 Phalanger gymnotis | reverse complement strand
CAGCATCCGGGTTTACAAGCTGAAGGGCTCCTTAGCTACAGCTGCCCAGAGTCTCTTCATCAACACCATCTCAAGAGCCCTTAAACAAATTACAAACAGATAGACCCAATACAATTCATAGTTACCAGTACCAACATCTGGGTTTCAAAGCTGGGGGGCAGTCTGCAGCTTGCCCAGAGTCTCAACACTCCTTCCATGAGTGTGCCCCAAAAATCAAATGCCAAGCTTTCCCCAATTATATCCAGTTTTTGGAGCCCTGAAGGCTTTGACCTCACCCAGGCTGAATCTGGGAAAGTTGTCCATCCCCAGGATCACATCATATACAAATCAATGACTCCTACTTGTCTCAGTGCTGAGAAATACTCCAAGACAAAAAGATCCCACTTTATCTGCCCCAGAACCATTAAAGGCACTAAAGAGAAGAAAAGCGAAATGTCCCACCCTAATTACTATTACATAATAATGTTAATGTTACACCTAATAGGGGTTTGGACCAGAGACTTAGCACTTAGCAAGATTCAATGAAATAGCTGAATTACTCAACACAAACAAAAGCCAAACTCTTCGAGGGCACTTGCTGAGCTAAGTGCTAAGGAGCCCATTTTGTCTTACTGACACAAAGACTTCCATCCATTCCATTTTGTTGTCAAGAGACAAAGAAAAAAATTGTGAATTATAAGGGAATTTAAAATAAATTTGAAAAATACCAAATGAAGACATGCAGCTGCTTGAAGGATAATATTTCAGTTCTATGCAAACAGAGAGTTCATGTTTGACATTATAAAACAAGCAGCAAAGGCCATTAATGGGGAAATTGATGGAGATGTCAATTCCCTCCAGAAATCTGGAAAGAGCATCAAGACTGCACTACCCTGGAAGGAAAGCTCAAATAGAAAAGGTATCAGAGGCTGCCTGTACAAAAATAAAACGTGGAATTATTCACTCTATGACAATTTCAAAAGAGGATCTAGATGCCTCTTGTGGATAAAAAGAACATTGATTAGATTCATCAATACCGAACATTTAAATTGATCAATGAAATAGAAATTTATTAAGCACCAACAGTGTGCTAGATACTGTGTTATTTATGGGAGATTCAAGTACACATTTGAGTTGTTTACGCAGAATAGTGGAAGACATAAAGCACAGTACTTGGATTCATAAAGGTTCCAATTCTGTCTCAGTCTATTATTAGCTCTGTGACCCTAATCAAGTCATTTAACTTCTCTAGCCTTACTTTCTGTATCTATAAGATGGCCTTTAAGGTCCCTACCAGATCTAAATATATGATCTTATGACTTTTATTTTAAAAATTATACATTGACTCTTGATAAGAAGAAAATCTCTATTTATAATTTTTTTTTTAATTAAGGTTTCACTCATGATTCATCCTGTTATGGAATTTATACTTGGCTCTCCAAAATCCATCCATTCCAGCAAAGAGTTAAGCACTAGAAGGTTCTACCTAGAAAGAAGAACTTTGAGGATGAATTGTGATGCCAATCAGTGATTAAAGATCTTCTCTGCCCATTCAATAGGCCTCAGATGGGGCCAGTTAAGGGAGACTTGATTAGAGGCAGGCCTACACCTTTGTGATGCTGATCAGTCCATTCAATAGGCCTCAGGTGAGGCCAGTTAAGGGAAGCTTGTTTAGATTTCTGTTTATAGGCAGGCCTACATCCTTTACTTACTAGGTGCTAAGCCCCAGGCCTATACTCTTTACTTACTACTAAGCCCCAGGTCTATACCCTTTTGCTAATTGGGCATGAAGCCCTCGGGCCCTAAAAAGAGTGTGTATGTGTATATATATATACCCAGAAGGTAGTCATTGTAAGGTCAGAATTTAGAATTCAGCCCAAGGAGAAGGAGTAAAAACTCAGGGTTGACAGAGCTGCAGAGAGACTGCAGAACTGAGAGTGGAAACTAGGGAGCTACAGAGACTAGAGAACTGAGCGGCGAGAGAGTTCAGGCAAGCAGACAGTTAGGATTCATGAGTGTTTATGGGAAGGCCCCAGCAGTGGGAGAAGATTACCGGATGACATGGTTCCTTGTTGAAATACTGTGTCATAATCTCCTTGTTGTTACATTGAGGCAAACTTATTAGTTTTGGAATAAAATTATTGCTATTTCAAATTTTGGTTATTGATTTTGGGATTAATCCTTTAGTGTCTAAATAAATGTTATACTTCTCCTGCCTTCTGTCTAGAGAATCTCTTATACTTTATGATTCCAAACTATACAGGCATGTTCATAGTCATCTTTGAGCTCATGAATTTTGCCTTACTGATACAATTCAGTAAGACAACATCAATCATTTTTGATCATGCCTAGGTGATTCCAAGAGGGGCTCATCTCTAGAAGGCTGACCAGCAGATAATGATTGTTTTCTTTTTTTGCCACAACAGGCTGCAATGAAGAGATCTGTAATGATGGAGGAAGTGCCCATACTAGTTAAATTATTGATTTTTAAAAGAATTGACAAATAGTTTTACGAATAAAAAGCAAAGAACGGAATCTAAAATTGTAACCCACTTGATTATGAGACATTTTCAAAAAGTAGTTAGAAAATAAGATATTAAAGAAAAGAAGATGAATTGTTTGGTGGATAAGAAGAAATAGAATTTGAAGGTAAGTGGGTCATAAGTGACAATGGCTTGAGGCACAATAAAGAGGAGGTTTGGCATACGATTGTGAAGGAGTACTATTGTGCTACAAAAAATGATGAGGGGGATTGGTTTCAGAAAAAATGGCAAGAGTTTTATGACCTGATGCAAAGTGAAGTGAGAAGAACCAGGGAAATCATTGTGCACAGTAACAGCAATGTTGTAATGACGATCAATTGTGAAAAACTTTATTGTGGAACAAATAAATAAATAAATTCCATAAATGGAGGTTGCCTCTCACCAATCTGTCAAATACAAAATCTTATGTTTGACACTGAAAGCCCTTCACAAACCAGCCACTTCCTAACCTACCAGGCACTCCCCTGTAATTATACTGGTCTCTTTGCTACTCCTCAGAAATGATACCCCAAACACTTGGATCTATACATTTTTACTTATGCTGCCCAATACCAAGGATTATGTACCTTCTCATGTCTACCTCATGGATTCCTTCCTGTCTTTCAAGTCTTAGTTAAATTCTCAGATAAATTAAAGGAGCATGGGACTTGGAATATGATATCTTAGAAGGCAAAGGAGCTAGGATTACCACTAAAAAGTAACATACCCAGAAAAACTAGGTATAATCCTTCAGAGGGGAAAAGATATTTAATGAAATAAAGGACTTTCGAGCATTCCTTATGAAAAAGCAAGAGAGCTAAATAGAAAATTTGACATTCAAACACAAGACTCAAGAGAAGCATAGAAAGGTAAACAAGAAAGAGAAATCATAAGTAACTCAACAAGGTTAAACTGTTTTAATTACTATATGGGGAGATGATTCACGTAACTCTTAAAACATTGTCATTGTTGGGACAATTAAGAGGAGTTTACATAGAAAGAGTATATGGATATGAACTGGTTATATTGGAATGATCTCCAAAAAAAATGAAGGGGTGAGAAAGATGGATGCACTGGGAAAAAAAGGAAGAAGGAGAGGTAAAATAGGGAAGTTTTCATCACATAAAAAAGATAGTCAAGGAAGAGCTTTTACAATGGAGGTGAAAATTGGGGGAGGAGGTCAATGCTTAAACTTTACTCTCATTCAAATTGGTTCAAAGAGGAAAGAACACACACAGAATTTATATATAAATCTTGCTTGCTAAAAAGGAAAATAGGAGGGGAGGGAGATAAAAAAAAGTGTTGGGATGATTAAGAACTTTAAGTGATTCAAGGGGGGCAGTGGTTAGAAGCAAAATAGACTTTAGAGGGGGAAAAGGATAAAAAGAGAGAGAAGAAACAAAAGAAAATGAGATGGAGGTAAATATACGATTAGTAATAATAACTGTGAATATGAATGGGATGAGTCTTCGATATCCAATTAAGCTCAAGGCCTGGGAGAAACTAAAACCATTAATTGCTACTCAAAGTCCTGACTCACTCCCTCTAGAGTGGGGCCCTGACCAGGCTAAAGCTTTTGAGACTTTGAAAACTGAATTTACCACCAGTCTAGTATTAGCTTTACCCAATCTAGAAAAGCCTTTCACTCTGTATGTTGAAGAAAGGGGAGGACAGGCTTTGGGAGTCCTAATGCAGTCCTCAGGACCTGACTGTAGGCTGGTTACCTATTTTTCTGTGGCTACTAGAGCCATTCTAATTGAGGAAGCTTCCAAACTATTCTGTCTGATTCATCCCTGTTTTTTTAACTTCCTTGCCAGGTTTGTCTCCTCTAAGCTATCAATTTCCAGATGACTGCTCAAGCTACGTACCCCTTGAATGGAACCCAGGAGGCAGCTTCAGAAGCTGAGACCTTCTCCCATTACCCCAAAGGAATTTGGGGCCCATCTGTTTGAGGAGGGGAATGATGGAGTATAGGTTCTGGGAGCCCCCTTGAATTCTCCCTGAATCTTCCCACTTGATGAGGCATTTGCCTGATTCCAGGCCCAAATCTCTTTTGCTCTTAACCTAGCCTAGCCCTCAATTGTCAGGCTACTTCCCACCTTTGATCCTATCAAAATATCTATGATCAAATCTGTTGCTTTTAAACTAGTCTAGGCCTCCATTGTCTGATACCTCTGGATTGCCTCCAGCAGTTTCCCACACTTGATCTCGTCAAAATCCCATTTTCTTGGTTCCTGGAGTCTGACTTCTAGTGGCCCCAGTCCTGTCAAGATCCTCTTATATTTCTCCTCAAGACCCTCCCTAAACCCCTCCTCCCATCACTCCAGAACCAACCCTAGATCCCTCCCACAGTCTTTCTGTACATAAGATCCATCTTGCCTCTATGAAAGTGCTCAGATTCAATGTAACTCAACAGATTGAATCTGGCCCATTTGTCAATATGAACATCACAAATGGTAAGATTTCTTAAGACTCTACCCAATATGGAAAATCTTTAATAGACCTTGTTTTTCTTTGACTGTTAGAAAGCTTGGGTTGAATTCATTTGGCAGGACCTGGCATGTCAGTATTTTGGGGTCCTGAACACCCTTAACCCTCAACATATTGTTCCCTGACCTCAACAATATGGGAGAAAGACTAGAATTGTTCTATTGGACCCTAGGGGGCAGAACTAGGAACAATGGGGTAAAAGCCACAATGAGGAAAAATTGGGCTCCATAGAAGGAAAATCATCTCTAACAATTGAATTTCTTTCCTCAAAAAAGAAAAAAAAATGAATGGGATAAGCCCACACATACAATGGAAGCAGATAGTAGAATGTATTAGAAATCAGAATCCACTAATATGTTATTTATAACAGACACACTCAAAACAGAAAGATGCACAGAATTGAAATAAAAGGCCAGAGCAGAATCAAATATGCTTCAGCTGAAGTAAAAAAGTCAAGGATAGCAGTCATGATCTCAGACAAAGTAAAAACAAAAATAAATTTTGGGGAAAATTAAAAGATTTAATCAGGGAAACTATATTTTGCTGAGAAGTACCATAGATTATGAAGTAATATAAAACAATTTGCATGTAGTTTCTCTTATAAAGGCCTTATTAAGTATACAAAGAATTGAGTCAAATACACAGAAAAAAAGAGTCATTTCCATTTGATAAATGGTCAAGGGCTATGAATAGGCAGTTTTCAGAAGAAGACATCAAAGATGAGAAAAATAAAAAAAAAATCTTGAGGTACCACTTCACACCTATCTGAAATGATGAATGTTGGAGGGGATGAGAGATGAACTCTCTGTGGAGTAGTGAACTGGTCCAACCACTCTGGTGGAATTATGCCCAAAGGGCTATCCGTGCATATTCATTTACCCAGCAATACCACTAGTAGGTCTATATCCCAAAGAGATCAAAGAAAAAGAGAAAGGGCTTATTTGCACAAAAATATTTATAGCAGCTCTTTTTGTGATGACAAAGAATTGGAAATTGAGGGGGTGCTCATCAATTGGGGAATGGCTGAACAGGTT
Organism: Phalanger gymnotis; assembly: GCA_028646595.1. NCBI lineage: Eukaryota > Metazoa > Chordata > Mammalia > Diprotodontia > Phalangeridae > Phalanger > Phalanger gymnotis. Next base: position 365,975,635 of record CM053622.1, on the reverse strand, counting down.
GTGGCATGTGATTGTGAAGGAGTGCTATTGTGCTATAATAAATGATGAGGGGGATTGGTTTCAGGAAAATAAATGGCAAGAGTTTTATGACCTGATGCAAAGCAAAGTGAGAAGAACCAAGGAAAACATTATGCACAGCAACAGCAATGTTGTAATGATGATCAACTGTGAAAGACTTAGTTATTCTGGTCAATATACAGTGATCTACTGTTGTTTGTCCTTCATTCTCAGAGGACCAACGACATCATGAAGCTAACGTCTTGACTTGTATGTGAATTTGGGTACGAGTGGGGTAGAACTGTGCAAAGTCATCAGCCTCATTCTCTCTTCCAGTCAAGACCAGTGACAACACAAAGGTAAATAATACTGGTGATGGCCCAGGATGATCAATGATCTAAGACAATTCTAAAGGACTCATGATGGAAAAAATGTTATCTGCCTCCAAGGAGAGATTTGATGAATTCTGAGTGCAAATTAAAGTATAATTTTCTCACTTTTTTTGCAATAATGGCTAATATGAAAAGATATTTTTCATGATTTCACATGTATAATTTACAGCATAATGCTTGCCTTCTCAGTAGGAGATAGAGGGCATGGAATGGAAGGGAGGTAATTTGGAACTCAAAATTTAAAAAGAAAAGAATGCTTAAAATAAATAATAAAATTTGGGGAAAAGACAAAAAAATATATTTCTCTGCATTTAAAATTCTTTACCTCTCTGGCAGGAGATGAGTGTTACACTTCATCTTTATTCTTTTGGATTGTGGCATATCATTGAAATCATCAGAATTCTAAAACCTTTCAAAATTATTTTTTCTCAAAGTTATTATCATTGTATAAATTGTTATTCTAGTTCTACTAACCTTGCTTGGCTTCAAATCATAAAGATCTTCTCAATTTATTCTAAAATTATCTATTTCTTGAATTTGATGGCATATTATGTTAAAATATACCGTAACTTGTTTAGCCATTCTTCAAAATACCACCATAATTTCCAAATTTGTGCTACCAAGAAGAGAGCTGCCATAAACATATGCATATATATATATATATATGAGCACATATGTATATAGATATATATACACATATGTACATGTATTTATATATGTGGGGGGTATGTGTAGGGAAGTATATATATATGTGTGTGTGTGTATGAATGTATTCTTTTAAAATTATTTTTGAGACAGCTAGGTGGCAGAGTGGGTAAAATGCTGGACTTGGGGTCAGGAAAATCAGAATTCGAATACTGCATCAGACACTAACTATGTGAACATGGACAAATCACTTGACTTCTCTCAACCTCAATTTTCAAATCCGTAAGATGTGGATAACAATAGCATCTATATCACAGAGTAGTTGTGAAAATCAAGTGAGATAATAATTCTAAAGTTCTCATTATAGTGCCTGTTACACAGCAAGTGCTATACAAATGTTAGCTATCATCATCATCATCATCACCATCACCATCACCATCATCATCATCATTATTATTATCATTATGCCTTAATGCTATAGAAACATTATTTGTTATTACCATTTCTCATAGCTGGATCAAAGGATATGGAGAGTTTGTGAGCTTTCTGGTCTTACTTGATGATTATTGGTTTTTGTTTTGAGGTTGTTTGTTTTCAGAATAGCTGGACCAGTCCACAGCTCCATTAACGGTACACTTGTGTCCATGTTTTTCCATAGCTCCTGCAAAATTTTTCATTTCCCATTTTTTTCAACTTTGTAAAAAGAGTGGGCATGAGGTAGAACCTTAGAGTTAGTTACTTTTAATTTCTTTAATTATTATTGATTTTACATGCTTGTTTGTGGCTTGTTTCATGCCTTTGAAAACTGCCTGTCATATTCTTTGACTATTTTGTTTACTGAAAAATGACCCAGTCCTTTGAAACAATTCTTTTATACATTTTAGATAGACTACTATGGGAGAAATCTACTGTATGAGTTAGTTCTTTATTAAAGGCCTTTGTTGAATTGTCAAAGCAAGACCCATAGTTACAAATCATTTCCAAAAAAAGAAAAGTAAATGAATTGTGCACTGTCCCACAACTATACAGAGATTGTTAGGGGGAAGAGTGGGCATAAGCTTAAGTAAATTGTAGAAAGCTCCTATGGAACTGTGGCCCTTGATAGCCTTCTCATCATATTCAATGAGAGGCACAGCATCAGTGATGAATGAGTCACTGCACAGCTCAGCTAGTCTGGCTCCTTGGTAAGTAAGGAATCTCAGCTGGATAACTGGTTCACCTGGCCTTACTTCTTATAGGGCCAGTATCCCTGGGCTCATTCTCTGGTTGGAAGCTACAGCTTTTCAACCTTCAGTAACTTGCTTAGGTGGGTAACGCTGTCTTCTCTTCAGCTGGAGTGGTATTGCTTTTAAAATTTTTCCCTTATTGTGCTCTTAGAGCTCTCTTTCCTCTAGAGCAATTAATCTTATCACAGGATCAGCAGAAGCCACTTACCATCTGGGGAAGTTCTTGCTTCTGAGGTTGTTTGTCATCTCTAAGCAGAAGAGAAAGGTCTCCACTCTCCTATTCAATAATCCTTCCTTGTTCAAAAGCTTCCTTCAATGAGGGGCAACACCTTGTTTGAGGCTGATTAGTTTCAATTTAGTCAGTTCTACCACCCACACCCGTTAAAGAATTTTATGTAGATAAATAGCTAAGGCCAAAAGTTCAGAATGTATTCTGCTTAGAGGAGGGAAGTTCATTCATAGGTCATTGAGCTATTCAATCATCTGACTCCTGTCAAGGGTGAAGAATGTCTATTTTGGATCTATTAGATTTTCTCTTTGCCTTTTCATGACTACCTGCAGACCCTCCAGCCTCTGAGATTTTACTGTTCTTACTAAGATATCCTTTCTCATCTCTATACTTCTGTTTCAGTACTTCAAGGACCCATGCTATCATTTACATGGGTACTCTTTCCTTGTGAGATAACTTTGCCAACAATTTAAGCAGTTATACCAGTTAAACTATTTGACCTTTTGGCCAGCCCTCTGGTGATGAATCTTTTGATCCTTAGCTAGGTTGGTCCACAGAAGATAGACTAGTTGCTGAGTCCATAAACCTTTCACCTTGGTAAGATTTTCCAGGGTTTCATGTCTATTAGCATATTTCTCAAGAATCTAGCACCACCCACAAGGTTACATAGGATACTAGAATAGGATTTTAGCAGAGAGTCTTCCTGGAAAGTATCAATCCATCAATAAACAAGCAATACATAAATAAATAAAAATAAATGTTATATATGTGTATATATGTATGCATGTATATATGTGTGTATACATATACATATATGTGTGTATATATAGATATATAGATATACACATATATATCTATATCTATATCTATCTATCTATATATATAGTGCCAGACATTGTACTATGTGCTGGAAATACAAAGAAAAACATAAAACAATTCCTAGCCTCAAGGAGTTCACATTTCATCAAACTCTCTCTCTTTCTCTCTCTCTCTCTCTCTCTCTCTCTCTCTCTCTCTCTCTCTCACTCACTCTCTCTCTCCCCCCCATTTAAAAAGGTTCAAGAGACATAGTTACCAAATACTTTAATCATTTTATTAATAAGACCAGCAATTTATTAATAAAAGGATGGTCATTTGGCTGTCTCTCTTAGATCACAGTTAATATATCCTTGCAAAAGGGCTGATATCACCCATCTTCACTGCATGCTTAGACAGAGAAAATTATCTCTATTTACATCACTTCCAGCTATACCAGTCCACCCCCAGCTTTGGGCTATCTAGACAAAAGGATCTGTCTCTACCCAAGCTTAAGTAGAACACAATGAACTTCCTCATTTTAGATTAAATTCCTTGTAATGCTGGATGGAGTCTGACCAAAATCCAGGAGACTTAATGTGATGTCATTATCAGTAATATCCTTCTGATGAAAAACTGCTTTTTAAAAAAAGGAATTTAGAAAAAGGGGAGAGCCTCTGAATCTCCCCAAGATACTGGTTATTAATAATCTCATACACACACACACACACACAAATGTAAGGCAATTTTAGCTGAGAGAAAACACTAACATTATGGAAAGATACAAATTAGGACTGGCTTTTATATGGGAGGTGGCATTTGAGCTGAGCTTTGAAGGAAGTTAGTGTATCTAAGAGATGGAAGTCAGGAAGTAGCATAATCGAGGGATAGTGTGGATAGTTTGTATGATTCAAAAACATGGAACCAGATGATGAAATATTATGTGTGAGAAACAGCAAGCGGGCTGGTTTGAATTGACTATGGAACACATGAATAGAAATCTGTAGAAAATTGTGACAGGCATAAATGCCCACCAGAGAAGTTTTAAATAAATGATTCCCAATGTAGAAATTGGAGAAATAATCTGAATTAATGGGATGATATTCAAAACATAGCACTCAAACGATCTGTTCTACTTTCTTCCTTGTTGTCTCTCTTGAGACCTTTCCAGGAGTACTTTCAGTTCATACTGTCTCACTTTGTAAAAACATTTACTGGCTTTAAGAAATGACCTGCTGTCAGCTTGGACCTAAAGGGAATCCCCAGCCTCTGTTCTTACACAAATCTGAACTGTTAAAATAGCTTTGGTTGTGTGTTTGCGTGTGTGTGTGTATGTGTGTGCGTGTCTGTGTATGAGACTTAATCTAATATTTTATGACATTTCTATGCAATCAACGCCACAATGAAAATAAACATACAAATCTGTTTTAATTGCCCTGTACCTCCTTTTGAGCCCAGTTGAGGGAAACATGTAATTACTATTTAAAAATAAATAAATAATAAATATAATTTGTTCTGACCAATGCACAAAGCAAACATTTCTCTGTTAATTCTTTCTTCTTTTTGTACATAAAGCAAACAATAGGTTTATTTTAGGATTAACTTGGATGTTTAACACTCCCTGAAAATTTCTCAAGTGGCACTAAATATTGGATAGTAGCATCTTTTATAAAGTACTAAGTATCAATTAATTATTGATTAAATCATTTTATATTACTTTGTAGCAATACATCTTACTAAACATAAGAGCTGAATAAAAAAAAAGGAATTATGCTCAGGATCAGAATACACAATCAGCAATGATTGTTGGTGCTTATGCTGATGACCAATTATAAGAAGAAAGGCTTCACACAAAACAGCATGGGTGTTCAGTGAATTTTTGGAAGTTTGTACTCTGTGAAATATTGAGGAATGTGTACTTGTTGAGAAGTGATGAGACATCGGATGGACTAGTTCACTCTCAGTATTCCAGCATTTGATACTTTATGAAACAACTCCATGTATTTTCCTGTTCTCCACAAAAAATTAAATACAAAATAGTCCAGAGAATAAGAGAATGGCTGATATGAATAAAATAAAATAAATATATTAAAACAGACATATAAAATCGTATTCTAATTAAGGGAACCAAAATGTTAGATTTGGACAACCTTCTAAGAGAAGTGAAAAATAAGTTAAAAAAACTTACAAATATCACATTTCAGCAATGATTCATTTTAATTGCACAATGTTGAATTCCAGAAATCAATACCAAACAATAATCTAATTAGGAAGGAAATAATTTTACATTTATGTCTCCTTGCGGAAAGTATGCATTAAAAATATTTTAAAATTTGGGGATAAGATTATCTTTAAACAATCAGAATGAGACTGGTACAGTTGTCCATTTCTTAATTTTAAAATACATAAGTTGGAGTCTGATCATGTACTACATATTATTGGAATGTTATATTCTATATATACACTAATTTTGGTTTCTCTCTCAGTTTGCCACCTAATTACACAGAAGGCAAAGTTGTTTATGCTTTTAGTTATCATTTTAATAGAATTGAAAGTCCCCAAATTTGAAGCAATATAATACATTTGCAAGTAGAAAGTAGCCTGCAAGAAAATAGCCACCAATTTGTTTTCTAATTTTAATTTATTTCTAGGAGACAGAGGCATAAATTTCTTATTCCGTATTCATCTTCAGCACATAGAAAGTCAAATCCTTGTGACTATCTTTAGTTTTTGTTTTGTTTCTTTGTTTTAATGTAAAATGGATCCTTGAGAGAATAATATAGCTAATTCTGGCAAAATCTTGCTATCAAGGAAACAGAAGTGACTTAGCAAAGTGTTGGCATATGTTATTCAGATTGGATTCCTTTATTGAATTATGTAATTTCAATACTTATTTAAGATGAAAGAATACAGGGAAGATATTTATCTCTCATTATTAAAGTCATTCTGACCTCATATTGGTAGTATTTTAATAATGGGATAAGCATAAATTCATTTGGCATTTTAATTCCACATAGGATAAATTAATCTATATGATTCTTCGGGTGATTTTTTGGGGGAAAAACGTAGAAGGTTATTAAGTTTTAGAATGTCAGCATCGACCAATTATAATTCAAACATATAAATTCTAAAGAAAGTACATAATTACTTATGTCAGCTCTATAATTACAATGCAATATGGAAGATTGGGATAATTATTTGGATACTACAGGCTGAAATATATTCACCTTAGGCAAGATTATCTGCATTTATTTGGCCTAGATGAACTAGATACTGACTTCAGTTCTCAACTCTGCTCTCTCTAATCTAGGCTTCACCTAAATCTTCCTCATTCTTGATAAAAATAATACTAACATGTAAAAGGTTGGATTTTCCACAATTGGAGATCATGCAGTTATTACAAATATACAATGAGCTAAGCTAAGGATTGAGTGGAAAAAAGTGTGAGCTGTATTCTTTTTGGTCAATGATGCAACTACGATCCTAAGCTTTTCCCCTAAAACAAAGACATATATTTCATATACCTGTGATTCATGGACTATCACAATCTACAAAGAATTGAAGTTAAGCAGCACCCTAAAGAATGGCTATGGCATGGTACGTGTGGGGAGGGGTTGATAGTTTAAGTAAGCTGCAACGCATTTGCAGATGAGAACCTATGTAAAAACTACTATGAGAAAAATACAGATAGAAACAGGAATAGGGACTAAGCACACAATTTCACTAGTATACAGAACTTCTGGGTGAAGTAGATTCCATCAATACAGCCTAGCACCTTCTTTGTTACTTACAGTCCTGGAGAGTTGCCTAGAATAATGAAAGATTAAATGACTTGTCCACGTTTATATAACCACTATGTGTCAGAGGCAAAACTGTAAGCCAGGTCTTCATGGCTTCCAGCTCCTCTCTATACCTCCTCTGCCATATGGATCTTGTAAAGAGGATTTTTTTTAAAAGATGGACCACTCATGTAGTCAAAGTAGGGAGAGCCTGTGTCTTCCATTAATACCCATGAAATCTGAAGAGAATTTCAGGGAGACCCTCAGTTTGAGGTAGAGCTTCTGTGGGAAATTCATAGAAAGGCATTGACATTTTTTTTCACTGAATGGGCAGGTAAAGGTAAATTGTGGCATGCATCATTGCAGGATGTAATTATGTTACTAAAATAGAAGATACACTTGATAAAAGGATATAAATTTCACTTTACCTTGTTAGTGCTCAGACAATACATACATACATACATATATATATACACATATATGTGTGAGCATGTGTGTATGTATATATACACACATTATATATATGTATATATATATTTACATATATATATATTTGGATAGAATGATTAAATTTTCTTAGTATTCTTCATACTACATAAGCTCTTAAGATCATTTTAAGGACTTCAGCTGATAAGCAGTAAACATGACACTTTTTGAAAATCCCATTTTCATTAAATCTGAAAAATTTGAAAATATGTGTTACAGCAACCAAATGAACAGAAAGTACTCAACTATAAAAGACACAAATTTATTTATCCTGAGCTCCCCATACCAAATATATTGTCCATTAAATTAACTGGCAGAATTGACATGATACTCAATTGTAAAGAAGAACCAAATTATCTTCAGAGGACCAAACCTAGTGGGGAATGACAACTGTTGCCCTGACAACAGCAACCCACAGAATTTTGCACTTTCTGAACTTGTATACCTACCGAAAGCTCAAGTACTCTATATCGTATATAATTTCAAAAGGGGCTGTGATTAAAGGTGGCACTTATTATCACCAATTGAAAAAAATGTTTCTTCATTAGCTTGGATTTCAAGAAAATTACTAAATAAATGTGAATATCACAAAATCACATAAAAGTACAGACATTAATATGAACTTGGTAAAATGCATTTTGAAAATTTTGTGTCTTTCATTTGTAAGGGATTTATTCTTGTAGGAGTATAGAACAGAACACATGGACATCTGGGATCTCTTTTATATCAGATTTGTTAGGCAGTAATCAGATCATTGAATCTTTCGGCTCCTATTTCCCCTGCCATTAAATGAGCATTCTACACTTATCTCAGTCATTTTTTATGAAGACTAAAGAGACAAAAGAACTATTTTCCTTTACCGTTCTTGTAGAGTGTGGGTGTCCTGAGTTGTGGATGTGGGTATTGTACAAGGAGTGAGATGACTCTGGTATCCACAACAGACACAACCACACAAAACCCAACTGCTCTCCACAATTGACTTTATCTTCTTATCGATCTTGTTGTTCTGGGAACAAAATCAGTCTAGGGGTATGCTCTGGAAGAATCACAGAGATTACAAAAATTGGAGAAACTCTATCTCTAATTAGCTCAGTACTGAATTTGAATAAAACTGGGAAACTGTATTTTTTCCAGAGGATGGTTTCCCTTTTCTTAATCTTGAATGAAGAATTTATAGGCTGAGATAAAGTTTCTTGTAACAACCATGTGATTTATTAGCAGTACCTAATATATTTTTAAGCATCCAATATTTTTAAAAAGTGAATAAACATTCACAAAAAGAGATTAATAGTCAAGGAGTCAAATCACACAGTATGATGCAAAACTGTATTACTAATCACAAATTACACAGAATAGTATGGTCTCCAACTGGTGAACAATTTTTGCTATTTTCTCACATTATTTCTGATATAATTTTGATTTTAATGAATCGACAAACAACCATATTAAGTGCTTACTGTGTGCCAGGCATTGTGCTAAACAATAAGGTTACAAATATAAAAGTGAGATAGTGCCTGTTCTTGAAGAGCTTATATTCTAATAGGAAGAGACATTAGATATTTGGGGACAAGGGATAGACATGGAGTATCTGGGGAGTCAAAGGAATGATTATATTGACCAGTTATCAATGACTGTGTTTTTGGTTTTGTTTGTTTTTCCTTGCTAAGTCAAACAGTGGGTAGAGAACTGGCCTTGGAGATTGGAAGTTGTTTTTGTTCAGTTGTTTCAATAGTGCCCAACTCTTTTTGAACTTATTTGGAGTTTTCTTGGCAAAGATTGTAGTGGTTTGCTATTTCCTCCTCCAATTCATTTTACAGATGAGGAACTGAGGCAAATAGGGTTAAGTGACTTGCCCAGGGTCACAAAGCTAGTAAGTATCTGAAGCTAGATTTGAATTCAGGAAGATGAGTTTTCCTTATTCCAAGCTTAGTGATCTATCCACTGCACCACCTAGATTGGAAAATCTGAGTTAAAATCCTTCCTCAGTCACCTAGTTGTATGACACCGGGTAAGTCATTTAAGGTGCCAGGCCTCAGATTCCACAACTGTAAAATGAGGGGATCTGAATATAATGGCATCTGAGGTATCTTTGAGGTCCAAATCTATGAGCCTTTCAAGGGAACAGTGGTAGATAGTATGATATCGTTGATTTGATTCCTGAACCCAAAGAGATAATGTATCGTATGGCAAAGAATGAACACATAGAGATAGCAGAATGAAGTAGGTGGATTTCTGGATCTGAAGTATCATCTAGTCCGCTGATCAGTGGCAAGCCAGCTAGATATAGTAGGCTACTTAAGTTTGCAATTAATTGCTCAGGAATCAAGGCAGCATGGCCTGGAATTCTAAAGCTGGACTGGATTAATTCCCGCAATTGATTGGGAGTATGTTTTTTTTCAAGGGACCAGTGTAGGTGGGCTGATATAGGTGGAAATACAAATGTTATTGACTTTATTATGATAATATATGTCATTATTTCTCTAGAATAAAGAATGATAAAAAGAAACATTGGATAAATCAATGTAAGAATAGAAAAAGTGCCACCTAGAACTAGTCAGTTTCAAAGGTTCCAATTTCTGGAAAAAATACTTGATACTAGAACAGAGTTAATGCCTTTAATTCTATTCTCATTCAAGACTTGCATCCATCTCCAGTCATTTTGACTATTTTCTTGCCACTGCACTTTCATGTCTCTGGAATGGAGAATGAGGTTGACAACATAACTCTGCCTCACTTAAATCCAACTTGCACACAAGTTAAGACATCGCCCCATGATGCCATTGGTCTTCTTGAAGAATGAAGGACAGACAACAACAACAACCTAATACTCAAAAGGACCTGTAACTCTCATAATGTTGTTTTCCAAGATCACACATAAGCAATGTTCTTTTAAAATATTTATTTTCTGTTTAGAATACCTTTATGTATGTAGCTGGATGATTTCATCCCCAGTCTGATATTTTGTATAAGGATCTGTCAGTATTTATTTTGTTTCCTAGAACAGAAAAATTATACATAATTGTTATTTCAAAATAAGTCTCTGTGGCACTGTATTTTTTTTAAACTTTGAACTAGTTGTGGAGTAATTTTTATAAATCAATCAGATTTTGTGATGAATTTCCAAACGATACCACAACACCATATCACTTCTTTTTAAGTCAATAGGCTTTGAGCTCCATATTAATTTCTTCCATTATTCTGTATAGTATGTATTTATTAATACATTTATAAGTGTCTTATATTCACATATACAAGCATACATATGTATTATATGCATACACATACATACATACATATTTATTATTTGTTTATTCATTCACTAATTTATTTATTTGTGTGTTTGTTTATTTGTTCATCTATTCATTCATTCATTCATTTATTCATTCATTCATTCATTCATTTATTTGTTTACTTCCAGGACAGAAGCTATTTTCTAAATGAATTATTCAGGCTCAATCCTTTTCTTTTAAATGATATTCATAAAATTTCTCCTATAATTTGATATTATCAATTGGACCCAGGGAGAATTAATTATTTGGGATTGAAAATTAACTTAATGTCTTTCAAAATTAAATGATTCTTTGGCCAAGAATATTCATAAGGATTAATCACTGAGTATATTAAGGTATTGCATTTACTAAGGAGTTGCTTATTACTATTATTATCTTTATTGAAAAGGAAATATTTCTATAGCATTTAAACATTTAAATACTTAGGTTGAAAAACAAATTTGAATATTTCTTTGGTATATGAGTTTGTCTCTTTGAATTAATTTTTACTTTTTCATAGGAAATACAACCAATTAATTGTTGAAAAGTTTTGAGAAAATTGTCATGATATCTTTAAAGCACACAAACATACATTACCAGTTTTCTTTTTTTTAAGCTAATCTATTTATTTTAGCTGTCAACATTCACTTCCATAAGTTTTAAATTTTCTCCTCCTCCCTTCCCCTCCCCAAGATAGCATGTAATCTGATATAGGCTCTACATATATATTCCTATTAAACTTTTTCACATTAGTCATGTTGTATAGAAGAATTAGAAGGAATGGGAGTAACCAGAAGAAAGAAAAAAAACATAAAACAAAATATAACAAAAAAATAGTCTGCCTCAATCTGCATCCAGACTCCATATTTCTTTTTTTGGATGTGGATGGCATTTTCCCTCTCACAAGTCTTTTGTAATTGTTTTAGGTCCTCGCATTGCTGAGAAGAGCTAAGTCTATCAAAGTCAGTCATCACACACTGTGGCTGTTACTGTGTACAAAGTTCTGGTTTTGCTCACTTCACTCAGCATCAGTTCACATAAGTCTTTCCAGGTTTTTCTGAAGTCTGCCTATTCACCATTTCTTATAGCACAATAGCATTCCATTACATTTGTATACCACGACTTGTTCAGACATTACCCAATCAATGAGCATCCCCTCAATTTCCAGTTCTTGGCCACCACAAAAAGAGCTGCTATAAATATTTTTGTACATAGGAGTCCTTTCCCCCTAGATTAGCAGTTTTCAATAAGGTAAATGGTTGTGAAGTGGTAGAAGCTGGATTGCTAAAGGCCACCATAAGAGGAAATTGTTTCTTTATGAACTTATTTGTCATCGTAAATAGAAATTTGTCCAGTAAAGAAAACCATTAGTAGACTTCAGGGACAAATGTATGCCTGTGGATTGGCCAGAAAAACAGATTCCTTTTGCTAAATGAGATAGATAGATAGATAGATAGATAGATAGATAGATAGATAGATAGATAGATAGATAGACAGATAGAAACATTGACAATAGTCTAAAATTGATCAGTTTGAACAACAATTTAAAAATATTTTCAGTGCTTTTTCAGTAACTCTCTGTCCAAGAATCTGAATTTATATTTTTATCCAACTTGTTAAATTTATCATTTATTCACTGCTTTATCCGTTTTGCATTTTTTAGGGAAATTTATTTCAGGTGACTTATTTTCTCTGTTGAGTAATCCTTAAACACACATTTTTAAACTTTAAAAAAATTTTAGTTGTAATAATCAAGGAAAAAACATTTTGGAGCTTCTTTCTTTACGAAACAATATATGTTAATGCCTTCACATGTACATAAATAATCTTCTTTATTTAGCAAGGGGGTATTAGGAGCTCTTAGCATTATGGGTATTTTCCATAAACAGATAAACAAAGTATGTGTGTGTGTGTGTGTGTATACACATAACACACATATATACTCATATGTATGTATACACGTATACATACATTTGTGTGTATATTTGAGAATCAACACGTATATGTGAGAATCAATGTTCTTATAGAGTGGTCAAAATTGATCCCAAAGGGAAAATATTCCTCTGCTAAATAGCTACTTGAAAATTAAGGGTCCCTGTTTTTGCCACTTTGCATCCAACAAATTCTTTATAGTATCCTTTCCTAAGTTTCAAAACTATAAATGATCTGTCTTTTGCCCTATGTTCTGAGCATTGATTCATGCTTACACTTGACTTTGGTCTGTGTGTGTGTGTGCATGTGTGTGTGTATGTGTATGTTTGTGCATTGAACATGCACACACTCAGAGAAGTGAAACTGAATTGGAGAGCAATTTTATTTTGTTATCATTCATTGTTTATTGGTTTTGAGGAAGAAATTTAAAGATATAGTCTCTATTGTGTGCTTTCTAAATTGTGTCTTTTCATACTGTTTATTCAAATAAATGTGCATATAACGTAAGACCTGGAAGAAAATGTGGATAAACAAGTTTAACTTGATGTTTAGATTAAGAAAATGAAATTGGTTGTGTTTTAAACAATGTAAAATGGAAATCCTGAAAATTATCAAAAGTATACCAGGACAATGATCTTACTAGCAATAGTTAATTTAAAATCATTTTCACATGCAAAAAGAAGACCTCATATTTCATTTTTCACATTTTAAACATTTAGAATTTACTGAAAATGCATTACAATATAAAAATAGAAAAGTAATAATTCCACTAATATTTCTATCATCTAATGTTCTATATAGCATACATTAAAATATGTAAGCAGCATCTAATTAGGAGTACAAGAGAACAAAAGCAATCTTGTTTTCCAATCAATAGTATCACTTTTAGCTAGCTATAAAAATAAGAAAAAATACATAGGTAGTTATTTGATGAATTTGAATAACGCAAAGAGAGAGAGAGAGTGAGAAGACAACCAGAAAGCATTGTCAATAATTCAAAACGTGACCCAGTATCATTAGCATATTCTCTGGGCTGCAGATTCTGAGGTTTCATAGCTGGAAATAATTTTAGAAATCATTGAATCCAACTACTTCATTTTCCAAATAAGGAAAATGAAGCCCCAACAGATGGAGTGCTTTGTCCAAAGTAACAAATGTAGTAAGAAGGAGACCCGGGACTGAAATCCAACTTTTCTGACTCATGATCAAGTACTCTTTCCTTCAGATGGCATTGGAGATAGAGTGCTGGCCAGCCATCGAGTCAGTTAGAATTCAAATCTGGCTTCAGACATATGCTAATTTTGTTTTCCTGTATTGGTCACTTAACCTCTGTCTGCCTCAGTTTCCTCACCTGTAAACTATGTGTGTATGTAAACTATGGGTAATACTAACACCTACTTCCCAGAGTTTCTGAGATGATCAAATAAGACAATATTCATAAAATGCTTGGCACAGTGTCTGACACTGTGTAGGCACTTAGTAAATGCTTTCTGCTTTCTTTCCTCGCACCATGCTGACTCTTCATAGTTCATCTGGAAAATGAAGCAATTGGATAATGTCATAATTCATAAAGTCAAAAATTCTACAAATTCATGACCTAAGAAAATTATGCTTAAGACACTAAAGGTGATTCTACCTGATTCATATGTACTCTTTGTTGAAATATCTGATAATTATTTCAATTTGAGAATAAGTCCTATATTACTATTCCAATCTTAAAAAGTCATTTAAGTCCATTACATTTTCTTCCTAACAAGACCAAATTCCAATTATTTTGTGTGAATCAGTCAAATGGAAGCAACAGGGAGAGTAACTACATACTGAATTTGGAATGTGAAGAAAAACCACTTTGGACCACTCAGAGCTCAAAGTGGATACTTTGGTTTTCAGTCATCTAGTCACACAGGTCAAATTCATTAAATAATTTCAATCTTTCTATTTCACTTTAGAAAGAGGTTGTAGTACGATTTTGTAGTTTCACTACTCTGATGAATAATTATCCAAAATAACTCACATTTGCATGGTAACAATCCTTTGAGTTATATAGCATAAGGATTATTATTTCCATTTTAGAGATGAGAAATGGAAGCTCAAAGAGTTTAAAGAAAATGTGCACATGCCCATAGCTTGTAAGTGACAGAAGCAACCCAAACTCAGTTCTTCTGACTCTAAGTTCAGTGCCTTTGCCAAGACTTTTGCCATAAAAATGAAATAAAAATGTTTTTTATGTTACCCACAATTTATATTGCCTTCATTCTGATACTAAAACTTAAAGCAAAAGTTATCCTGTTATTTTTAAATGTGATTGAGAAGAAAATATTTTGTGTGTTGAGAGGAATATTCCATAACAATCATTTTACCAAAAAAATTATTGTACAAATCTTTATTAAATAAAAATAAATAGAAATTGAACTTTCAAAGAATTTTAAAGAATTCTGTTCATTATTTGCAGTAACTTAACAATAGCAAAATTCTGCTTATATTAAGGAATTAGCAAGTCAATTATGTGATGAAGAAGAATGTAGATAATTCTGAGTTCAAATTATGTTTTTTTTTTAATTGAAGGATTTAAATGGATAACTATCTTCAGTTTTCCAGTCTTCATTTAACTTGGCATTGGTGGACAATATCTGATATCTCTATAATAATGATATAGTTCATTGTATGGTTTACTCATTCAAAAAAAAAACAACTAAGTATATAACCCTAACAAATAAAAAAAACTGTTTATAATCTATTCTGTTGATGGATAGCCTCTTCCAATCTCTCCATTGTTGTTCATTTCAGCAGAGTTAAATGTTTGTGGTATCATTTTAAATATCAATAAATTCAGGAATGTTTTTCAACTGACATAGCATTCTCTTTCCTGATACTGTTATGCATCATGATAAAGACAAAATCTTACTCATATAATTTCAGTAAAAAAAGTATTTATAAATGTAAAAACAAAACATCAGATTCATGTAATTTTTATAAGAAGGAGAAAAACAAATAACCCAAGGTGTGTGCATGTATGTATGTGTATGTATATATGTGTATGTATATATTATACATTATATTACGTATGTATGTGTGTGTATACACACACACAGACACATACACAATTTAATTTTGATAAAAATTCAACTTCTGTTGTTTCCTTTTTGCTTCCAGTCCTACTAGCAATCATATTTTGGTTATATTTCTTTTCTCCTTGACATTTTAATAGAATAAATATTTGAAATTTGGAGCATTCTTAGAAGCTATCTAGTTCAATCTTCTCATTTGCAGATAAGGAAATTGAGACCCTGAGTAGTTAGATGAATCATTCACATTTAGTCCTTGAAAGTAAAACTAGGGTAGTAATTTCTGCAGAAAAATCTGAAACTTCTATACCCCATAATGACAATTTTATTGCTTAATATTTATAATCTATAAAAGGCGAGCAATGCTGAGTATAATGCAATGTTCACTGACCTGGGTGTCGTTAGATTTGGGTTTTAGTCCTGGCTCTGCTTCTTATTAGTCATGTTACCATAGGCCTCTCCATTGCTTAGTTTCCCGACATTGTACATATGGATGTGGGCACTGGTATTGCCACCCTCACATGAGCAAAGCACTTTGCAAACTGCAAACCATATGAGCTTGAACTGTCATCCTTTATATCAGTGGTTTACTCGCTTCTACCTAACTCTGTATCTTCCACTAAATTGATGCAAATAAGAAACAAAGAAAAAATAAATAAAATAACTTTCTATCTGTTTTCAGCAGCCAGTCCTATTCTGATTGCAGAAACATTGAAAGCCTACCCAAATGGAACAATTTAAGCTAAGTACAATTCATCCCTGGACCAAAAGATCATAGCAACCAGGCATCTGTCACCTCTATTGGGTCATCCAGATTAAAAACAAAAGAAAAAATCCTGAAAGCCAAATGTAAATTAATAATGAGTTTGAAATGCAGAAGAAAGATTTATTAAATTTATTTTAAATACCCAGTTCCTTCAACTGATTCAATTTAAGGCAATTGATTTACTTTTTTCTGACATGAATGTCAGGAAAAGGTCAGCGTTTGAAGGATCATGCTTTTAAAGGAACTTATATCAAAAATATGAAACTTTTTAATCAGTTTGATATCAGAAAATGAAGAGTTGATTTTAAAGAGGCATTAAACAATAATATATTTTAACCAAGGAAATTATTTTTAATCTTATGTCAAGCATATAGAGTTTTGGTTTCTTCCAGAAAAAAGTATCATCCTTTTAGAAGAAAATTACTCTGTCATGTTTGACTCAGTCCATTGAGAGAAAAAAATATGGAAATGGATTCATTTCATTCATATTTTATGAAATGTGATGGAGCATACATAGATATATTAATCATTTCTAGCCTAGGTAAATGGTAGAGAAATTTCACCAGTAAGACAGCTAACTAGTACTTCCAGACAACTGACCATGGACTTTTGATACATTAGGTGAGCTACACTTGGAGCTAGTTAGTTAGCTTGGTAAGCCATACTAACTCAATTAGATATTTAATCAGTATTATATCCATCAAATGACTGGAAAGTTAACATAGCTTTAAAAAGTGTAACTGCCTGCCAAGTACCTTCTATAGTAGTGAATCTGAAATATTCAATATTAATTATAAAACAGGACCTCCAACAGTATGTCAATTTTCTAGTTTTAGTTTTAATTGAATCCTTGAAATGTGACTTTAAGATAAATCATTTTGTGTCTTTTAATGAAAGGTTGATAATAAATTTTCCTAGGTCATTGTGAAAATGAAAAATTGGAATGTGCAAATAAGTAAGCCTTCTGCAATGAAAATGAGTATATGATCTAGAGATTCAAGGAAAAGCAAAAGATTTCCTCAAAGTCCTTTGGAAAGTTTAACCTGCTTTACCTGTGAACAGCAAGGCAGAGAAGATCACTTCTATTAAGGAATGAATTGCAAACTTGAAAAATTAAGTAATGAATATGTTTTTACACTACTATCTAACTCGTATAAAATTAGGATTTGAAGTTTTACATTTAGTTTCTTAATTATACAATCATTAATATCATGGACATTACAGCTAATCTTTGGAATATGCATTTTAAATGAGCCCTGAGCCAGTCCCATTCTATAATTAAATGCATATGGCAGGTACGATGGTATGATTTCAAAGAGTCCCAAAGACCAGCCTAACCATAATTCTAACTCAACAACACACCTCTGAATTGGTACCTTCAGGTTAAATCATTGTCACTAAGAAGCCTCTTGGGAAGAATCATCTGGGAATAATTTTGTCAGAGAAGTTCAAGACAAACTGTCCCGGGGTAGTATGAGAAATCATTGGACTAAGCAGAGAACCAAGAAATTCAGCTTCTGATCCCAACATTTCTTTTGGCTGTGTGGCTATGGATAAATAACAACCTATCTGGGTTTTGTTTTCATAATTTAAAAAAAGGCAGATAATTTTTAAAATATATAACCCTCGATTCTCAATAATTCTTCATCTCTGAATAAAGGTCAAGGTCATTGTCTGGAACTATTAGGTGCCATTTAATTCAAGAGATATCCAGATTTTTGTAGTTGTATTTATTCTGTATACCAGTCTAGTAAATTTTTTTAAGTCATGGTTACTTTTGGTCTGCCAGATACTGGCACTATCCTGCAATAGACCTTACAAAGTCTTCATATCCTGATATGAAATGTTATATTACAAAATGAGAGATGGTAGTCAAAGGTCTTCTGATACTAGTGATCACCTTATTCGAAATCATAAAGTCATTTGGTTCAGTCTATAGGTGCAATGCTAGTGATATGTGAAAGAGTTTCTTCATATTTTTGTTTGTTTATAATTTGATGGTTTTTTCTTAAGGCTCTAGAAAATACTAAAATCTGTTAAAGTCAAAAAGGCATCATCTTAGCTGAATCTCCTTTTCATTTTGCTGGGACATAACATAATCATCTTCAGCTTTTCTTTTGGAAAGTTCACAGGAAGAATCCAATATTTCCAGCAAAATAACTCAAGCTCATTGGGTATTTAAAGTTGATTTTCATAACAAATTACCTTGCATGGTTATACCATTTAAAATGCGTCTATCTTTTTTTTTCTATTCAAAAAGTTTTAATAGGACTTTTCACATATCTTTTATGGGATGATATTTGGCATATATAGATCTACTTGTAAAATCTAGCTATTTGAAATCTGATTCATAAGTATAAATTTTGTTATTTTTCAGTCAATCCAGTTGTGTGCAACTCTTTGTGACCCTATGGACAATACTGTTCATAGGGTTTTCTTGGCAAAGATATTTTAGATGTTTGCCATTTCTTTCTCCAAGTATTAAATAGACAAATTCAAAAACCCTAAAAGTTTTAGATCCCCCAGCTCTACAATTCATGTGGTTCATAAATCACAGAGATGTTATTTCATTATGTATCCCATATAGTCTAATACAGTAGTGATTCCCAACTCTTTTTTTTTCTAGTTACTTTTCAATTTCTGGGGAAGAGGTATTCTCTTCATTTTGCCTCACACTCTTAGAACCATTTATTTATTTGTCTAGAGATTTCTCAAATTATACTCTCTACTTCCAACCACACTACATATAGACATCTCAGTCACCCTCCTTTTCTTGGAGGAGGAGAAATATTTCCCCATTTAAGTTGTAAGCTCCTTCAGGGCATCCTTTACATTTTGTGCTGTGTTGTTTCTAAAGTCTACACCAAATATCTTGCCCCTGACTTTCACTAAACTGTAAGCTTCATAATATCAGCTATTAGTATCTTGCTTCCATCTTAATTTTGTATTTAAATCACTAGTTCCTCTCATACTGCTCTGAATACCATAGATGTTTAATGTTCATTGAATGAAAAATATAGAAAACCAAATAACAAAATTAATTTTTCTTTCACTTACATTTTCTATTTATTTTTTGCTTAGGGTTTAAAATATGTATCGCTTTCTCTGAATTTTGAAATGAGGCAAATCAGTAATACTCTTATCAATGCAGTCAATAATGGTGGTTCCAGAGGGGTAATACTACATATCACCACAGAGACTGACAGAGATATGATGGACACAAGATGAAAAATAAGACCTACATTTTCAGACACTGTCTCTATGGGTATTAGCTTTGCTTATTTAGGCAATTTGTTCAAGGAATTTATTCTTAACTATTTTTCTTCTTTTCCCCTAATGGGGAAAGAATTGGAAGGTAAAGGCAGGATAGAGATAGAATAGAAAAAGGAAGATCAGGGCAGCTAGGTGGCACAGGGAGTAGAACACTGGCCCTGGAGTCAGGAGGACCTGAGTTCAAATCCAGCCTCAGACACTTGACACATGTACTAGCTGTGTGACCTTGGGCAAGTCACTTAACCCCAATTGCCCTGCCAAATAGAAAACAAAAGGAGGGTCATTGATTCTTTTTTTTAATGAAGGAAACAGAAGGAAAGCTAGAAAGAAGCACAGACAAGTAAGCCAGCCTTGGAGACTGTAAGTACATCTTGTATATTTTAAAAGAAAAACCAATTTTATAGTAGAAGTTTTGTATTTTCACGTACAATACTCTTTTCCTATGATGTTGTATCAACAATCCTACTAGCAGCTGCTGTGAAGGTGTAAAACCAACAATAACCAGCTCACAGAACACTGCAAGCCCAGGTTCCTTTGATCTGCTTTATTAAGGAAAGCAACATTACAGGGTTAACAATCTTTAATCCAGCATACAAATATCATTTACTTAGTTCAGGAGAAAAGACCAGCACCCTGAATTATAGACCAAATACAATTCATAGTTATCAGCATCTGAGTCTTCAGCTGGGGAGTTCATTACAAAGGCTGGCCCAGAGTGGCTGAGAGCTCCAAGAGAGAACGCTAATCTGTGTGCTTATACATCCTGTTCAGGGCCCTGAGGGCCCGACCTCACCCAGGCTGGGCATGGAAAAGTTCCCCACCCCCAACATCACATCAGATACAAATCAATCAATGACTCTCAATTGTCTCAGTGCTGAGAAATACAAAAACATCCCACTTTATCTACCCCATTCAAACAAAGGCCAGAATCATTAAAGGTCAACAGCAAAAAGTCCCACTTTAATTACTATTACAGATGTATATGGAACAAAAATTAATTTTTAAATACTAAAATATCCAGAGTGATGTGGTTCTTTAGAAAAGAGTTTTTTGAGAATATATTTCTATCTAGATCTTGAAGGGAGCAAAGCTTGTTGCTTAGTGGATAGGAGTGAGGACAACATCCTGATCATTCAGAAGCAATGACAATAGTGATGAAATGAAGTTGGGATGTTTATGATTGAGAGAAAAGCTAATAAAAGGCCTTATATAATAAAGTTTATAATCAAGAGTTAGATACTGTGGTGCTAATCATGACTGAAATTCCCCCCTCCCTGCCCATTTAATAGCCCTTAGGTGGAGCTAGTTAAGGGAAGCTTGATTAAGAAAGGCTTGTTTGTAGGCAGGCCCACAACCTTTGGCTACTAGGTGCTAAGCTCCAGAGTTAGACAATGTGGTGCTAATCATGATTGAAGATCTTCCCTTGCCCATTTAATAGGCCTTAGGTGGAGTTAGTTAAGAGAAGCTTGATTAGGCAAGGTTTGTAGGCAGTCCCACCCTTTTTGCTACTAGGTACAAAGCTCCAGGCCCACACCCTTTGCTAAGTAGGTGCTAGGCCCCAGGGCCCCAAACAAGGTATACACACCCTGTGGGTTACCATTAAGCTCAGACTATACAGCTGCAAAGACTAGAGAGCTGTGAGAAGAAGATGCAGAGTAGAGAGAGATGTGAGAGATGAAGAACTGGAAGAGATGCAGAGATGGAGAGAGAGAAAAATGCAAGGGCTATGAGAACTGCAAGGGCTTTCAGTTTGTGGGAGGAGAGGATGCAGGCAAGCAGACAGTTAGGATTCATGACTGTTTATGGGAAGGCCCTAGCAGAAGGGAAGATTACAGGATAGCTTGGCTCTTTGCTATGATACTGTGTTTTAATCTCCTTGCTGTTACATTGAGGTGGACTTACTGGTTTTGGAATACAATTACTGCTATGTGGAATTAGGGTTATTGGTCCTGGGATTTGATCCTCTGGTGTCTGAATAAATATTTTACTTCTTCTGCCTTCTATAAAGAGAGTCTCTTATACTTTGCAATGCTGAACTATACCGACATATTCATGGTCCCCCTTAATATCATAAATCTTGCCTTACTGATATAGACAATATGAGCAACTACAGAATATCTAAGCTGCATAATACAAGTCATGTTTAAAGAGGACTAATCTGGTTATGACATGTAGATTGAAATAGAGAGATACCCACCCCTTCCACTAGAGCTTCCTTTCTTCCAACCTTCTTTATGATAGTTGAGATATCCTGGGGTATTGAAATGAGTGTTGGACTGAGTTTCAAAAGAAATCTAGATTTTACTCCTGCTTTCAACTATTATTACATTGTGACTACAAACAAATCACTGAATGCTTCTGAGCCTCAGAATCCTCAACTGTAAATTTGACATAGTAATACCAATAATACTAAAATGAAAGGATTAGAAAATTTAGAGAATGAAAAGTCCTTTATAAATAGTAGCTATCATAACTGGATGTTGACAATTTCAATACAATTCCACAACAATTCAAGTTATTAACTCCCTTCTATGTGCAAAACACAATAGTAGGTACCAGGAATACAATGACAAAAATGAAACAATACCTAATTTCAGGAAGCTTACATCCTATAAGGGCAATACTACAACTTACACAGCAGAGTAAATGCAAAGTATCAGCAAAACACTCTCACTATAAATGTTACTAGGTGTTAGAATGCACTGTCATGGTTGCAAAGAATTTCTTAAAGTGTTCAATTGCTCTATGTTTCTGTGCTGAGCAGAATACAAAGATATAGTTCATAGTTCAGTCGCTGAAGAAGCTTAAAAAGTAGTACCCATAATTAATTGAAAAGATTATTGCAAAAATGGACAGCTCATATGAGATAAATATATCAAGGAGGAGAAACCAAAATCTTCCACATTGTAAATAACAGACTATTAGGGCTAAAAGAGACCTTAACTATCCTATGGTTTGAACTTTGATTTTGTACATGAGGAAATTCAAAAAATACAAGTGATTATTCAACATCATACAACTATCAAATTTCAAAGACAAGATGAGACACTGCCAGTTTTTTCATTCCTTAGGTGGGTTCTAAACTGAAGCATTGATTTTTTTATGAATGAATGGCACGAATAAAAGAGAATTTGAGTATAGAACCAAATAAGCAAAGGGTTGAATTACTTCTATTAGAGTAAATAAACTCAAGCTACCAAAGAGAGTGAGTTTAGAGTTATACTACTGTTTGCTTCTTTAAAAGGTATAAATAGTCTCTGGATAGATTTAGTATTATAGTTGTGCCACAAGCTATGTTAACCAACTTCAGTCCCAGAATCCTCTATTACTTGCCCAATAAAACAAAGGAATAACAATCACTCATTGCAAGCTACTTCCCCATTTATTAAGCTTAGATGATGATCTCATCATGCTAGGGCTTAGACACCTATCATAGTGATCCAAGTACCTAAATTATTGGGACAAGTTGGTCAATTTTCATGATAAAAGCTCTTGAGTTTCTAAGGACTTTCACCATATCTCATCCTATAGGAATGTTTTCTCTTCCATATATGTCAACTACTAACTCCTAGTATTTCCAGATTCTTCTCCCTACTTCCCTAAAGCTGATATGATCTCACTCTCCCTGATTGCTCATGGTTCTATCTTTGTTCTCTTTTATGTACATTTTCCACTCTAACTTCCATTATAATTATTTCTACAAGTCTTATTGTCTAGATAAACTGTAAGCTCCTAAAGAACAAGGGCTTTGTTGTTTAACATCTTTTTATTCCCAGTACCTAGCACAGTATATTTACACAGTATATTTACAATTATAGGTAGATCTTTTTATCAGGAAATATATCAAAAGTACATGTTACCTTAGAGGTAAAATGCCCAATTTATCACTGGAATAGTCCAGATTTTTTTGAAGACAACTCAAAATTTATTACTACCATCTATAGAAGAAAAAATGCACATCATAAGAGAGAAAAAAAGTGACACCCTCTTCCTAGTTTCATTACTCCATTCTTATTTTAAATGCAAAGCAAATAAACTGTTAATAATGGCTAAAAGAGATGGGATTTAGGTTGAAACTTGGTTATAGTTACAGAATATACTATGTGTGCATAGTATACTATAATCTATGCTTTCAAGACTATTTTATCCTTACAACAATGTTGTGAAGTTTGCATTATTATCCCTGTATTACAGATGACAATAATGGGGGTTTAACAGATTAAGTGACTGTTTAAAATGAAACAATTAACAAGTATGGAGTTAGAACTCATACTTATGTCTTCTAACTCTGGATTTAATTCTCATTTCATTATAATATGCTTTTTTCATGCATAGTCTGACATATGCAACCGAGCAAGTAATTACCTTGGTTAGGCACGTTGTCTTTTGCTCATAATTGGTATTGACAGATTTAGTCTTATAGGTCACTTCAATGGGGATTGCCTTGCATTGAGATTAGTATGGCACCTTACTATTCAACATACTATCCACGAAAAAAAAATACGTCATAGCAGCTACAAATATACAGAACTAATCAAATGCCAGTAATCTCAGCAAGTGCCAGCATTCTACAGCATTCTAGGATAGGCTGTGTAATAAAGTAGAAAGTAGCTTAGACTGAGAAACAGGAGACCTGACCCTACTCTTCCACAGCCACTTTGGGAAAGTTACCTAGGTCTCAATTTTCTGATGAGTGTGGCTAGTTGATCACTAAGGTCCCTCCAGTTCTACCATGGTATAAATCTATAGATTTAAAGTTATTGCTGAATTCTCTCACCAAAAAAAAAAAATGGAAATAATGGCTAACATTTAAATAGATATTTAAGGTTAATTAAATAGATATTTAAAGAACTTACAAAGTCCTTTTTCTTCTTCTTCTTCTTCTTCTTCTTCTTCTTCTTCTTCTTCTTCTTCTCCTTCTTCTTCTTTCTGTTGCTGGACAGACTCAGATAAAATGAAAGGAAAAAAAGGTAGGCCTTTTGGGACTTCCTTCAGACCATGATGTGGTCATTATAACCAGCAGCATCAGTCATGTTCTCTGGTTCAAGATGCCTGTAGAGGCCAGATGCCCATTTTGACCTCTTTGTGTTCTTTCACAGGCAAGCATCCTTTCATTTCCTCCTTTTATTCACTCATCCTGTGTCATTAATTCTTACCAGTTCAGCTTAGGCCCTGACTGAGTCAAGGGACATTATCTGTCCACTGCTGCTGTTTCTCAGCTCTTAGAGTTGCTTCTTGGTCTGCCCTTTCTTAGGCTGTATATTCTACTTTAAAAAGTCTCAGTGTGACTCGATTCTTCTTTCTGGCTCAGAGACAGATGAGTGTAGTCCAAAATGTTCTCGGGGCAGAGAAGGAATGATTGTCCCTCTGGACTATCTCAAAATGTCATCCAGTTCTCACATTTTTTATTAATTTGTATAAGAGATGGACCAATATGCCAATCTAGTTTTCAAGAGACCTGGGTTCAATTCTTGGATATGCGAAAGCTATTATTAGCATCACTTTAGAGAAGTCATTGAACATTTCTGCCCTTCTGAGTCTTCATCTGTAAAATGAGGGTACTAACATAATTCTAGAATGTTCTCCTGTTTAAATATTTTATGATTGAATGATCAACTTCCAATTCACAATTGAACCAGAGAGTAATTACTATATCATATGATGGAGGTAGTTTTTATTTGAACTTGTATAAATTGATTTTAAACTTAAGTAAAAATTCTAACGTCCCATATTCATTCTTTCTCCCAAATTTAAACTATATAGCAATCTTTTAAAAGATCAATATTTTATCCTTATTTCAGAAAGACTTTCAATTTGTATTTTCAAATTCATGATATTTTTCTATTATTTTATCATGCTGCAAGCATATTCGATTCTTTTAGGTAGAAAATACTCTGCATTTGAAAGAATGAACAAAAATCCAATTGAATTTGAAATTGATTTTTTCCATCTTTACTCTTGTACTGTTGAAGATTGAAAAAAATTAGGATAAAGTTCTGTTATTATAATCCGATACCATAAATGTTAAAAACAATGCCACTTTGTATTATAAATTTCACATTTAAAAAGTCAAGTTATTTTCCAAACTATATTTTGCTCTTTAGAGAAAGTGACTAGAAAAGAAATGAAAAGAAATGTAGACCCTAGATTTTCTGCTCCAGGAGTTTTTATCCCTTTTTGGTGTCTGAACAGCTTTGGCAGTTTGGTAAAGCCTATGGACCTTGTCTCAGAACAATGTTTCTAAAATGAATGAAATAAAATATATAGAATTACAAAGAACCCCAATCTTATTCAAATAAAACTATGAAAATAAAGTTTATGGGCCTGTGCTCTAATCATTCACATCGGATGGTTATTTATAGAAAATGCCATTCACATCCCTTTCATTTTGTAGCAGACACAAATACTTCACTAATACTTAAAATTCTCATATCCCTGCAACAAAATTATTTTTCCCCTTTGCAAAATGCCAACAAGACTCATAAAGAAGGTTTTATATTAAATTTTAGTGTGCCATAAGTAAGAAATACAAGATAAAGTCTTATGAGAAGAAGCTATGATATGTTACTAACACCACTTACATTTAGGTATTACTATACAAATGAATATGTTTGCAACTAAATTTTATGATTTCTGAGAATGAAATGTTTCATATGGTGTTAATTAAATGTTATTTCAGCACAGATTAACACTATTGATATAGGGCATCACAAATATTTAGTTTTCTTGAGATCTTTTATGAAATGACATATCTATGTGCAATGCAATGTTCTGTGACCAAATTATCTGGAGATGAGGATAATGAAGTCCCACAATAAAATATCTAACATGAAATGCCTGGCTTTTTTAAAAATGTCCTGATCAAACCAGATAAACTGACACAGTTTCACAATTTCAGGGCCCTAATGTTAACTCGGTCTTTTCAACTATTCCCTTTGGGCTTTCCATCTTTTACAAACCAGTGGCAAACCAACAAGAAAATGAAAGATTGTTAATGACCAGTTGTGTTAAGATTCAATTTTCTAGCATTTTGTACATAAAATAACATAAGTAATCATTCTCTCTTTGCTTCGGTCTTTCCTAATGGGTAGTTCTAAGGTTTTCCTTAAGATTACTGTTTGTTTTAATTATCCCATGTTTCCAATACAGGCCCTGAAACCCTATAGCAACTTGAGATAAAACTCTTTCCTATTTTCAACAGCACTAAAAATGGAGTTAAAAGAGAAATAAATTTAATTGAAGATTAGATGAGGGAAAAGTTATTACTTTTCATGCATGCTGTATTCTAGACCAGTAATGGGGAATCTGTGGTCTTGAGGCCACATTAAGCCTTCTAGGTCCTTGGGTGCAGCCTTTTGACCGAGCCCAAGTTTTACAGAATAAATCCTTAAGGGGATTTGGTCTGTGAAATTTGGATTCAGTCAAAGGACTACACTTGAGGGCCTAGAGAGTAACATGTGGCCTCAAGTCTGTGGGTTCCCCACCCCTGTTCCAGACAAACTGGACTAATAACCTCATTTTTACTTCCTATCACTCTCCTTTTTCAATTACATAAGTTGTTCCTCATGTTTTGAATACCACCCTGTCCTCCTATTTATTTATAATTTTCATAATCTTTGTTATCCAACAAGACTCTACCCACATGGTATATTCATTATTTAGCCTTCTCTGATCACCTCTGTGCCACTTTCAGCTATTATTGCATTCTCCCTTCTCAAATTATCTTATACTTCCCTACGTTTGTATAGAGTATTCCCCCATAACAAAACATAAGTTTATTGAATGACAACTTCATTTTGTCTTTGTATCTCTGGTGCCAAATTCCATAGCCTATATGTCAACATGCTTATTGAACTACACAGATTCCCAATCATTGGGGATTTCAGAATAAAAGGCATTTATTGTTTATATTTAAGTAGAAAGAGATCAGGAAAATTGATGTTACCATTTTGTTTATTCCCAATATTATTAGTAAGGTTATTTTATCATGATTATAAAGGTCAAAGTGTCTACCACAGCTTTATATCCAAACCTTTATCTACTCTTCATTCGTTATTGCTAGTAAAATCCCCTACTAGGAAATTAGGAAAACACAGATCCCTTTATTACTATGGTTGAATCTGCAGTGTCCTAATAAAGTGTATGACAGTATTTGTCTAGTGATTTCTGAACTTTTTTAATGTACTTGTTACCAAACAAAAGATGGCACGTCACACTATTGAAGAAGAGAGGTATGAAATAAAGGATGCCATCTCCATTGCATTTAATCCATTCATGTGACTTCTGGGGCAGAACCTAACAGATGTCAATAACTAAAATGAAGTGATGAAGAGGGAAGGAAGCTAAGCAAAAGGAACAATGTACACAATGAGCACAACAACAACATGAAGAGAATAGCTAAAGGCAATCAAAGTTTTTGAAATGCAATGGGCAATGTTGGCTCCAAGGTACTAAAATGAATTCATACATCATTCCTATCTGTTAACAATTAATAAATTACAAAAATGAAAATTGATGTGAATCTCCTATGAGATAGCTTTGCTTCACTTTTTAAAGGGAAGGCAGAGAACAGGTATTTGGGAGCCTTTTTAGGTTGGGAAGAGATTAAAATGTCAAAACAAAATATGTCAACAAAATTTTAAAATAAAGTAACATAATTCCATACAGTTTAATTAGAAACCAAATTCCCCCCAAAAGAATAAAAGTGAAGAATGAAAGTGAAAACATAAATGAAAGTCAATTAGAAATAAGTACCGTTTTTTTCCAAAAGGAAATTTACAAATACTTTGCTGATAACGATAGTGATCATATTAGCCCTGTTGATAATCATTTATTTGGATCAGAAGTTTGAGTTGTTTATGTTCAAGGAACTAGTAAAAAATATTGATTTCACTTGTGTTACTGTGAGCCATCTGGAAGGAGGGTAGACCAGTAATGTTTGTTTGTGTGTTTGTGTGTGTGTATGTGTGTGTGTGTATGCAGATTAATTTTTAATATTTCTTTACCATTATTCAACAAGGATTTCACTAATACCATACATGTTAATATTACATTAGTTAAGCCTGTCCCAAAATCTGACTGTTCCACTCCAACACATTCAATTAACACTAGTGGTTCCCTATTGCCTCCAGGATCAAGTACAAAGCCTCTCGATTGGCTTTTTTTAAAAATTTTTAGTTAAATTTTTTGATTAATTTATTTTTAGTTTGCAACATTCATTTCCACAAGATTTTGAATTACAAATATTCTCCTCATCTCTACCCTCCCCCCTTAGCCCAAGATGGCATGTATTCTGATTGCCTCTTTCCCCAGTCTGCCCTCCCTTCTATTACCTTACTCCCCTGCCATTATTCCTTTTGCCCTTACTTCCTTGTAGGGCTAGGTAGATTTCTATACCCCATTGCCCATATATCTTATTTCCCAGCTGCATGTAAAAATATTTTTTTTACCATTTGTTTTTAGAACATTGAGTTCCAAATTCTCTCCCTTCTTCCATTCCCCCCTCCCTGAGAAGGCAAGCAATTCAATATGTGTTATACAGGTATCATTATGCAAAACATTTCCATAATAGTCATGTTGTAAAAGACTAATTATATTTCCCTCTATCCTCTCCCATTTCACATTTTTTCAATTTTCTCCTTTGACCCTGTACCTTTTCAAGAGTGTTTGCTTTTGACTACTCCTTCCCCCAATCTATCTTCCCTTCTAACACCCCCCCCTTATCCCCTTCTCCCCTACTTTCCTGTAGGGTAAGGTACCAATTTGAGTGTGTATGTTAGTCTCTCCTTATGCCAAATCCAATGAGAGTAAGGTTCACTCATTCCCTTTCGCCTCCCTCCTTCCCTTCTATTATTAAAGTTTTTTTCTTGCCTCTTTTATGTGAGATAATTTATCCCATTCTATCTCTCCCTTTTCTCCTTCTCCCAATATATTCCTCTCTCACCTCTTAATTTTATTTTTTAGATATCATCCCTTAATATTCAAGTCACCTGTGCCTTCTATTTATATGTATGTATGTATGTATGTATGTGTGCATGTATGTATGTATATATATATATATATATATATATATATATATATATTTCCTTCAAGTACCCTAATACTAAGAAAGGTCTCACAAATATCATCTTTCCATGTAGGAATGTAAACAATTAAACTTCAGTAAGTCCCTTATGATTTCTCTTTCCTGTTCTCTTGATTCTTGCATTTGAAAGTCAAATTTTCTATTCAGTTCTGGTCTTTTCACTGAGAAAGCTTGAAAGTCCTCAGCTTCATTGAAAATCCATATTTTGCCCTGAAGCATTGTACTCAGTTTTGCTGGGTAGGTGATTCTTGGTTTTAATCCTACCTTCTTTGGCCACTGGAATATCATATTCCAAGAATTTCAAACCCTTAATGTAGAAGATGCTAGATCTTGTGTTATCCTGATTGTGGTTCCACAATACTCAATTTGTTTCTGTCTGGCTTCTTACAATATTTTCTCCTTGACCTGAGACCTATGCAATTTGCTACAATATTCTTAGGAGTTTTTCTTTTTTTTTTAGATTAAATTAAAATTTAATATTTTTTTTTTAAATTTTGAGTTCCAAATTTTCTTCCTCCATCACTCTGCCCTGCCTCTTCTCCACTGAGAAGGCAATCAAATAGATGTGTAGTCATGCAAAACATATTTCCATATTAGTCATGATGTGAAAGACCAAAAATAAATAAATAAATGACAAAGCATGAGGAAAAAAAAACAGTAAAAAATAGTACACTTTGATGTCTATTCAGACTCCAAGAGTTTTTTCTCTGGAAGTATACAGCATTTTTCATCATAAGTCCTTTGGAATCGTCTTGGATCTTTGTATAGCTGAAAGTAGCTAAGTCATTCATAGTTGATCATTCTACAATATTGCTGTTACTATGTTCAATGTTCTCCTGGGTCTTCTCACTTCAAAATGCATCAGTTCATATAAGTCTTCCCAGGTTTTTTCTAAAATTATCTTATTCATCATTTCTTACAGCATAATAGCCATTCCCCAATTGATGGGCATCCCCTGAATTTCTAAATCTTTGCCACAACAAAAAGAGTTTTTATAAACATTTTTGTACATATAGGCCCTTTTCCATTTTTTGCCACTTTTTTATTTAATATATTTAGTTTTCAGCATTGATTTTCACTGGAGTTTGAATTACAAATTTTCTCCCCATTTGTACCACCCCACATTCCAAGATGGCACATATTCTGGTTGCCCTGTTCCCCAGTCAGCCCTTCCTTCTGTCACCCCACTCCCCTCCCATCCCCTTTTCCTTTCCTTTCTTGTAGGGCAAGATAAATTTCTATGCC
>CM053622.1:365909608-365943952 GCA_028646595.1 Phalanger gymnotis | reverse complement strand
TTGCTAAAAGAGACTCAAAAAAATACTGAAAAGTATACTGAAGAAAACAACACCTTAAAAAAAGAATAGATGCTTGTAGCTTGGACTTACTCAGTTGTATCATCCATATTCCCACATCACCAAGTATTCCAAATTTTCCGTACTTGGTATTTTTTTTGATTTTGGGCATATTATGTTAAAGCAATATTTATTGAAAGGTATCAGCATAGTATAGTGTATGGAGACTGGGCTTGGACTCATGAACCAGAGTCATGTATGGCTTCTGATATATTTTATACTTATTGTGTGACTATTGACAAGCCACTTAACCATTGGTTTCATTTCCCCAGTCAATTCTGACAGCAATTGTTCATTCAAAGAAGGAGTGGGGAAAGAGGAAGAAGGGAGGAATTTGTGAAAGGGCTTACTATAAACCAAGCACTCTGCACAAAATCAAGAGATTCCTTAGCCTTAAGGAGCTTATATTCTCAGAAGATAGCAATAAAAGGCAGTATGGCCATGGAAGAGTGTTTTGTTTGGGAAGTATTAGAGATGGTAAGTGGAACCATAAGGGCACCAATCCATATACGCAGAAGAAAATACCAATATTGATTTTATTAATCTTCACAAGCAAAAGATGTAAAACAGGGAGGGAGTAGGTTGGAGATTGTACAGCAAAGAGTGAATTGTTATTTGGGCTATAAGCATGATTTGGGGTCTGGTGTCAGATAAATTTGATGGGCCTCGTGTTTTTATAATAGCTGACTAACCAATCAGGACAGCACATGGTTCCAGAGCTAAGTGGATTATCACTCAAGGCAGGAAATAAACATCTAGATCAATAATGCTGAGATGATTGCTGATGGTAAGCATGAAAAAAAGTGTGAAGTTGAGTCTAAATGCCTTTGGTGAAAGGACAAGACCACTCGTAGTCAATGACAAAAGCAGCATTGCACAAAGCTTTTCTATCATTCAGCTAAAATCTCTATACAAATTATAATAGACTCATGTCCCCTTCTAGCCTTTTCTCCTAATATTCACTTCAATGAAGGCATTTTTTTTCCTCTTTTCTCTGACTCAACTCTTTCTCCAAACCACAATTTCCTGCCAGACTGGTTCATTCCTAGTAAATTTTCCTTTACTTTCTCAATATACAGTAAGCTTCACTTCAACTGAAAGTGGGCTTCTTTAAATTGCCTTTATTAAAACCATATGTTATTTCCCTCATATTACAAACTGTATTGAAGGAAATATTCAGCTCTCAACAATTTTTGCTAATGGGACATAGCAATAGCATGGATAAATGTAATCTACAAATGCTACCTGAACTCCATTTCAGCCAATAGCTTGAACTCCATTTCTTTCTAAGCCTTTTTTAAAAGCTGTTCACAAAAAAACTTCTGAAATTAATAATTTATTTCCTCCTTTATGTATATTGCTAAGGTGTTATACAATGGGGAAAAGGAAGGCAGAGGAAAGAGAAAAGGAAATCAAAATTGATAATCAACAAATTCAGATGAATAATATTTCTTTTGAGATAATTTGGAATGGACATTTGAGACTACAAATTCCACTTACATGGATGATTTCTGAAAAAAAAAGAATAAAAGTAAAACATCTTTTACATATTTCCTTATACTTTGAATTCCTGAATTCCCATAATAAAGAATGTTTTCATTTTTCATAACTGGCTATTAAATGTGACTCTTTCCCAACTCTCACTGATACACTGTGCCAAGCCACTGTATAGTATTTTTCACTACAGATAGAGTTCCTTAGATAAGAAATTCCTGCATGGTTTTAGCTGCGGTATTACTTTAACATAAAAAGTAGGTCACAGAGTAGTTTCATAAACTTTAAAAATTTCTTTCTCACTTATTGAATATATTTCTTGCAGTTGTGCCATAATATGAACCTACTTTGAATACAGGTTTTTACTGAATCAAAGGGGGAAAAAGCACCACCAGAATAGAAGATAGATGTAAATATACGTCAGCCTCTGAAGTCCCTTCTAGCACTAAATCTACATTTCTGAATAAAAGCAATATATTAATGATTTCTATATTTAATAAAGATTATTTAAACCTAATTTAAAAATAAATAAAACCCTGCAAACAATACATTCCTTTGTTAGAGCCAGAGTTTATAATGTCCTTATTAACTTTAACTCTGAACCAAAAATGATATATATTCAGGCTTCATTCTAACTGGTCCCTATTTTTTCCTCAGTACCTCTTATGTAAGTCCACAGATCAGGGCAGTTAAATTGATTAAAGTAGTTAATCTAGGAAAGGCACTGTGTGTATAGCCTTAAGTAAAGCTAGCTCTGTGTTAATTACTGAAATGTGATCCCATTTCTCATCTCAAAGTAGTGAACTATAATTTACTCTTGTTAAATATGTAGGGGTATTATGAAGAATGATGGATATACATGTATTTCTGCAAAATCATTTTTAAAATTTAAAGAAAAAATGTGATGCTTTACAATAACCAACTATTCACTCTCCAATGAAATACAAAATGGTGCTCTGGAAATTTAAATAACTTGCTAATTGAATAGCAAAAGCAAAAAATGGGGGCCTCTCTAGTGATTCTTTACATCATTTATTTTACTTAGGAATTTTGTCCTTCATGTCATTGAGTCAAGTCATTTCTTCTATTTGGTTTTAGTCTTGTACCCTTGGCTTGGACCCCCTGTATTTCCTTTGAATTTTGACGTGTTCATATTATCAACGCTTAAATAGCACAATTTAATATTAAATTTTCAAATAGTCTATAAATATCTGCCTTTTCTCAACAGCATATCTAGTTTGTAGGATAGTTTTTAAGGTAACATTTGATTCATTCTATATTCAATGCCACTTTTTAATGATTCTGGATAAAGGCATTATATATAGACAAGAAATGTATTGATCAAATGAGCTCAGTCCTTGTACTGTCGTCTGGGGGAATAAGTGTTCAGATTTATTTTGAACTAAAATTTCCTTAAAACATGCATTTTGAGTTTTAATCTTCCTTAAATATCATATTATAAAAGCAGGAAAATTATAAAACACTCTGGAATAATTATTCAAATATTACGCTTATTGACTTCATGACTCAGGCACCTTCCAAGTTCAGACCTTCAACACTTCCTATCTAGATTGTTACAATAGACTTTTAATTCCATGTCTTAAATCTCTCCTCTCTTCAATGATCATGTATGTTTGATGTACATGTTTGTGTCCTAGCTGTGTGTTTCCTTGGTATAGAGGGATGGTAAGATTTATTGTATTTTCTCTCTCATACTATTCTCCCATTTAGGACTCAACTTTAATGTAATGCAACATAGTATTGCAATGGTTAGTATGCTGTATTTGGAGCAGGATATCCTGGTTCCATTGCCTGTCTCAAATGTAGTAGCGGTGGTAGTAGTAGTAGTAGTAGTAGTAGTAGTAGTAGTAGTAGTAGTAGAATAGTAGTTGTGGTTGTTGTATTCATATCACACTTTATGATTTGCAAAATTCTTTGTTTATATAGCCCTAAGCAAGTCACTTAACGTCATTAAACCCCAGTTTCCTCATTTCTTCATCTATAAATTGGGGTGGGATAATAGTACCTGTTTCACTAAGTGGTTGAGAGGAGCAAATGAAATAATGTATTTATAGAATTATATAGCTGTCAGCTAGCATTTTATTATAATTTGTAGGATATTACCATTTTTATTCACGTGGCACCTGGAAGCCTATTTATAAGGAGGCTTTTGAAAAAATGTTGCTGAATGGGAGAATATGTGCACCTCTCCTATGAGTAAGGAGCTCTATCCTGCTCCACACAGGATGTGTTCCAGTCTGTTTTCTCTATGTCCCGCAGCCTCAGTAGGGACAGGGAGTAATGATAACACATAGTGGTATGCAGGACTTACGCATGTGAGGAAATTGGAGCTTTGTAGATGGAAAGGTATCATAGATGGATAGGTAGCAAAATTTAACATGCAGAGAAAAATTGGGCCATTTTTCCCAGTTTGAAGAAGCATAAGATGAATATCAGAGAGATGAAATCCTTTGCTTTCTGCAGAAAATGAACTTAGCACATGTTAATGAATTCTTTCCAAATTTGCATTTTTCAAATATTTGTAAACTAGCTTCTCTTTCGTTCCTTACATGTCCAAGTTATATATGTTTTTCCTTTTAATATTTTCCTTAAGTCTTTCCCTACATTTTTGGGTTGTTTTCTTTTGAATTTTTCTACATAATTGTACTACAAAATAGCTGAAAACTGAGCAACAGATTTCAGGGATACTCTACCCAGAACTGTCACCCAGACTAGAGTGGACATTTTTGGCTATGGATTTTGCCATCACATTTATAATTTTCTGTCTACTATATCTGCTAGGTATTATGGAGTATTGGTTTTCTTCCCTCCAATAACTGAATATCAATTGCATGTTTGTTTTTATTCCATAACTATTTTGCTTCACTTTTTTCCAGTCACTTGCATTATTTTACTCATTTCCATCTGTATTTACAATCATTACTGTTACTATTATTAGGTGGGGTTTGCTCTGCCTACACTTCTTGGAATAATCTAACTTATCATTGCCTGCAGATTACATTAATATGCTATTTACTTCTATTTTTAGGTTCTTAATGTATCTGTTAGGTAATAGAATACTTTATGCAATTTCCTTCAATATATCCCTAGAGAACTTTCCCCAAATTTGCAATTTTTGTGCCTTTTTGGTCTTTAAATTATCTTCTGGTGCCTTGGCAAAACAAGGAGAAAAGCTCGTCTAAATTATTGTAACAAGAAATAGGGAAATGTCAAATTAGATCTCCAATTGTGTAAACCTTTTCCTGGTTGGAAAATAAGTAGCTTTAAGAATTGCATTAACTCTTTCAGAACACTGGGGTACTATATTGTTTTAGTATCTGTGATCTAGGGAAATGGATATCAGTGAACCATTTTTTTTTAAAAAAAGAAGTGATTATTGTACTTGCAACCTACAATGAAACTCAGTAAATAAATACCCAGGTGGCCTGAGTACTGAATTAATCTTCCAAAAGTAGGCAGTTTACCTACAGAGCATAAGGAGAATGTGACTTATTTTTATCTCATTGCATCAAAGAACAATAAAGTAGTAATTACTGTGTGTAAAAGATAAGCAAGGAGCTTTAGAACAGCACATTACTTATGTACGGAAAGAGAGTGGTGTTCCCCAAAAGGGGGGCCCAGGGTGCACATGGGAAAGTTTTTGAATCCAAAGAGCTATTCACAGCTGCAAGTTGTCAGGTGAAGTGGCTGCAGGTGCCTCTTTGATCTTCTAATTGCCCTAGCACCTCATCTAGCACCCCCATAGGCTCCACCATAGGTAATTTCTCTATAACTATAAGGACTTTTCTACCTTCCTTCATGCCCACACACCTGGATGATCACATAAGCATTTGGCAGAGGGAAAGCAGAGCACCTGGGAGTTTTGTCTGCCCCAGGAGTTAAAAGCCCTATTTAGAGTTCCTTGTGCAATGACATTCTGTAAGGCACGCCAAGATGCTGCTGATTTTCCTTTGGGCCACTATTTCTCTCTTTCTTAAATGTCTCACTGGCTTTAAAACAGTCTGTATGGATGTGTTCTCAGTAAATTGTGTGATTTCCACTTCTAGTCTGTGAAAGCCCTGAAATAAGAAGCTGTCTTTCCAAGGAGAAGTTTATGTTGGAAGAGGGTCACTTAAAGGCAGTCCCTGAGAATTGTCCTATTTTCTTTCTTTTATATTCTCTTCTACTGAGAAAGGAATCCCTTATCATTACCTGTAGCTCTATTTTTTTCCAAAGTTATGTTTGGAATTTGGCATCGGAATCATATGGTTTTCAATATAGAAACTACTTAGATTCTAAGATTTTCACTTTCTTTGTTTTGGAATATTCCTAGAGAAAGCAAGAAGCTTCATAAGCATCATATTCCTAAAGAAAGTCACATTCACCAAAAATGATCCTGAGTCAGATTTTTGATGTTTGACCAATGACCAAATTAATAAGGTTCCCACTTATCAGTTGAATAGGGATTTACAGACATTACTTTTGTGTATCCATTTTTCTTTTAATTTTTAAAATTCACATTGTTTCCAGTTTAAAAATCTATGTTCACTCCATGAGAGTAAATTAATGCCTCCTCCATGAAAATAAAAAGGAAAAAATCCTTGTAACAAATATATAATCATACAAAACAACTCCCTACATTGGATGTTTGTTTTTAATCCAGCATTGCCTTTCCAATGCAATAAGATGCTTATTCTGAAGACATATTCCAAAGTAAGAATTCAATTTTGCAATCACATTTAGGGAGTTATCCCAGACTTTTAATAGAGTGGGATAGATGGCGAAACATACCAGAACCTGGAAGTCAAATAGTGTGTTTTTCCTATCAAAACCATTTCTAGATTCTTTTAAAACTTTTTATATCAAGTCCTTCTTTCCTTCTTTTTATTCTTCCCAGTTATACATATTACCCTTAATAGGGAATAAAAAGTTACTTCTTAAAATAGATCATTTTCACCTCTAAAATTCTTTTATTGCATGTGCTTCCCATTCCCCATTGTGTACTTTGCAATTGTATTTGTAACATAAAGGGAAAGACTTCATAAATACTGATAATATAACTATGTTAGATCTCTCCATGGGGAACTTGGGTGCTGACCCAATAATTTTAAATTTTATTCTTTGTTTGGATATCATTTTTGAAGTTCATACATAGATGTTTTTTCTTTGTTCTTTTAATGGTTCTTGAATGATGTGATATTTTTTAAATAAAATAGCTTTGTCTATACCTAGGAACATGTAAGCATTGATGTAACACATTGGCATCTTCTTTTTATATAGTTTCATTTCTCTTCCTGATGTTTCTTTTAGTTTGATGAGTTTGTATCAAACTGCTCTCACTTACGACTTCTTCTGAGGGTGCCAAATTCCTTACCCCCTCAAAAGTCCAAATATTTTCATTGAATGTTAAACTATTGTGCATAACATGTTGTTTTGGAAGCAATTTGATGTACTTTTCTTTTCAAAACATCTTATTTCAGGTATACTTTGATTTTCCATAAGAAGAATAATGTTTGTGACTTGTACAATTTTCACTTAGAATACGAATACCAATTTGCTTTTAATATATTGCTCATTGTTGATAGTCTAATGTTTTATCACAATGTTTTTTCCTAAGTTAAACTGGGGATTACTCTGTGTTCTGTGTTCTGTGAATTACAGCAATCTGTATTTTGTTCTCATTTCAATATTTTTAGACAGTATTTTGCAAATTTTCTTAAAATATGGTATTCAGATATCTATTTACGATGTATTTCTGAGAGAGCTATCTTTAGATTCTCTTTGATGATTCTGGATTCATAGTGGTTTTTTTTTCCTTTTGCTTATATGGAACTTAAATATTACAATTTACAACATTATTTTAAATTCTATTTTTGTCTATTTTTCTTCCACCTTTCTATTTTTAAATTCCAAATGTGCCATTCTCTTTTCCAAGAGACTTTTATTTTTATAAAAGTATGCTTTTCCCCTTCTATTGTATTTTGGCTCTTCTTTTTAGAACTCTATAACCCAGCCTTTCTGTTTTTTTTAATTCTTCTCTTGGTCTCCTAAAGTGTTCTGGAGATTCTGCTATTGTTCTCTTTTCATTTTCATGAGGTCTTGTATTTATTTCATCTTTGTTTTTCTATCAGAACTTATCAAATTGATTTCTTTAACACTAAAGCATTTATTTTATTGTATCCTCTTTTTTAGCCTCTGACAAGTTTTTCTTTTAAGTTCTTAGTAATCTGTTTTAAATATCTAACTCTATTTGACCTATTTATTTTTTGCTATTTTAAGATGGTATAGTAGACTTGAATTTATCTAAGATCTGTCACTCAGCTGTCTTAGGGAAAGTCCTTCTCCTTTCCATTGTGTTGTTGTCATATTTTGGTTTATTTGGTGGTCTTATTTTTATATATAATCTCTCTCTTCTTTCTTTGTGCCTCTTCTCTTCTGCTCCAGATAGTAGGGTGGGCCTAGTACTTCAGGGCCCCTCTCCAAACAAAGGTTGTTTATTCTCTTCCATCCCAATCACTGAGATTGCTCTAATTCAGGAACATTAGTGGTGGAACAGTCTGCATCACCACCAAAAGACACTATGAGAGGCAATAACAGATACTGTTATAGCTTCGTGGAATGCAGGGTATGGGGCATATAGTTCAACATCAAATGTGTTGTCAGAACAGTGTAGTAGAAATAGGGCTGGACTTTAAATCAAAAGTTGTATGTTTGAGGAGCAGATAAGCCAATTCCTAAATTACTGATCTTGGCATATCTGAGGCTCATGTTACTCATCAATAAAACAGATATAATAATTTTTTCCCTTTATACCTTATAGTGTTTTGTGACTTCATATGAATTTGAGTTCTTATAATTATGAAAAAGAAGCTTTTGGACAAGTAGATCCATTTCTGTCTATTTTTAAAGCATCACCATTTATGACTAAAATTAGCCCTGCTTACCAAGGTGATTCCTCATCATAATCAAAAAGCTCTGTACATAGCATGGGAAAGAATATCTTACTGTGTTAATTCATTAATTAAATATTTATTTGGAATTTGCTTCCCTAAAATATGGTGTCAATATGTTTTCAAAAAGAAAATCAATCAATTTTGATTTCTTTCTTAGCGATTTGAGCCTTCTATTATATAAGCTTTGATCCAGTGTACAATGCACTTACTCCAAATGTTCCAGATGCCTAATCTGATATACACCAGTATAGACAAAGGATTTCCAACATAAATAGGCCATGATGCCACTTCAGCCTGTGGAAAGAACGTAGAACATGGAGTTAGGAGTCACCAGGCCAAATTCCATCCCTGACGCTTAAGAGCTTTGTGTCCATGGATAATATACTTATCTTATTTTAACATTGTTTCCTTCACCTGTAAATTATGAATAATATTTTCACTATCTACTCAGTGTAGCTATGAGTAAAATGACATAATTACTGACATTTATTAAGATAACTTTAAAGATTATTCATTTGAAAGTGTCTCAGAAAATAGGAGATGGTGGTAACAAAGTAGTGAAAGCAAAGTATATGTCTATTTCATGATTGCCAGATGGATGGATGACTCCATAAAGAAATCTTGTCAATTTGGAAATAAGGAGAGTTATATACATACTCATGATTTTTTTCTCAAGTGTTCCTAGTATTTATTTAGATGACATAATGTAATTTTTTCTTAGATACATCTGATTTTCAACACCCAAAGCTCTTACCAAAAGCATTTGAGGTCATACAAGGTTTGTCTGCTTATAAGGTGAATTGCCTAGTTGTGATGTCATACTAGAGGGAATAACCCTGGAGAATTTGCTGATACTGAATTTTTCAAAGAAGAATAAATTTTATCTAAATTATTATGTGCTAGAAATATTGATGATATATCATCAGATGTAGTATATCATCATACAATACTTCCTCTGCAATTGTATCTCTTCTGTCTTCATCTCATGAAGTCTTAGTCCTGTACAGCATGGTGATATGCAGGTGACTCATGGTTTTCATAGTACATACTGATGGAGCACAAGTATTGACTGAGTCTACCAATTGTAAATGCTTTGTAAATGAACTAGCAATACTAGCTGGCTCAATTTGGAGGTCATCACAAAGTTGACCCTGTTAACCATAGTTCCTCTTAAAGAACATGTATTTCTATAGAGTTATAATATCTATAAGGGGAGAGATTATTTACACTAAGCAAATTACAGATCCATGAAGATTCTTGAAGGTTTGAAGGAAATACTAAAGTTTTTACTTTGACTTGCATCTTTTTGTTAGAATAGGAAGAAGATGAAAAATTTCAAAGAGAATTTATGTTCCTTCCTCCATGATTTTGCTTATGTAGAGCATG
Source organism: Phalanger gymnotis (assembly GCA_028646595.1). Taxonomy (NCBI): domain Eukaryota; kingdom Metazoa; phylum Chordata; class Mammalia; order Diprotodontia; family Phalangeridae; genus Phalanger; species Phalanger gymnotis. The sequence continues at coordinate 365,934,062 of CM053622.1, read as the reverse complement.
CCTCTACTACACATACTCAGCTATCAAGGAATATTTTGTAATTGTTAACCTTTCCCTCTGAGATTATTTATAACTTTTTCCTGTATATATCTTGTACATATATAATTGTTTGCATATTGTGTCCTCTGTTATGAGGTTTTGGGAGGCAAGGGATATTTTTGCCTTCCTTTGTATCCCCATTCCTTAGCCAAGTGCCTGGGATATAGTAAATATTTCATAAATGCTTATTGACTTGACTTTTTATTTTTATTTGCTTTAAAAACATGGACACAGAGATTCACACCCAGCAAGTAGATCAATGGTGGATATGGTGCCGAGGCTGGCATTTGACACTTTATAAATAGTCCATATTCTGAATTTATTGGGAAATTAGTATCGTGAGTCTCTTGCTTAGGATTTTTGTGGAAGAAACTGTCCATCTCAGAATACCTGCACTATGACTGACAAGGGAAATTAACTTATATAATTTTAGAGAAATATAAGCACATGAAAGTATGGATCCACATTTCTCATTCTACACCCTTGCTGTTGTAGAGGGAACTGTGACAATCTTCTTTTCTGTGGCAAATTTAAAACAATGTATTACTGGAAGCCAGAGTTTCAGTAAGAATTCCTTAGAAACAATATTATAAATCATGATTAGACTTAGTAGAAATAGTACTGTTGAAAATACCTGAAGTATACCATTTCTGTTTTTTTTTTAATCCAAGATCCAGAACTTTTACTTATAAATCAATCCTGGATCACATCCTTTCGGCAAGTTGGAGACTGCTTATGTTTGTATTTCAGTCTTTTTGGAAAAAAAAAATATGCTTATAGAAACTCTACTTTCAAAATGGCTGAAATAAAAATGAATTTTCTTGCAATTGTATATGAAAGTATTATTTAGCAAAAAGGAAATAGAGATAACAAGATAACATTTCATATTATTATTAGTAAAATGCATTATGCAAAGGCAATAATAACTAGAACTGACAAATCTCTGAGAACTTGAGTTCATATGGTGATGGTCTTTTCAAGATTAAGTATTCTTGAAAATCAAATATGCATGAATGGAGAGAAAAATATGTACTTTTAAAAAATATATCTTTGGGGGTATTAAATTTTTTTATTATTATTTGAGGGGGGTTTTGCATTGTTTTCCCTGAAATAAAAAAATGCTTTGAAATATTTGCAAATGTTGAAAAAAAGCTACATAATCTATTTGGACTTGGGATTTTCAGTTTGCTGATTTCATTTTGAATGGAGCATATTATCAAATGCATGAATTAACTTTATAAAATCATTACTGGGATGCTCAAATTAATTATTCTGGAATAATTGATACATAATAATCCAACTTTGGAATAGGAGCATAAACTGAAAATTTGAATAAGTATATTTCTATACCAATGACCTTCTTAAATTATATTACATTAAGAAATCCCAAAGAACATATTTAAACATCAGTGAATATATTTGTGTATTTTATTTTCCATTGAGAATTTATGCATCAACATTTCAATTTACAAAGATCAAGAAAAAGGATTATATAAGAAACTTTGAACTTCTGTTATGTACAGTTTTGATGAAATATGTCCATACTAAATTTAGTAAAATATTAACAAATTTACTTCATTAGTTTGTTTCCCTTTCATTTCTTATTCTCTTTTTTAATTTCTTTGTTTTCAGTTTTCAACATTCACTTCCGTAAGCTTTTGAGTTTTCAATTTTCTTCCCCTCCCTTCCCTTCCTCCTCCCCAAGACAGCATGTAATCTAATATAGGCTCTACATATACATTCATATTAAACATATTTTCACATTAGTCATGTTGTCAAAAAGTATTAGAACTAATGGGAAGATCTACAAGAAAGAAGAAACAAAGGAAAACAACAAAAGAAAAAAAAAGATGAAATAATATACCTCCATCTCCATTCAGACTCCATAGTTCTTTCTCTGGTAGTGGAGAGCATTTTCCATTATGAGTCTTTTGGAGTTGTCTTAGGTCCTTGCATTGTTGAGAAGAGCCAAGTCTATTAAAGTTAGTCATCACAAAATGATGCTGTTACTGTGAACAGTGTTCTCCTGGTTCTGCTCAATTCACTCAGTATCAGTTCATGTAAGTCTTTCTAGGTCTTTCTGAAGTTCGCATGCTCATTATTTCTTATAGCACAATAGTATTCCATTGCACTCCTCTAAAATAACTTGTTCAGGCATTCCCTAATTGATGGGTATCCCCTCATTAATTCTTGGCCACCACAAAAAGTGCTGCTATAAATATTTTTGTACATATGGGTCCTTTTCCCATTTTTATGATCTCTTTGGGAGACAGACCTAGAAGTGGTATTGCTGGGTCAAAGGGTATGCACATTTTTATAGCCCTTTGGGCATAGTTCCAAATTGTTCTCCAGAATGTTTGGATCAGTTCACAGCTCTACCAACAATGCTTTGGTGTTCCAATTTCCCCACATCTTCTCCAACATTTATTATTTTCCCATTTTGTTATGTTAGCTGATCTGATAGGTATGAAGTGGTATGGAAGAGTTGTTTTGATTCACATTTCTCTAATCAATAGTGGTTTAGAGCATTTTTTCATATGACAATAGATAGCTTCATTTTCTTCCTCTAAAAACTGCCTGTTCATATCCTTTGACCATTTATCAACTGGGGAATGACTTTTATTCTTATAAATTCAACTCACTTCTCTATATATTTCAAAAATAAGGCCTTTATCAGAGACACTGGCTGTAAAAAAATGTTGCCCTGCTTTCTGCTTCCCTTCTAATCTCGGTTGCATTGGCTTTGTTTGTACAAAAAATTTTCAATTTACTATAATCCAAATCATCCATTTTGTATTTCATGATGTACTCTATTTCTTGTTTGGTCATAAATTCTTCCCTTCTCCATAGATCTGACAGGTAAACTATTCCTTACTCTCCCGGATTGCTTATATTATCAGCCTTTATATCTAAATCATGTACCCATTTTGATATTGTCTTGGTATAGGGTATAAGATGTTGGTCAATGCCTAGTTTCTGCCATACTATTTTCCAGTTTTCCCAGAAGTTATTACTAAATAGTGAGTTCTTATCCCAGAAGCTAGAGTCTTTGGATTTATCAAACAGTAGATTGCTATGATCATTGACTGATCCTCCACTGTATTTTTTTAGCCAGTACCAAGTACTTTTAATTATTGCTGCCTTATAATACAATCTAAGATCTAGTATGGCTCGGCCACTCTTCCTTGCATTTCTTTTCATTAATTCCCTTCATATTTTGGACCTTTATTCTTCCAGATAAATTTTGTTATTGTTTTTTCTAGTTCTATAAAATAATTTTTGGCATGGTGATTGATATGATGCTGAATAAGGAAAATAATTTAGGTAGAATTGTCATTTTTATTATTTTAGCTCGGCCTACCCATGAACAACTGATGTTTTTCCAATTATTTAGATCTGATTTTATTTGTGTGAAAAGTGTTTTGCAATTCTGTTCATATATTTCTGGGATTTGTTTTGGCATGTAGACTCCCAAAGATTTTATAATGTCTACAGTAACTTTTAATGGAATTTCTCATTCTACCTCTTGATGTTGGGCTTTTTAGTAATATATAGAAATGGCAATGATTTATGTGGGTTTCTCTTATATCCTGCAACTTTGCTAAATTTCTTTATTATTTCAAATAATTTTAATTGATTCTCTAGGATTTTCTACACATACCATCATATCATCTGCAAAGAGTGATAGCTTAATTTTTTCTTTGCCTATTCTAATTCCTTCAATTTCTTTTTCTTCTCTTACTGCTAATGCTAACATTTCTAGTTCAATATTGAATAACAGTGGTGATAATGGACATCTTTGTTTTACCCATGATCTTATTGGAAATGCTTATACTTTATTCCCATTACATATAATGCTTGTTTATGGTTTTAGATAGATGCTACCTCTCATTTTCAGGAAGATGCCATTTATTCCTATGCTCTCTAGTATTTTAATAGGAATGGGCTTTGTACTTTGTGAAATGTTTTTTTTTTCCTGCATGTATTGAGATAATCATATGAATGAATTCTATTAGTTTTGTTATTGATATGGTCGATTATGCTTATAGTTTTCCTAATATTGAGCCAGCCCTGCATTCCTGTTATAAATCCTACCTGGTAACAGTGTAGTATCCTTGAGATAATTTGATGTAATCTCTTTGCTAATATTTTATTCAAAATTTTCAAATTTATATTCATTAGGTAAATTGGTCTATAATTTTCTTTCTCTGTTTTGGCTATTCCTGGTTTAAATGACAGCACCATATTTGTATCATAAAAGGAATTTGGTAGGACTGTTTCACCTATTTTCCAAAATACTTCATATAGTATTGGAATTAGTTGTTCTTTAAATATTTGATAGAATTCACTTGTAAATCCATCAGGCCCCAGAGATTTTTTCCTAGGGGGTTCATTAATGGCTTGTTCAATTTCTTTTTCTGAAATGGGTTTATCTAAGTATTTTATTTCCTCTTCTGTTAATCTTTATCTTTTTTGTAAATATTCATCTATTTCACTGAGATTGTCAAATTTATTGGCATGCAGTTGGGCAAAATAGCTCTTCATTATTGTTTTTATTTTCTCTTCATGGATGGTGAGTTCTCTCTTTTAATTTTTGTTGCTGGTAATTTGGTTTTGTTTTTTCTCTTTTTTGATTAAATTAACCAAAGGTTTATCTATTTTATTGTTTTTTCCCCATAAAACCAGCTCTTGGCTTTCTTTGTTAGTTAAATAGTTTTTTTTTTGTTTCAATTTTATTTATCTCTCCCTTAGTTTTCAAATTTTATAATTTTGTATGTAATTGGGAATTTTTAATTTATTCTTTTTCTAGCTTTTTTATTTGCATGCCCAATTAATTCATTGATCTTTTTCTGTTTTATTCATGTAAGCATTTTATACTATAAAACTTTCCCTAAGCACTGTTTTTGCTGCTTCCCATAAGTTTTGGTATGTTGTCTCACCATTGTTATTCTCTTGGATGAAAGTTATTGATTGTTTCTATGATTTGTTATTTGACCTACTCATTCTACAAGATTAGATTATTTATTTTCCAATTAATTTTAGTCTACCTTTCCAAGGCCCTTTATTACACCAAATTTTTATTGCATCATGATCTGAAAAGGATGTATTTAATATTTCTGCCTTTCTACATTGGATCGTGAGGTTTTTATGCCATAATACATGGTCATTTTTTCTGTAGGTGCCATGTACCACTGAGTAAAAGGTATTTTCCTTTCTATACCCATTCAGTTTTCTCCAGAGGTCTACCATATCTAACTTCCCTAAAATTTTATTAAATTCTTTCTTGTTTATTTTGTGGTTAGATTAATCTAGTTCTAGGGGGAGGTTGAGCCCTATTAATTCCTGTAATTCTCTTAACTTCTCTTCTAAGAATTTGGATGCTATACCACTTGCTGCACACATGTTTAGTTATGATATTACTTCACTGCCTATCATGCCTTTTAACAAGATGTAGTTTCTTTCCTTATCTCTTTTAATTAGATCTATTTTTGCTTTTGCTTTGTCTAAGATCAGGATTTCTACTCCTGCTTTTGTTTTACTTAAGCTGAAGCATAATATATTCTTCTCTAGCCTTTTGCCTTTACCCTGTGTGTATCACTCTGCTTCAAATGTGCTTCTTGTAAACAACACATTGTAGGATTATATTTTTAATCTACTCTGCTATCTACTTCCATTTTATGGGACAGTTTATCCTATTCACATTCACAGTTATGATTAATATCTGTGTCTTTCTCACCATCCTATCCCCTCCCCATTTATGCTTTTCTCCCTCTTTTCTCCCTTTCTCTCTTCACTAGAGTTTTGTTTTTGACCACTACCTCCCTCAATCTGCTTTCCCTTCTATCCCTCCCCTCCATTTTTTTCCTCCCCCCCCACTTCCTATAAGGTAAGTGAGATTTCTAAACCTAATTATATTATTCCCTCTTTGAACTAAATCTGATGAGAGTAAGTTTCAAACAATGCTCATCTCTCTCCCTTCTTTCCTTCTTCTGTAATAGGTCTTTGTGCCTCTTCATGTGATATTATTTACCCTTTTCTGCCTCCTCTTTTCATTTTCTCCCAGTACAATACCTTTCCACCACTTAATTTTTTTTTTTATCATTACACCAAAGCCAGCTTATATGCACTACCTCTGTTTATGTATACCCTTTTTGTTGTCATACTAAATATACAGTTCTCAAGAGTTATAAGTATCATCCTCCCTTGTAAGGCTGTAAATAGTTTACTCTTATTGAATAATATTTTTTTCCTGTTTACCTTTTTATGCCTCTCTTTAGTCTTGAATTTGAAGATCAAGTTTTCTGTTGAGCTCTGTTCTTTTCATAAGTCATTTTTTGTCCTTCCTTTTCCAAGCTAATGAATCTTTTGCATACTTCTCACTTATTTTACCAATTTTTCTTCTACCTCTCTTATTTGACTTTTAATACCTTCCTTGAGCCCTTCCAAGAAAGCTTTTTGGACTTTAGACCCATTCATATTCCCCTTTAGGTTTCAGATGTGTGTATATTGACAATGTTGTCCTCTTCTGAATTTGTGTTTTGATCTTCCCTGTCTCCATAGTAAGAATCTATGGTCATTGTCTGCTTCTACTTTTTCTCATGGTTTTTGGCTATCTCTTGGCTTTTAAAGTTGACCTCTCTTGCTAGATCACAAGGGGCTTCTTGTGCTGGGGACCAGGGACCTGGTCACTGACTTTGTGAACTGGGGCCTCAGGTACTCCCAGCTGGAGGCTGTAGACGTCTGGCGGCTAACCTGGTGCTGAGCTGGAGTCAGCAACACTGAAGCTCTCAAAGTAGGGGTACGAGTTCTGGTCCCTGGAAGATGCCTGCTCACTGTACTGCTTTGAAGCATTGGAAGGTTTGGCTGCTGGAGGATACTTGCCTTTCTGGTGTTGTACATCCTGGTATTGTGCCTACTGGTGTGCCTCCTGGAGTTGTGCCTCCTGGGGTTGTGCTTCCTGGAGTTGTGCTGAAGCACTGCGAGTTTTAGCTGCTGGAGGAATCTGTCTGTCAATGGTCACATTAGTTTTCCAAGCTGGAGTCTACCGGTTCCCCTCCCTGTGTCAAGGAACTCAGAGGGTCCTGGTGTTGGTGTTTGCCTGCTTTACTACCATGAGTCTCAGGATCTCCCCCTGGTTTGCTGAGGTGGGCACTGCCACTGGCTGGCTGGAATACTTCTCATCCTGTACTGCTTCCCTTCCACCAGAGAAAGAGGGAACTTTCCCATTAATCCTCCAAACTTCCTGGAATAAAAGACTGCTGTATCTCATCTTTCTGCTGGCTCAACTGTGCCAGGGTTTTTCCTGGGGCAATATTTTCTGGGTTTTCAGAAGTCAGTAAGGGAGAGTGGAAAATACTTCTTATTCTGCCATCTTGGCTCCTGGAAGTTTCAATCATTCATTTCTTATTTTCTTTTTTGTGGGTTCTGGTCTGATTTTATTAGAAGTAAGGAACTTAATAACTGGGCGAGGCTGTAATGGCAGAAGAAATGGTCTGGAGAAGGTTTAAATGGGGTTAACTAATGGAGAGGAGGGAGTGGAGCAGGTTCCTTCAATGCTAAGGCAAGGGAGGAGAGCAATAGGGGAAAATGGGGAAGAGAGGCAGGATGGGGTCTGAACTCAAAGTGGAACATAAGGCAGAAAGCTAGCATGAGAGGGCTCAGAAAATAGCTTCCAGGGAAGTGTGAGCAGGCATCAGGGCCCATTTCAGTTGCTCATAGGTGACAAATATCGCCACCTTCCAGGAGCCCAAGTGGATGAAGGAAGGCATGAACCCTTTGTAGAAGGCTTGGGATCCCTCCTTCTGAAGCATGGTAAGGGCACAGTAGCCAGCACTGGCATACTGGCCCATGGCAGAGTTCATGTATCTCATCTTGACCACATCCACAGGGAAAGCAATGATGGTGGTGTAGATATCAGACCCAAAGGCTGATGTGAAGTGGCATAGAAGGTCATCAGTCATGAGATGGGTTTTCAGGAGGGCACCTTGGATGAGGTTATAGGTCACCAGCTCAGCACACTTGACAATAGCATTGTGGGCAATATTGGGTGAAGTTCCTTTCCATAACTCCTGAAGGCCTTCCTCTTGGGCCATAGTCTTATAGGCATCCACTATACCCTGGTATCTCTGGCTGCCACTTGCACAAGCCTGGGCTTGGAAATATACCTTATCTGTAGGTTGGGCTATGCCCACTGCCAGTGCCCCTGTGGCGCAGCCTGCCAGGAGGTGACTCTCAATGCCTGCATGCTCAGATCCTTTGGTGTAGAACTGCTTGACAGAGTAATAGAGGCCAGTGCAGATAGAGGCAAAACTCATCTGATGCTGCAACCCAGCCACCAGCCCATTGTACACACTGCCAGGGCCCTCAGTGTTCACCATGGTCAGAATGGTGCCCATGATACCCCAATACAGGGCATTAGTAGAGGAAGCTTTGATGGCCCTCTGGCTCTCTCCTTAAATCTGCAGCTGGACTTTGGCTGTGTCCAGGGGAAGGTGATGAGGTCAGTGATGCAGGCAGTGGTACCAGCCCCAAGGAACTTTACAGTGGCCGTTGGAGGCACATCTGTAGGCTTAAATCCAACCATGAAGAATGCTGGCTTTCTGCTACTTCCCAGGAGGCAGAGGTGAAATGGAAAGATGATCTCTGCTTATTGAGCAAGACGAGATAGAGGAACTCTGTCTGAGTCTAGAGGGTTTCACGATGATGGCACCTTGATCAAGCTTCTCTAAAAGTGTCCCGCTGTTCCAAGTTGTTCATGGCCACCATGGCCCACTTCCCTTGATTTTCTATAGAAAGTTGTTGGGAAACTGAACACATAATGATCATATGCACATAGGTACCTGGGACCATAGAGGAAAACATGAGAAGGCGGTGGGAGGTACGAGGCCTGCTGTAGAGTCTGGCATCTGACGGGCTGGAGGGTCTGCTTGACTGTCTCTCCACTAGGTCGCTAGGAGGTCTCAGCCTTGGAGGAAGTTGAAGCACTCACTCTTGTTTCATATTTTCAATAATTATTTGACGATATACATATCTTTAGTTGTTTTAATACTAGTAACACTCAAATTTATAAATTATGGCAATAATACAGAATAGAACCATCAATCTTAAAAATCAATTGTCAGGAAACTATGCCCATGTATTGTAGAATATATGAATTATGTTCTTTGTCACAAGAAATCTGTGTTAGAAGCTTCTAGGAGAAAAAATGAAATTTATAAATTTAGTACTTAGTGATCAAGCAAGCAATATAATAGCACTGCTGGTTTGACTAATAAAAGGAAATTAAAATAAAGTGGAGTAATGTTTGTACTCTAGGAGGTAGCCAGACACTTTCTTACAGTTAATTATCTAATTTAAAGTCTAACTGTTTCTCTAGTGAAATAGTAACTTGAATACTTCTGGGTAAAGCAACAGTTGGTATGTCCTACTTCAATGTGGTATCACAATTTTTTTTTTCAATTTAAAGTATGAAATAGCAACCACTTCAGGAAATGCTGATCAAAATAGAGAGTGGACTCATTTGGAAACAGACCATGATCATACTTTTAGACTTATAAAAGATCTCATTTGGGAATTATATGCTTCCAAGGGCACCAGATCCTTCTTGGGAAACCCACTGACAAGGGGACCCTCATCGTTTTGCCCCAGATTTTTCTCCTCTGTTGATTGCTAAACTTCTCCAATCTCAAAACCTGAATTCAATATATTGGAACTTTTTGCCCCTGATCCTACCTGCCTCCCTGAATTTGAAGATCTGCTAACTCAACTTCACATTATCTGTCCCTCTTCTTCATTCCCCATTACTACTGTATCTTATTGCCTGATCTTCCTCTTGGCACACTCCAGGCTATAGGAGTATAGTTTCTGTGATTTAGTTACAATGGCAAAGAATGATATAGACAAACAGTAAGATATAGAATTTTCTTGTAGGTAATTGAAAATGCATATAAAATAATCCTACTTAGTCTGACTGAGTAGTTTCCATGTTGGGTTTTTAATTGTCAACCTAAAATGAATCTATCAAAATAACTAGGAAACTGTTTCTCTATCCTTCTAAGGAGGAGTTTAGGGTGATATAAAATCTCTCTTTCTGTGCATATCTCCATCTCTATCTGTTTTATTTTTCTCTCTCTAATTTATCTAAGATCATATGTAGGAGTTGCCTGGTTGAATGAAAACCCAGCCATTTTAAATGATTTTAAAAAGCATGAAGATCATACTTATTGATCATACACATCACTGTTGTAGAAACCAAAATTTTAAGCACTGGATTTTTCAGAAGGGCTATCGGTATATAAGTGTACAAGATAATGTGAAAGGATAAATAAGAAAGAATCCACATCTTAAATAATCTGCTCTTTTGGCATTAGCAATGACTATAGCTTTATAACAAACTGTATGATCTAGGGATTGTGGAATAGCTCTGATCACTTTGGTTATCCTTTTCAAGGATAAGATTGCATCTATCCACTTTGGCTAAATTGCTATCTCTCTCTGCAGTTTTATAAAATTGATAGTTACAGTCATTCATTCTTTCTCAATGGAAAACTACATTACAGGGTTAATAGTCTTAATAGAGTAGGTTCACTCTATTTTAGAGTCTCTTTTTCACCTTATTTTGCTTTTTGGTAGCATTTGCTCCCTCCTGCTTGTGTCTCTATCAAGTCCAGTGAAAAAGAGAGGTTTCTCTTAATAGAGCTTGACAGCTAGCATTACCATAATACCTATGCATCATATATTCCTTGAAGTTGGGTTGGGCTAGCATGGACAACAGGCATGTTTGGGGACAAAGAACATGCCTTTGAGGATTTCTTACTAGAACCATTCTTGCGTATATAGTCATGTTTTGTATAAAGTAGAATAATTTGCCTTTAAAATGTTAATATCCTTAAAAGAGAAGTTCTATAAAAAGGTCAGGTTTTTCAATGGAAAAATAATTATGCAATAATATTTTTAGAACCCATTTGAATGGGTTCTAAGATAAATTTTGCAATCCAGCATATAAGTTTTTTTAAGTATATTTACATATTATCTTAGATATGTATAGTAACATAATCATAAAGAATTAGAGTCTCTTAAAATCCCTATCGTTCTTTTCATCTAAGGTCTCACATACCCCATTTCATGTATAGCCAATTCTGGCTTTGGATCTTACTTTTAGTTTATGTATTCAAAGGTAATTATTTACCACTACAAAATATAGATAATTGTTATTCTGAAGATGTGAAATGTGTAAGTAATTGTATTCATTCTTTCTTCACTCCTTTCACATTTCACAGATACTAGTGGATAAGTGACACTTAATTTATCTTCTAATCCTCCATAAAGAAGCCTTTCCTTGGGCAATGTATTTGTTTCTAGGTTTTGAATAACTTTACTGTTAATTTGTAAATTTCTGATATCTAAGTAAATTAATTCAATTTTGACTGAATTAATTGAACCTAGGGAAAATTGACCAAACAATTTTTCCTTGATTTCAGATAGTTTCTGATGTGATTAGCTGGAATAAAATTTTGATATCTTGAATGAAGGCAAAATGAAAAAGAGAGATGAAAATTGTTTCTCTTGTTCTTCCACTTCCCTTTTCAGTCTCTATCCCTCTTTTTTCTCTCAGGCACTCACAGCCTTTTGCTATCACTACCTCCCCACCCTAACCCAGCTGCCCACAAACTAAAATGTTATCATCTTACCTGTGCAGAGTCCCATGCTCCAGGCCTTTCTAATTCCCTTATGAAAATTCAGCTATCCTCTACATTATTTCATCAGGGATTCACTAGTTGAGAGGCATAATATCTGATCAAGTTTAAAAAAAGAATAAAATTTCATAATATATTGGCACATGCATTGTCTACCTATGATCATATGTTCTACAGACCTAGCAGTACCTAATTTTAGCAGAATTAAAATCTAGCTACCTTAAATCATATCACTCAATTAGTTTCATATTTTGTCTGTGTGGACAGCCCTATTTCTCTCCGAATTTGGTATTTTCTCCAGATATTTCATAAATAGGGATTATTAGTTACAAAGAGGACTATCTGAGTCTATGTAGGTATTATAATATAAACATATGAACACTATTACAACACCAAATACAATAAAAATAAACACTATAACAAAATAAATGCTATAACAATAAATACCATAACAATAAGTAGCACTCAAAATTCATGTCCTACGTAGACCATGAGTTCTTTGATAGCAAACTTTCTTTTTATTCCAAAAGCTTCACACAGTGCTTGACACATAGTAGATGCTTAATAAATGCATGACTTGATTTGGTAATAAAAAATTAAAGTTAACAGCATAAATAAGGAAAGGACACTATCGTTGTGCATTCTGCTTGCATCTGGTTGGCACAGACCATAGAAGCTCTAATCCATGACTACAATGTATATTAAAGTGTCTTATTAAAATCTTCTTCACTGAGTTCTCATTTTATCCACTCTTAAGCAACCTGCTCATTCTCTAAAATCAAACATGGTCTTCTTTTTCTCTCCAATATTTTGTTTATAAATGAATAGTGCTATACTAAAGAAGGAAAGAAATTCTATAAATAATTTAAGATCCTCCAAACCAAGTCAATGTTTACCTTAAATTCATTGTGGCAATGTATAGTAAAGAGGAGGATGGCAGAAGATATGTTTGGGATATATGTGAATATGTATTGAATAAAGAGAAACCAAACACTTGCCAATTCCTCAAAAAACCTCATGCTTGTAAGTCATGAAAACTCTTTAAGAAGAGAGTAGGAAGACATCAGACAATGGTGAACAATGATTATCTTGACCAAAAGTGAAATTGTTTTTATTTTAAACAAAAGGAATTGACTGGGTGATAGTATGGGAATCATTTCAGGAAAAAAAATAATAACTTTTCCAGTCAGACCATCTGGTTAGGGCAAAGGTCCAAACCAAAGTAGAAGTTAAGTCAAGCTCAATTATTCATAATTAGCAGACTTCTATCACTGATTGTGGTAGAAATGCAACTATGTGTTCTCCAAAGCTGTGTCTGTAGAATGAAAGCTCTGGAGTATTCTACTAAGTTGAAAAGATTTTAAGGATGGGCACAGCTTTGGGATATGTGTCACAATTGAGAGCCAGCCTAGCTATATTTCAAGAGACAAGACATTTGCATAAGGCTGACTATAGGGTGACAACATTTTGGAACCTCAGTTCTTCAAAAACTGTCTAATAAGGCATGGATGGGCTATTATATAGATTAATGTAGAAGATAAAAACCATGGATCCGTGAGGCATTGAAATACATACATATTCATACACATGTATTGAATAAATGTGTGCGTATATGTGTGCGTACATACATTCAATTTATTCATCACACATTTGTCAAGCATGTAAATAAGATCCTATACTTGATGATGTGCAAAAAGATGTATATGGCACCACCTCTGCTTCCCTGGCACTGACAATCCATAGTTAGCTTTGTACAGGTTTAGTGAATGTCTCTGTTAGACTTTCCTTATTGAATACTCATTCAAGCTAGATTTTTCCTTCTGTATTTCTAGCTTTTGGGGCTACTGTCTTTTCTTTTAGTTCAGCCTGTATCTGCCTTCTAGTCAAAGTTTTTTTAGCTCCCTTTTCTTGTCAGGAGGAACAAGGTTTACAAACTGCCACACACATGGGTTTTTAGTCCTGGAGTGACAGATATTTATTGTAGTTTTGTCAGCTAGTGTTGAATTAAGAATATCTGGTGCTCCCTCTCACCAAGATTTTGGGGAATTTTTCTCAGAGTTTGTAATGCTTGGGAAGCAGAGAAAAAATTGCAGTATCGTGATATGCACATAAACATGCATATCCTAAGAGTCAAAGTCAAACCCCATCTATGAGTGTGTTTGTGTGTGTATATGAAATTTTTAAAAATTGAAATTAAGCTTTTATTATTTTTTCATATTTTAAAGAATGGAATATAAAACAAACCATTATTATTGCTCTTTGTTTTAGAATACAACATTTGAAATTAAGCAAAAAAATTTCAAAATATACAAATTGCATCATTTGTAAATTGAACATATCTATAATGATGTAAAATAAAAATCATTTGAAAAAACTGAGTTACTATTTAAAATATGTTTGCAAAATAATATATTTTTATCATATAAAAAGAATGTCTATCCCCCTAACTTCGTGAAAATCCATTACATCAAATGAGATAAATAACACTTTGTACATCTTTCCAATGAACTTTAGCACAATAGAAGAGATAAGCAAAAAAGAAAAAAAAAATGTACAATCCAAAATAATTAATGAAACTATAATAACCATAGTGTATCACATCATGATATATCAGTAAATGTGTGTTATGGTTGTATACATACATAGAATTTATATAAATCCTGATTTACATGAATAAGAATATACTTCTATGTCCTACATGAATTTTAATAATAGGCCTACTTTTTAAATGCTACAAATAACTTCTCATCCTTTTAGATTTTGAAAGATTAACCAACAGACATTTATAATCTTATTTTCTATTACAAGAAACCTCAAATTTATACCATGCCTCTGACCCTTATTACTGTGACATCATGGATAAGTCATAACTTCTCTTTGCCTCATTTTCTTCCTCTGTAAAATGGGCTTTGGTTTCCTTTTGATGTCCTTGTTTCTTAGAGCCTACTGTAGTTATTGAGTAAGTACTGAAGTTGATAAGGAATAAACCATAAGGAATAATAGTCATGCAGTAGGGGGTGCAAATATCGTACATTGAGAGTCAGAAACTGACCTAATGTCAGCAGATCACAGATCATAGACAGAGAAAAAGATCAACACAAAACAATTAATATTCTTTTTAAAAAAATTAGTTCAACTATCTATAACTTTACCAACCTATACTATATTTCAGTCCTCATCTCTTAATCTTGTGCACCAGAATGTCATGATAGATTTTGTTATATGCCTTGCTCAAACTGAGATAAAGAATTTCTGACATTTACCTGATATATCTTTCTAGTCAGTATGTCAAAAGAAGAAATGAGTAGTCAGACACAAAGGATAGACAGGCCAAATTGATTAATGATGGCCAATCTCTTCAGTTTTTTGGGAGATTTGTGTAGTAATTCTGGGAGTCCCAGAAATATACTTAGGTGTACTAAATCACCAATTACCTATTTGTCTGTTAAATACCACCCATTACTCTATGTGGATTTGCTGTCCTCATCTCCTCCAACTTTTTTTTTCTTTAACAATCTCAGACTTTTATGAATTAATTTCCATTAGTCAATAATCCAAATGGAAATAATTTCTGCATTGGAAGGGGGTGCTGCCTGCTGGGTTATACGCTTTTTTGTTTGGGCTGCAGATAAAAACTAGTCTACTCACAGACATTTTAACCCTCCTCCCCAAATCAGCAAGTGTTCACTAAGCTCTGTTGACAAAAATTACCAGACAAGCTTATTTCTGACACACAACACTCATGTGAACTAACTTGAGCTGAATCTCTATCTTCAGTCAGAACCTATTGGCTTCCAACTAGTTTCTCAATTTCTTCTTTTCTCTCTCTGATTTTGTTTGCAATGCTTTCCAGCTACTTCCAGAGGATCAAATGATTCCAGTCTTGTCACTTTTAATCGCCTCTTCCTTGACTGCTTTTCTCATTCTAATTTCACAGGTTTCTAAGTCATCTCATTTCTTTACAACTCTAATTCTTGAATTTAGCAGCAAATCTTGGCATCACAACACTCCCAAATTCAAATCAGTCAGTCAGACAATAAGTATTCAAGTGCCTAGTCTGTGCCAGGCATTGTGCTATGTTCTGAGGATGCAAAGAAAGCCATCAGAAACTTCCTATTCTTAAAGAATTCAGTCTCCGTGACTAGGATGTGAATAATGGAGACAACATGCAGCCAACAATGTATTAACAAGGATAAAGGACAAATTTGGTGTAGGCTCAGAAGGAAGTCACTAAAATTAAGGAGACCTGGGAAATGCTTCATTCAGAGGGTGGGCCAGTAGTTGAGACATAGGGAACCAGAAAAGTCAGGAGGTAGAGGTGAGGAAATGCACAGAATTTGAAGATGGAGTGTCTTATATGAGAGACAGATAGATGGCCAGTGTCTCTGCATCGCAGTGTACATGGAGGGAAGTAAGGTGTGAAAGGACTGAGAAGCTATTAAGAAGCCATGTTATTGAGGACTTGAAAGGACAAACAAAGCATTTTATATCTGATCCTGGAGGCAATAGGGAGTAACTGGAGTTTATTGAATAGGGAGTTGACATGGTCAGACATATGCTATAGGAAAATCAACTTGACAACTGAGTAAAGGAGGAACTGGAGTGGGAGAGAAAGTTGATGCAGGGAGACCAACCAGCAGGATTTTTCAACAGCCCAGGAATCAGCTGATGAGGACCTGCATCGGGGTGATGAAATGTGAGAAATTTTGTGAAGGTAGAAATGATAAGAATTGACAAATGATTGAATGACGAAGGAGAAATAAAATGAAGAGTTGAGGATGACACCTACATTGAATGTTTCCCAACTTCCAATCTTGAATCTATAGTTACCTTTTAGATATCTCAAACTGGAAGACCAGTAAATATCTTTAGCTCAACATAGGCATACCTCAGAAATACCATGGGTTCAGTTCCACAGCACCACAATAAAGCAAGTATCTCAATAGAACTAGTCATAAATTTTATGTTAGTTTCACAGAGGACATAAAATTTATGTTTGCACTACAGTCTATAAATATGCAATAATTGTTGTTCAGTTGTTTTCAGTCATGTATGACTTTTTGTGAACATATGTGTTTGTTTATTTGTTTTGGCAAAGATACTGGAGTGACTTGCCATTTTATTATCTGGCTCATTTTACAGATGAGGAAACTGAGGCAAAGTTAAGTGAGGTAAGTGACTTTCTCAGGGTCACACAGGTAGTACCTGAGGCTAGATTTGAGCTCAGGAGGATGGGTTTTCCTGAATCTAGACCTTTTGCTCTATCCAATGTACCACCTAGCTGCCCCCAAGTGTGCAATAGTATTATGTCTAAAAAAAAAAAACAAAGCAAAGTAAAAAAATACATACCTTAAATTAAAATACTTTACTGCTACAAAAAACAAAGCCATCATCTGAGCCTTCATTGATTCATAATCTTTTTAAGTAAAGTGTCTTGCCTTGATATTGATGGCTGTTGAATGATCAGGGTGGTCATTGCTGAAGGTTGAGGTCACTGTGGCAATTTCTTAAAATAAGGCAAAAATGAGGCTTGCCACATTGATCGACACATCCTTCCACCTGAATACTTAGAGGCCATTGTCACTTTATTTATTGACCTAATTTCCATGTCCTTGTGTCTCAGGGAATAGGGAGATCCAAGGACAGGGAGAGGGATAGGGAACAGTTGGTGAGTAGGGCAGTCAGAATATACACAATATTTATTAATTAAGGTCATCAGCTTATATGGCCATTTTTTGTAGTGCCCCAAAACAATCACAATAGTAACATCAAAGATCACTAATCGCAGATCACTATAACAGATATAATAATAAGGAAAAGTTAGAAATATTGAGAGAATTACCAAACTGTGACACAGGGACACAATGCTATTGGAAAAATGGTGTCAACAGACTTGCTCAGCGTAGGGTTGCCACACACCTTCAATTTGTAAAAAAACACACTATCTGAGATGCTCAATAAAGTGAAGGACAATAACACGTCACGTGCCTGTATGTACAAAACAGAACTCACAAACCTTCCCCCTTCCCTGTTATTGTCGAGGGCAACACCTTCTCCTAGTTCCCCAGGTTCATAACCTAGGAATCATCCTAGATTCCTCACTATGTGTCACCCCCCCCCCCAAATTCAAGCTATTGCCTAGGCTTGACAATTTCACTTTCGCAAAACCTCTTTTCCCTCTCTTCTGACACTGCCACAAATCTACTGCAGACCATTATCACTCTATGCTTTGATTACTACAATAGCTGGCTGGTCTCAATTCCATCCTCCATTCTATCATTATAGTGATTTTCCAAAAGCACAAGTCTGTGTATGTCTCCCCTCTCCTCAGTGGATTCCTATTGCCTCCAGGAGCAAATGCAAACAGAGGTTTGTCACTCAAAGCCCTTCCTAAACCTCCCCCACCTTCCTACCTTATCAGTCTTCTTACACCTTCCTTCCCAACAGGTACTCTTCGATCCAATGACAATGGCCTCCTGGCTGTTCCATGAACAAGACACTCATCTCTTACTCCAGGCTTTTTTTCTGGCTATCCCTCATGGCTGGAAATATTCTCCCTCTTCATCTCTAACTACTGACATCCCTGGCTTCCTGTAAGTCCAAACTAAAATCCAGATTCTACAGCAAGCCTGCACAACACAGACCACAGTCCGCTTATGCCCACTAAAGGATTTCAGGCAGCCATGAAAAATGTAAGGTTGCCACTGTGCACTCTCCTATTTGTCACATGACCCACAGCAACCAGCCATCATCAGTCTGTCTCTAGTCTAACCTATCTGCAGCCCAAAGAAGTTTAGCCTATTTTAATTTTGGCCCATACCCACTGCCGAGTTGTGCAGGTCTATTCCATAGGAAGCCTTCCCTAAACCCTTTTATAGTGCTTTTCCTTTTTAAATTATTTCCTATTTATCCTGATTATAGTCACTTTGTATATATTTATTTGTATACTGTCACCCCCATTAGATTATTATCTCCTTGAGAGCAGGGACTGGTTTTTTTTTGCATCTTTTTGTATTTTTTGCTTCTTTTTGTATCTCCAGGGCTTAGCATAGTGCCTGGCATACAGTATGTACTTAATAATTATTGACTTATTGATGGAGTTAACCTTGACAGTAATAGGGAAATTAGGAAGAAGGTAAAGTTTGTGGATAAAGATATTGACTTCTTGGAAATATTGCATTTAAGATTTCTATTTTTAAAAATCTAGTTTACGATGTACAGTAAAAATATTGATTGATTAGGCAGTTACTATCTCCTTACACTGGTGGTATATAAAAGGTGGCACATCTCTAGGCCCTTTTCTTGAAGCAATAGTTTCATCACAGACAACATTGACAGAGAACAATAGTATGAGTAAAATTCTTTTTTTTTCTGCAGCCAGAGAAATAATAATACACATAAACAATAACAATAATAGTTATCTTATATCTAGCAACATGTATACGACATTTTAAAGTTTGCATTTTACAAATGTTACTCATTTTATCTTTAAAACAACCCTGTGAGTGAGATGCTATTACTGTCCTCATTTTACAGATGAGGAAACTGAGACAAACAATGATTTAGTGACTTGTCCAGGGTCAAATAGTAAGCATCTGAGGCAGAATTAGAATCCACTATACCTATTATCTGACACTAAGATTCATGATAAATTTTAGTGAGGATTTTTATTATTACTTTCTTTGCCCTATGGCATACAACTCCCAAAGATGATAAATTTCCCAGCAGATGCCTTTCCATATTATTGAGTCCTCACCTGATATTCTTAGTATCAATGAATTCTCAAGTCAAGTTAAAATAAGTCAGTAAAATCAGGGAAATGGAAGTGAACATTGAGTATTGGCAGAAATTTGAAAAGACTAGGCAATGTAAATAGAGTTTATATTTGGAAGAGTGATGGAGAGTTAATTCTTATAGAAATGGGGTAAGAAAATGGAAAATGGGAAGGGAGGTTCAAGTTAATGTTTGTTTTAAGAAATAAGAAGCCATTGAACTCAGTTTTCGAAGCAACATAATATCAAAAGTGTTTTCAGAAGTTCTTTTTTTTAAATTTTTTTCCATTGTGTGCAAGTTGGCTTGGACAGAAAGAAGGGTCAGTGAGTTGGACAAATTCTATCTAGCAATGCAGGCAAAGAAACTTCCATAGTAATACACTGATGGAGTAATGAGAGCCTTTTGTACTTTGGGATGTAGGATATGCAGAAAAATTATATGGTGGTGTTTGCCCTCAAATAACTTACAGTCTAAACTTGAGCCAAAATAAGGTTATCCACTCTGAGGAAGAACAGGGACCTTAAAAGGGAGCTTAATTTCTCTGGTGTTGAGTTCTTCCTCCATTGCTGATTGCAATTCATCTACATCAAAGGCAATAGTCTTTCCAAACTCTTGGGACTCTTAATTTCATAACCCTCTTGACAATATTTTGTTGAGTCAGCAATTCTAACTTAAGAACAGCTATTTCTTAGATGATAGAGATACAGTCTGCCATTGGGCCCATAATCAAAGCATTTCTAGTTTGGTAAGACCTTCCAAGCTTATACTATTCTGGCATGGTCTATATGAACTCAGGATCATCTCCAGTCACATGGTGATGAGAAAGCAATGTAGAACTATAGTAAAAGCAGTCAAAATTATGTAGTCAAAATAAACATCTACCCAAGCTAGCCATTCAGTCGGTCCTCATTTTTAGGGGCAGAGATTCCCTTCCAACAGAATTTTTCCTCGGAGCAGCTAGGTGGTGCAGTGAATAGAACACCAGCCCTGGAGTCAGGAGGACCTGAGTTCAAAGCCCACCTTAGACACTTGATGCTTACTAACTGTGTGACCTTGAGCAAGTCACTTAACCCCAATTGCCTTGCCTTCAAAAAACTTTTTTTTTCCTGAGTCCTTTCAAAAACCACACTATGTTTCACTATTTATAATGTGATAAATGAGTTGATAGGAAAGAAACTAATTGATTTTCCTCATCTTCATCTTTTTCTCAGTAACTTAAACAGGGAATCGCACATAGTAGGCACTGAATAAATGATTAATTTTATGAATGAATGATGTTTACTTAAGGAAAATAATTAGAAATCTTGACCTGAATATGGTTATTGTAATTAATGCTGGTGATGTCATGTATTACAATAAAATTAAGTACATATATTATGGAAAATATCAAGAAACTGTTCCCAAAGGGAAACTAATATTCCTTTTCCCATATTTATTCAGCTTCTGTTCTCTATCTAATAGTAGAAAGTCTATAAATTATTTAGAATAGTGTGAAACAAAGATGAGTAACTTTCCAGTAAAAGGAACAATAAAATTGTGATTTTGCATAAAGACCACAGCTCTCTGGCTTCATATGTTTAATATTTTTGTACAATTAATATAATTAATTTTGACTAGTAGCAGGCACAAAAATCACAGTAGGTTACAAAACCACGCATAAGAAATGCTACTTTTTTCCTGTGCAGTATGCTTCTTCTTCAGCAAGCATATTTATTTTTCTCTACTATAAAGTGGTAGAGCAAGTAAAGTTGATTTAGAAAAGATTATTTAAATCAGAATTTCCTTGTATATTAATTGTATGTTGGCAGGGGAAGAGGGAAGGTAGTTGAGGGCAGGGTTTTACCATTTATTTTGAAATTGCTGTAATTATGTGAACTCCATGGAAAAAGACCATGCCATTTATGTGTTTCCTTGAAACTAGGTTTCAAAACCAAAGGTAAGACGAAATATTTTCCCTCAGCTTGCTTTGTTAATTGGACAGAAAATCTGAGACCAAGACATTTCTCCAGAAAATCTAGGACTTCTGCAGTAGGTACTAACTGGTATTGGAATTTTGATTGGGGGGGGGGCAACCTACTTTTAAAAAAAAGTCTTAATTCAATAAATTTTAAAAAATTACTAAATGCCAATTATTTGGTAGGCACTGTGCTAAGCACTGAGTATACAAATAAGAAAAAGAAGGACAATTCCTGCCTTCATGGATCTTAGAAATTAATGGGAGAAGCTAACACACATAAGGAAGCTGAAAACGTGTAGACGAGAAGAAACAGGGATGGTTGGAATCAGTGCATGGTGTTCTTGTGGAGTCAAAACCAAGCACACCTGCTGATGGAGAATGGAGTTACCTGCAGTTATAGACATTGTAGAATTATGCCAATTTAAATCCCAAATAAGGACTCCATTATAAAATATCAGTGAATAAATATGGACTAAGTAACTATTGCCTAAAGATAAACAGTCTAATCTAGTTGGTGTGTAAGGAATCTTTTATTTATTTTCTTGCACAGATACTCTGTTGGCTTCCTGACTCATTTGAAAGGCACTTAAATGATTTTTCAATTGATCAACATTAGTTAGTTAAAAAAGACATGGTTAATTTGTCTTACATATAAGATTGCATGAGTCATGATGAGAAAATATTTCATAATATGTGCAACAAAAGAAAGGATAAAAAAATCTATCCCAAAACTCTAGAATTTAGACTTATATGTGATTTATTGTTCTTGCAACTGATAAGCCCACAAAGGCAATTGTATAGTTCTTGAACCAATAGCATTCATTAGCCCACTGAAACTAAAAATAAAAGGAATCGACAGAACAGTACATATACTTGAATGTTCTGGGATAAAATCTATCGAAATTGAATGGTATCTTTTAAAGTTTTGGGAACTCTTTTAAAGTTTCATCATATTGGGATAATTTTTTACTCAAAAAAAGACACTGTTAATTCTTCTGTCTCAGAGACATCTCTTTTCTCAGCTTCTTAAAAATTGGATTCCATACCCCAACTTTTCATCCTGATGTTTCACTCCAGACCAGGGATTCACACTTTGGAATTTCCTTCTTCTCCCAGTTACCTCTGCCTTTGATTGAGTCACCTTTTGTGACTCCTCCCAAATCCTCCATTTAAGGAGTGCACCCACATCAGCTACACCTAATTACTTTTCTTTGTTGTTGTTGTTGTTCTATCATGTTACCATCTCTACAACTCTAGGGAGAGGGGATGGGAAAAAAAATAGAAAAAAAATTACATGATAACTGTATTATATATTTAAAAGGAGTAGCAAGTTGTATATGATACTATTGCAGTTTCATGTACAATGATCATTTTTTCTATTCTACTATGTTATAGAAATGTTCATATTATTTCTTAAGTTTAGAATAAAATCAATTAAATTTAAAAAAATAAATGTACTAAGGCAAAGCAAGACATATTTCCCAGATACTCCTCTTTATTCCTAAACTTATTGTTTTTTCTCAACTTTCTGAGAATATAAGAATATCTTGTTGAGCTGATGACCTTCCTTGATGCAAATAAATTAGATGATTCATGTGAAATGATCCTTTCCCCTAGCAATTAATTCATTAAACTAAACAGAAGTTTCTACTATATTGTAACATTTAATTTAGTTTGCAAGGTCTATAAATTTAGCCTAAAAATTATAGGAAGTCAGTAGCAGAGGCAAGTATAGTATTCAGGAATTCCCACTTTTTAAGTCTTATATGTTGTAGAAAAAAATTGTGCTTGTGTTTAAATGAAAGAATAGAGACTAATTTTCACATGTTGAGATTATTTGACTTATTAATGAGAAAAGCTTTCTGCTTCAGATTTTTAGTTGACCAATTACAATTAAAAATACAAACAGAATTTAAAATTGACTTGACATCTTTTCTTTAATAATGCCAGTAAAGAAGGCAGAGGCCATTGACTTATTTTTTTTTTAAATTTTGCAGGTCTTAGAAAAACAAAATAATTACAAGCATTTATTCCGAGGACTTTCCTTGAACAATGAAATTTGGATTAAATTAATTCTGCAGACATGAGACTTCAAGGAGTAGCATGGCATTATCAGCTTGTGTGGGGTCATCTGTTATCTCTATGTAAATAAATCTCAGATCAATATATTGACCTCTACTCTGTCTCTCCTAAAGTCCAATTCTGTATCACAACCTGTCTCTTGAGTATCTTGAATATTTTCAATAGATATTTAAAACTCAACATATACCAAAGGGAACTCATTTTCTTTCTTGCCAAACTGATCCATTTCCCTAATTTTACTATTTCTATTGAGGCTACCACTGTTTGTATTCATTCATTTATGCTTGCAATTACAGTACCATCTTTGATTCTTCTCTTCCCTTTGAGCTTCATAACTAAGTGCTTGATAAATCTTCTTGATTCTACTTCAAGATCTATCAGGACTGCTCCCTTCTTTCTGTGTACTTCACCATCACCCTAGTTCAGTTAGTCCTCAGCTTTTATGTGAACTACCACAATAGCTATGCAATTGGTTTCTCTTACCTGCCTCTCTCTCCTCTACAAATAATCCTTCATATTTACAAACTGACATTCCTAAAGCACTGCAACAGGAAGCCTCCTGGCACATCCAATATGGCCTGCTATCACAGGTTCTTTGATCTGCTTTTAAAGGAAAGGTACCTTTGAAAGGGGTTAAAAATCTTACTTTACTTACATTCACTAGTTCAGGGGAAAGGTCAGCACCTTGAATGTGGAGAAAATACAGGGAGAGAAATTAGCACAAAGATCAACAGACAGGGCTCCAGCTCTCTGAACGAGGTAATACAACTATCCACACACACCGCCAGATTGGGGGAGCACAGATACATCTTAGTAATTGGGAGGCTCTGAATAAATGATTACTCAGAGTCCCATCCAGGCAATCAAAAGGTCCTTCTCATAAGTGAACCCCCAAAGCAAAATCTCA
>CM053622.1:365882985-365909108 GCA_028646595.1 Phalanger gymnotis | reverse complement strand
AGAGAAATTAGCACAAAGATCAACAGACAGGGCTCCAGCTCTCTGAACGAGGTAATACAACTATCCACACACACCGCCAGATTGGGGGAGCACAGATACATCTTAGTAATTGGGAGGCTCTGAATAAATGATTACTCAGAGTCCCATCCAGGCAATCAAAAGGTCCTTCTCATAAGTGAACCCCCAAAGCAAAATCTCACCTCAGAGTTTATATACAGTTTTGGTTAATAGGCTCAGAGCCAGAAGGCATCAATCCTGACCCAGTGCCTAATTAACTTAGTACCAAAAGGTGTGAAAGCCTTCCTACAAGCAAGCCTCTCCCTAAGCAAGCTCCTCCTGAGGCAAGTTCCTCCCCCAATGGGCTCTATGTGACTTAGGATGTGATTGAACACATGTGGTCACATAGGCCAATTACTGGACAGGGAAGATCCTCCTATCCCATTAACATTACAAGCACACATCTGACCATATCAATCTTGCTCAAAGATATATGTTAAAGTACAAACTCTTTGTTTGGCTCTAAAAGTCCTTTGGAATCAGAATTCTTTGAATCAAATTCTCATTTTGACATGTGATTTTTTTTTGATCTTGGACAAGTTTAACACATACTCCTTCCCAAATTCTACCATCCCCCTGACCTGTGCCTCCTTGATGCTCCCCATATTATGAACTCCTTGTTATCAGGCATTGTCTTTTGCCTTTCTCTATGTATCCTCAGAATTTAGCATAGTGCCTGGCACATAGTAAGTGACTGACTGACGGATTGAGAAGACAACACATCTCGCACCTCCATGGTTTTGTATTGTCTATCCCCCATTCCTAGAACATCAAACCTCTTCCCCTCTACCTCAAAGAAACTCTAGCTTCCTTCAGTACAGACTTCAAGTGCCAATTTAAGGGGTCAACCCAGATCTGCATAGTGGCTAGTAGTTCCCATTCCTTGATACTACTTTGTAACAATATTTCACATTTTTTCTGTACCTGTTATCCTCAACTCAATAAATATGAGCTCCTGGAGAGGATTGTTGTATGTTTTTTAAACTTTATATTACCAGTGCCTGATACATAGTATGTATTTGACAAATGATTACTGATTGATTGATTGACATAATTCAAGATACATGGTCCAAACTTGGGTAATGGGCTTGATTCTGATGCTTATGGCCAAAATCTCAAGTTTTAAGCCTCGCTGAATAGTAGGAAGAAGGAAGGAAAAAATCCTTTTGAGTCTAGATATTAAATTTAGTAAGGCAAAATACCAATGTCTTCTTGTCAACACTGCCAAGAACAAACCATCATATTTTGAAAGAAAATTATATTTAAAATATTTGAACATAAGTGATCTTTGAGAACTTTTCAGCTTCAATAGTCTCTCACTCTGGCTGTCTGGCAATAATTCTGAGTCAGGAGTTTTGGAGAAAAGTATAATGAGGAGTTAAGAACAAATTTGTCTTAAAAAACTGGAAAAGAATCCTGGTAAAATGTTCCCAAGGCTACACCTGAGCTAAGAACTAAGATGTACCAAATTATCAAGAGGGATGGAAAATCTAACAGAAGAAGATTGTTGTGCTATTCTGGCTGTGCTGGAAAATAATGATAAAGCCTAGGAAGAAGCAAGCCCAGAGCATGGAGTTGTATGTAGTGGTGAAGCTGTTTTTAAAATGTAGTTTAGAAAGAAAATTCTCAAGAAAAAAAAATTTCCCTGAAGAAATAAGTTTTTTTTAATCTTAATTTCCTTCATTTGAAAGTGAAAAGATTAGCAGCAGCACCTAAAGATATCTGAGAAGTAGGAAAGCAATGGTAATATGTTTCAAGCTCTTTCAGATCTTAGGAAGAAAGATACCATGACTATAACGTCCATGGTTTTATTTTACTCACTTGGTTAAAAACGAAAAATGTCGTGGCTAATTAAAAGGATATTAAGATTTATTTGATCATTCCACAGAGCAGTGATCTTATCACTTGAACCTGCCATTTAATTCAACAAACATTTATTAAGTGACATCCTAATTTCTTTTATAATTATTAGTGTTTCTTTCCTATTAGCACTAAGATCATGTTAGGGGATCTATTAAAGGCTTTGTACCTGAAAGGAATCTAGTAAAATCCCTTTATTTTGCAAATAAGGAAATTCGAAGTCTTAAGAGTTTGAGGGAATTGCCTAAGGATACAAAGGTAGTAAATAGCACAGCTAAGTTTCAGGGTCATTCTCTTGACTCCATATCAAATACTCTTTCTACAGGGTGTTAAAGGCTGGACACATAGGCAAAAATGCATATTTTCAAGAAATGAAATGAATGAAGTTTTCAAAAACATTTTATTTAATTGGAATATTAACACATAATGTCTTCAATATATTTCCATCATTTGTGATGCAAAGGTTGATGCACTTTGCAAGATTCACGTGAACTCGATGCAATAACTCCACATTGCCGTCAATTGCCTATGTTTCCACACTTTAGGAACACTTGGTACTATACAGATTGTAAATTCCTTGTGGGCAGGAAGAGCACTTTGTTCATTTTTACAAATTCAGAATAAAGACATTACCTTGCATGTAGTAAAGCATTTAAATTTCTGTTCTCAATAAATACCTATCCAGTGAATGAATTGATGTCAGTTTGAGTGGCAGTGACAATAAGAAAACAATTGTCTGACTCTCTCACCACCAGTCCAATCACATAGAAGTGATTATTAGTGAAGGTTATTTTGCATTGATCAATAAAGTTACCAATGAAAAGGGTCTAGTTAATGATGCAGCATATTAGAGTGATTTTCTTCCAGACTGGTAAGTGTAGGCCTTTTCCATTAAGCACTGCTGTGTGTCTTTTACTCCGTCAAGTGATACAGTGAGGAGAGGAAAAAAACAATAGAAACATCATATTTATTTTATATTTCTTTATTTTAGTCAACAGGGAAATTGTAGTCATGGAATTACAAATAGAAGGAAACAAGAAATAAGCTCAATTCTCTCATTTTGCAGAATATAATATTGAGTCAGGGAGGTTGAATGACTTTAAAAAGTTATTTTTCAGTTTTAAAGTTTACCTTACAAAGGCCAATGAAGTTGTGTGAATCATAATGGACAGTTTTTTTTTTCCACTGCCCACCTGGACTGGATTTTTGTAAGGCAGGCATCTCATTTGGATAACTCGATCTCGCTGCTAGACTGGTTCAAGCAGAAACCTGAACTGGCCACACTGGACTCAGTGTGCTGAGGCTCAGGTATAACCTTAGCTGGGCTAAGCCAATTATGTTGTTTGGCCACAGGACTGTTGTAAAAATGAACAGGGCAGGTTGTTCTCCTACTGGATAATGTTTCTGAACGGTGTGGAAAAAGTTCCTGGATCAGTCATCTGTGGATGCCTGTGATGGACACAAACACTGAGTTCTTCATAGGCAGTGGTTTCTTTGCTGGTTGTGATGATCTTCTCAGTTCGCTGAACTTAATCCCCTTTAGCCTCTGTCTCAGTTGGGTGTTACTATGCTGTCTTTAGCAGATACTATTTTCTCTCATGGTTTTATTGTGTTCTCTCTGTAAGGACAGAGATCTTTACCTTTGGATTGTCCAAAAAAAAAAAAAAAACCTCAAAAATCAAAACCAAAACCAAAAAAATCTCTCTCTCTTTTTCCCTTCTTGGGTCCTCTGCTTTGAGGTCCAATACCTCCAGGCAGCAGGTGAGAGGTGTCTGTACTTTTTCGGTTTGACAATTATGTGAAAAGAAAAAAAAAATTCTATTGAATCCACATGCTGATCCACTCCCCTGAGCTATTTAATCCACTGAAAGGACTCTACCCTGAGGCTAAAATTCTAATAATGATTTTTAACAAACTCCCACTTGGTCCCCATTTCAGTAGCTGTGAATATCTGGCTTTCAATATTCAAACCCTATTCTCTCCTCCTCATAGCCTTCTCGTTTATGCTCAATCCCCTCAGTGTCCCACTATAAAGCTACCCCTCCCTTCCACAGTGTCTCTGCAATGCTTGTTCTTAAGTAGCAAACTTTTTTTTTCATCTTAAATCTTTTCCTCTTTCACTCCTTCCATCTAATTGCTCCCACTAACCCTTGGCTACCTCCAGATGACCCATCCTCCTTGGCCACCCTTTCCAGCACTGGTTTCATTTTCACTCATTTCCTCCGACATGCTGGTTGGGGTAGGATAATTGGAATGCTCCTTGTTCTTCATTGCTACTTCCAAGTCCACATTCTGCTACTACCATGTAGTTACTTCTTTGTGGGCCACTCAATCCATATCTTCTACCTATTCAAAATTCTGGTATCTTTTATTTACCAACCTTTCTTCAATGATTTCCATGACTGCCTCCTAGTCTATAACTCTGATGCTCATCCTGTCTTCTACTAGGGGACTTCAGCATTCATATTGATTCTCCCTCAAGCACTCCAACCTCATGATTTTTCAACTTATTCATTTCCCATAACCTACTCCTCATCTCAGTCATACACAAACTAGGTTGTGTGTTTGATCTCACCATTCTCCTCAAATGTACCACTTCAATATTGATGAATTCTCAAATTTCCTTTACTGTTTCTAGTGTGTTGTGATTCTACATTTCTCTGTCTTGCAATCCCAAACTCTGTTCTTTATCCTCACTGTGACTTCTAATCCCGTGACACTTTAGTTCTTTCCCAGATAATCACCTCTAGACTAGCTATATACTCTCCTCCCTTTCATATCTTGACCCCTTGGTGAAACAGTTCAATTCTAAGCTGTCCTTTCTCTTGAGCTCTTTGCCTCCTTATCCTCTTGCTTACTTTGCTTTGTGAAGCATCAATCCTGGATTGTCTCTATCTTCTGCTGACTTTGCTCATCTTCAGATGCTACTAAATGAAGATAGAGAAAATCATGAAAACAGGTTAAGTCTACTTCAATTTATGTTATGTAAAATAGCTGGGCCTTCACTGTGGCCTGGCAATCCTTTAAATCTCTCTAATTAACTTACTATTGTACTCATAACAATGTCTTTTCCAAATCTTTTTATCCCTCCTCTGGCTTCCCACAGCTCTCTCTCACCCCACCTCCTCAGCTAAGACGTTTATTTCATACTTCACTGAAACATTTGAAAGCTTTTACCAATATCTCACTCTTTTCTCCTTCTCATCTCATATCACCCAGATGTCTTCTCCCACTCTCTCTGCCTTCACTCCTCACTCACATGAAGAGGTGGCCCTTCTCCTTGCCAAGGCAAACCCCTTTACATGAACAAGTTCTCCAATTCCATCCCATCTTGCCAGAATATTGTCCCCTCTAACATCCCTGTTCTCTCATTTATCTTCAACCTCTTCTTGCCTGCTCTCCTCTGCTTCCTAATACATACAAACATATCCATGTTTTCCTCATCTTCAAAAAAACTCACTTGCTACATCTAGTGCATATTTCTCCTCCTTTTTGTGGCTAACCTCCATAGGAAGGCTAGCTGTAATCAATACCGCCACTTCCTTTCTTCTCCCTCTCATACTAACTCTCTCCAGTTTGGCTTCTGACCAAATTTGACCTCAAATAAAATTATTTTTCTAAAGCTACCAATGACCTCTTAATTACCATATTTAATGGGCTTTTCCTAATCCTCATCCTTCTTGACATCTCTATGGCCTTTGACATTGTCAGTCACCCACTTCTCCTTGAAACTTTATCTCACCAGGTTCTCATGACACTACCCCACTTCTCCTATGCATCTGATTGTTCTTTTTTTTAATATCCTTTGCTTGATCTTTATCCAGGTTACACCTGCTAAAAGTGGGTGTCCCCCAGATTTCTGTCCTGGACGCTTTTCTCTTTAAGCTCTTTTACTTGGCAAACTCATCAGATCTCATGGATTCAATTATCATCTGTGTCCTCATGATTCTCAAATCTACTTATTCAGCCCAAATTACTCTCCTGACATAAAGTCATGCATCTCTACCTGCCCTTTGGAAATGTCAAACATAGACATTTTAAATTGAACATTTCCAAAAACTTTACTCATTATCTCCCCTAAACATTCCCTACCCTCATGATTTTCACTTACTTTCAATAGCACCACCATCCTCCATTCACCTGTACTCAGGTTCCTAAAGTCTGGACACAGGCAAAAATGCATATTTTCAAGAAATGAAATGAATGAAGTTTTCAGCAACATATTATTTAATTGGAATATTAACAAATAACATCCTCAATGTGATTTCCATCATTTGTGATGCAAAAGTTGATGTGTTTTGCAAGATTCACGTGAACTTACAATAATTCCACATTGCTGTCAATTTTAGCACATTCACTCTTTATGCATTCAATCAAGTGTGTTGCATCTGTGATTTTCATTGAGTATACCTTCTCCTTTAGCATACCTCAGAAAAAGAAGTCAAGGGGGTTAAGGTCCATTAATATTCCAAATATTTCACAATATGCCTTTTTGCCTACATGTCCAGATTTTAGGGACATACTGCATCTATACTATATATTGCCAAAACTCCAGAATTTTATATTTCTGTCCCCTACCATCACTCTGGTGCAGGCCTTCATCACCTCATGCCTGGACTCTTGCAATAGTCTACTAGTTGATCTCCTTTTTTCAAGCCTCTCCCCCATTCCAGTCCATCCTCCACTCAGCTGACAAACTAAGTACTGGTCTTACCATCTCCTCCCTCCCTTCAAAAAACACCTATGACTCCCTGTAATTCTGAGGATACAATACAAAATATTCTATTTGGCATTCAAGACCTTTAAGAACTGCACTCCACATCACCTCCACCTGGCTTACACCATACTCTCCTCTACATGACACTGGTCTCTCTTCTGTCGTCCCTATAAAATACTCTATCTCTCAATTTGATCAATTTTCCCTAACTCTCCTTCATGCTCCTCTTTCTCTCATCTCTGCATTCCAGTTTTCTGACTTCCATCGAAACTCAGCTAAAATCCCACCTTCTACAAGAAGCCTTTCCTAAATCCCCTCAATCTTAGTGCCTTATCTCCAGTTTATCATCAATATATCTATTTTTACATAGCTCTTTTCATTTTGCCTCTCCCATTAGACTGAGCTATGTGAGTGTGGGGAAATTCTTCTGACTTCATTTGTATCCCTAGAACTTAGCACAGTGTCTGGCACAAAGTAGAATCTTAATGAATGTTTACTGACTGACTATCAAACATCACTAGAAATATCCAAAAAGAGACCTGCATTTTGCTATTTTATTCAAAATCCTCTAATAGACAGTCAACAAATATTTATAGAACTCTTGGTGCATAAAAAATGTTAAATTTCTGTTTATATGGATGACTAAGAACAAAGACAAGATGTCTGCCCTTAAGAATTTTAAAATTTAATCAAGAAGACAGATATTTATTTGGATGAAAAGAAAATTAATAATGGTCAGAATGCAAGATGAAGTTTCAGAAGATCTCTGTGTCCTGGGTATACCACTTACTAACTATATAATGACAAGCAGCTCATTTACCTTCTCTGTGCTTCAGTTTCCTGATCTTAAATTTTGGAACACCGATTCATTCATTTTTTTCCCTTGTGAAAGAGTTTGAGGCCAAAGGCAATAAGGCATCATGGAAAAGTGAGGCAGATAATACAAACTACAGTGCTACAAAAATTTAGAGAAAAATATGATTGGTTGAGCAAGAAACCCTTCATGGAAAAGCAGGAATTTCAACTGAGATTTGAAGTATGGATATAGATGTGTGAACATTGTTATACAGGTTTTGCAGGAGAATTTATGTGAGCAGAATTGAGAAAGTGAGAGACATTTAGTGGCAGTGAATAGACCAGTTTGGATGAAGTAAATTAGTCATATAAGTGATTAATAAGGAAAGAAAGTGGAAACGATGGATGGATCCAGGTTCTAGCTAGTTGAATTCCAAAACAATGAGTTTGGGATTTATTTAGCAGGAAAATGGGAGCCAGTAAACATATTTGAATTGGAGAATGACATGATGAAACTGACATTTCAGGAAAATTAAATTCATTTGGCACTGCTTTAAGAGGTAGGTTGTAGGGAAGGAAAAATTGAATAGAATGAACACACTAGAAAAGCCATTAGAGTAATAGTTCAGACATGAAGCAAAAAGACTTGAACTATTATGGGAGCAGTGGAAATGAAAAGGACATTGTGTGATGTGGTAGATATTTTGAAAGAACTGCTAAGTTTATTAGTGTTCATAGCATGATAAAAACTTGATGAATTAAATTGAATTAAGCCAAGTAAAAGCTTTCAATGGACTTGAAAGTAAGGTATGCTCATACAGCCTCATGAATGATTAATAACCTAATTAAATGCAAACAATAATAGCATCTACTATATATGCACATATGTAACATGATCTCAGTTTAAAATTAATGTGAATCATTTATTTAGTTGCATAAAGATCATTATCATTTAAGTATCTATTTCATTAAGAAATCAACTTATGAAATTATAGCACAATTTCTGTTTCCATGGGTATTGATAATCCCAACATAAGCAAAGAACTCAAATGTCTCTGTTCATTTTTGACTAAGATCAGAAACCGTAAAGAAAGCAATGGTTTTGTGGCAAGAAGACCTGGATCCAAAGCCCAAATTAACTACTAACTTTCAATTACATAAAGAACATATAATCTTGTCATTTCTTTCTCTACAATATCACTTAAATATGTCCCCTTCCTTACACCGACCACTGCCAACCCAGGTCTGGCACTCACCACCTCTTACTTGGACTATGAGGAGAGATTGCTAGTTGATCTCCCTCTCTGTAGTCTTTCTCCACCACAAATCAAACTCTACACAATTGCCAAAGTGGTTTTCTTACAGTGGCTTTCTATTGCCTCTAAAATCAAATACAAACTCCTGTTTGTAATTTAATGTTCTTCACAGCCTAGAGCCATCTTAGCTTTCTAGCTTTATTACACATTATGCCTCTCCACAAACTCTATCATTTAGCCATATTGCTTTCTAACTGTTCATTACACATCATGTCGCATTTCTCCTCTCCATGACTTTGCACTAGCTATCCTTCATGTCTGTCAAGGCATCCTTCCTCACTTACACCTCTTGGAATTTTTGGTTCCCTTCAAGACTAAGCCCTAGGGATTTCTTCTATATAAGGCCTTTCCTTTCTCCCCTGCAAGTAATGACTTCAAAATTACCTTCCATTTACTCTGTGTATGTTTTTATATGGCCGTACAGGTGTATGATGTCTCCCTCCTTAGCAAGCATAAAAGCACCATTAGAGCATGGCTGTTTGGAGTTTGTCTTTTTATTGACAACTAACATACGTAATTTATTGATCACTTAATGATTGTATGCTGATTGATTAGTCTTGAACAACACACTGAATTGTCCTGAGTCTTAGCTTCTTATCTATACAATGAAGGCATCTATATGGTACAGTGGTGGATAGAGCACTGGGCCTGAAGCACTGATCCTGTAATATCTGAATTCAAATCTGGCCTCAGACACTTACTTGCTATGAGACTCTGAGCTGGTCTGCCTCATTTTCCTTACCTAAAACAAATTGGAGATCATAATAAATTCTACCTCACAGGGTTGTTTTAATGATCACATGGGATAATATTTATTATGCCATTAGCACAGTTCATACAGTAGGCACCTAATAAATATTTGTTTACTTTCCCTCCCCTTCCTTCCTTTCCCCTCACAAGGAGTGAGGTTAGATGATCTCTTATTTTCTTTCTACATGTAAAAACCTTTCCTCATCTAATCAATGACAAAATTGAATTGCTCCATACTTTAGGTAAAGGAATTATTATTCTCATATAATTTAATGAAAGGATGATTGTTTTGTTTCTGCCCATATTAAAGTCCTTTTTATAAAATGGTTTCTTTTTCCTTTGATCTTTTTTCAACACTTGAAGTGATCAAGAAACAGATGAACACTCTAAATTAGGAAGAAATGTGAGAGGCAAAAATACAAGCAATATTTCAACTGATCAAGATGTCTTTAAAGAAGATTCTTTTTAAGCTTTTCACACATTCCCTCACCTTCCTTAATTCTTAGATTTCTTTACTGGTACCAGCAGAGATTAGGATTTCATTAGGGTCCATTCTCAACTGCAGCAGTCTTTAAATACATTTTACCATACCTTTGCCAGAAAAGGTTGAATAACTGTATGTAAAGCATTGTTTACATAAACAGAAAGTTGTTTAATATTATAGATTGTCTAAAGTGAAAGAAAAATGAGAACCATTGAAGAACCAAGAAATTAATCATCAATGTATTAGATCGCTGTCTATCAAATAGTATGGGTCAACATATTAACCATTGAACTGATTTCCTGGGGGAAATTCATGATAAAGGATTCATTCATTATACAGGTTGACCATTATGGCATCATGTAAGATATGGGTAACTCTCTCAGGAGTATTCTTCTGAGGTTTCTCTAATGGTATAGCCAATGACAAAGTAAAATCTCTTCTCTCCTCACAACTTTGACACAAGAAAGAACTTCAAGCAAGGAGATATTTCATGGACACTGTCTTCTTTAGCATTATCCACATGGATTAAACTTGGTGTCAGGAGACTTGTTCACTGGTATAGGCAACTACTCTCAGGATTATAAATTGTTTTCTGAGAGCATGTTTTGATAGGAAAAACAGTGGAGAGTGTAAGGGAGAAGCAGGGAGGAAGAATCTAAAGGAAGCAAAATCAGTCAACTGAGGGCTTTTAAGACAGGAATGACAGAGATTCTTTCTATCACTAGTTAATGCAGAGGAGAAATATCAGTCCCATAGGGGGTGGGTTGGGGCAAGGAAAGTAATATACTATTTATCTGTATGTCTCATTTCCAGTGTCCACATGTCCTTTACATTTCCTCACATCTCCCCCTGCCACCCATTCTACTTTTGCTCTTCTACCCAAACTCTACCCAATTCTTGTGAGGCAATGCATAAATTTTCTCAAGGAAGGGAGAGAGTCTGAGTTTTTCATCCTAACTGTACATTAATCCTATTTCTTTTCATTTTGTAGTTTAAGCTCCATAGTTATCACTTGACAACATTTCAGTGTCAGGGGTGTGTTGGAGTCAGTTTATACCAGCTCTGAATCAATTACTGCATTTTTAGGATGAACATTTATACCTTGAAAATTGGCAAGACCTACAAATCAGGATTTGATTTACCATTTTATTGACTGTCTATATTTAAGAAAGTGGGGGAGAAATTGTTAGTGATATAGATTTATCTTTAAAAAGTGTGTCCTAAGCACAGGTTTTTTTTTTTGAGAGCCAGTTGTCAAACATTTATTAGCATACCATTGCCTATAGTGTCTGGATGGAGGCTGGGAAAGAAAAGTTGAATAAGAACAAAGAAAAAAAAATATTCTTTATAAAATTAAGGTAACTCAGAAGCATTTGCTGATTATTAAAAGAAGATGAGGTTTGAGGAGTGGAGAAATGTTGGGAAAGGATCTAGTTGTAGAATAGTGAAGACTGGGGTCTTGATTGATATCTATGCTAACTTTAATTGGGAGGCTTTGTTATTCTATACTATCTCAAAATGTATCCTCCTTGATTATATTTAGCCCATCTGTTTCCTCATTGCTATTGAGCAATGAAATCTTTAATTAAGCTCAAGATGAGGATAGAGGTAAGTTGCTGTTGTTGACCTGACTTGTGCAAATTCCTTCAAACATATGGATTTTAATTTCCTCATCTTTAAAGTAAGGGCATCGCATTCAATGATTACCAGAGTCTCCACCAGCTCTGAAATCTTTGGTGATGCTATGCATCCCCAGATGGCTAACAACATCAAGATGTGCCTGCCTTCTTTTCCCATTGGACCTTAAGTTGTACAACTTCCCTTCTTCCTAGTGGAAGCTCTTGCTCCATGCAGAGGGAGCGTCGGTGGCTAATTTAAGATAAACATAGCCTCTGTTCTCCAGTAGTCAGGGGAAAGGGAAAAAAAGTCCCAATTACATCTGCCAGGGCTCTAGTGATGGAAATACATGCCTGAAATCTCAAGCAAGAAACTTAAAGATATTTTTCCATTGAAAAAATATTCCATTATTGCCTGGATTCTTTTGTAACATTTATATAATTCTTCAGGCATATGTAAAGTAAAGATGTTTTCATTAGCCAAACTAGAAACCTAACTACCATTTATAAAAGTCTTTCTTTTGCAAAATGTTTTCCAAGTTTTAAACAACAAACCTAAAATGCACATTTGGAATGTACTTGTTTATAAGTCAGAGACTCTAGTATTGTCAGCTGAACCACTATCTAGGGGATAGGGCATGATTTTCAATCTTAACTATTAGAAAGGCAGAGTGATATCTGTTCATGTGAAATTAGAAGATCAGAGAGTTAGAGTTGAAAAGTGATCTTTGAGGTCATCTAGTCCAGTCTCCCACCCCATTTTACAGATTTTAAAAAATGAGACCATATGGAAGTTAAGTAACTGACTCAGATAATTAGTGGCAGCACAATGTTTAAATCCCAAGTCCTCTAATTCTAAATTCATCTCTCTTTCCACTGCTCCAGGCTGAGATTCATATTCCATTTCTTAAATTTGTGGAAAAAAATCAGTGTTTCTATCTGAGCCTTAGTTTCTTTGGCAGTAAAATGAGAATAGTAATAACAATTGTACTATCTACTTTGGTCAGTTGCTATGAAAAAAGTCCTGTGTAAGCCTTAAACCTCCATGTAAATGTTACTCCTCATTAAATAAGCAAGATAAGATAAAGAAAATATTTTAGGTTAAAGTGTTCAATCCTGGCAAAAATTTTTTTTCTTACACTTCATTCTGTTTAATTTAGAAATATTGTTAGAATCAGAAAGGATGCTAGCATTCTAACCCAACAATTTTATTTTACAGAGATGATTCAGTAGAAAGATAGCAGAATTGGGAATAAATACTCTTGGTTTCTCATCTATAAAATTAAGGGTTTGGATTAAAAGATTATTAAGGTCTCTTCTTGTCCTAAATCTATGATTCTATGACTTTTTTAACTGAGTTTAGAAACATTTACGAAAAGAATAGAAAGAATCCATGATTTTGGGGAGAGAAACCAGGGACACCATAATACAGTGTGGTCTTGTCTCCTCTGATAACACATAAGCTCCCTGGAGACAAGGGATTATTTAATTTTTTTATTTGTATTCTCAAAACCTGGAACATAGTACTGACTTAATCAATGCTTATAGATTGGTTGACTGATTCATTATAAAAGGAATATTGGAGTTAGAAGAAATGATTTCTAATCTTTATACTATCAGTATCAATATACTGTCATTAGCTGTGTGACTTTGGGTAAGTAACTTAACCTGAGCCAGGATTTTCTTACCTGCAAAATGGAGATAAAATACTACTCTGCTAGCTTGTTGTAAGGAAAGCATTATATAAATAGGAACTTTGTTTATTTTAATAATTTTATGCATTAGAGAAACATAATTGTTCCACATGTGCTTGAGAGTAGCACTAGACAATCAAAATATCATGTTGTTCATGGTCAGGAATAATAATATTATAATGTTTTACAATTAGAGAATGCTTTAAATACATGATTATTTAGCAAAATATATGTTTTCAAATATGAACACAGGAAACCTGCTAACTAATGAAAGAAATGCTAGAATGAAAAAAGAATGTAAATGGACATAAAGCCTATCTGATAGTACCTTAGTTTGAGTTTAATTTTTAAAATTCATATATAAATACACATATATACATATGCATTTGCATATCTGTATATGCAGGTATGTACACATGTATGTGTGTGTGTGTGTGTGTGTCAAAACCAATTTCTATATATCTATATATCAAGACTGGATTCCTTGAACTTGCAAGAAGAATCTTTACTGTTTTTTACTGGTGTTCTTTGCAAAGTAAAATATTCCATTTCTCCCACATGGCTCTCAAGCAAGGGCATCACTCTTACATGAAATGATTCAGGATGAAAGGAACCAAATGTCTACTGACTCCTACCTCTGTTCTTCTGGGCAGGAAGGAATTATTGTACTTTCAGAAGTCATGGCTCTCAGTCGGCTTCTCCAAGAACAGAGAAGTTGTACCCAGAATACCTGCAGCTGCAAGATTCCCTAGCATATAGCAGATTTTAAAAAGCCCTCTTGAACCCAAACCTGTATAAAATAAAATATGGTGGATGTTACTTGAGGCAAGAGGGGCTAATTACCAAATTTCTTTCTGACTGAATGTGTTGGTAAAGAAAAATACAAATGACAAAAAATTGTAATGAGAAGGAACTTTTAAACTTCATCAAAATAAAATTTTGTCTGCAGGATTTAGGAATACAAATGTGTAATGCATTTCATTAGTAATTGACAATAATTTTCTATAATTTATATTTATGTAAACTATATGATATATGTATACATACACACATACATACAATGATTGTCATTTAAATTGATGCAGAATGTCTACAGTAACTACAATTGCTTTCATATGACACAAGCAACCTCTCTTTCAGTCACCAAATGCCACATTTTTCTCCAAAATACTAAACAAATATTTAGGGGCATATTTTCTTTTCGTAATATGATAATTCTTAAAAAGAGAGAGGCAGCATGGTGTAATAGATAGAGTGCTACCCCTGAAATCAGGGAAAGCTGGGGTGAAGTCCCATCTCTCACATATATTGTCTGTTTGATCCTGGCCAAGTCCCTGAAACTCACAGTGTTCTAGGTAACTTCATGTCTATAAGTTGCAGAAAGTGCTGACTTGCATTGGTAAAATTAATTTCTTCATGCTAGAATTCTAAAGAGACTTTAGATCCAGTCTTTGTCCCTATTATTCTCCATTTTTTTCCTCACCAAGAAATTGTTAATATGGCACTCGTATGAACTTACTAATCACTTTTCCAAGGGATCATGACTTCTTTTTATTGTCTTTGGAGGGGAGAGGGAAAAAGAAAGGAGGGATTTCAGAAATATGATAGAGATAAAGAGAGTTCCCTGGTGAGGAAACTTCTTCAAAAAAATTAAATAATATTTTATTTTTCCCAATTGCACGTAAAAACAGTTTTTAACATTTAAAAAAAAATTAAGTTCAAACTTCTCTCCCTCCTCTTCCCTCCTGCCTGCCTGAGACAGCAAGCAATTTGATATTGGTTATACATGTGCAATCACATAAAACTTTTCCACGTTAGTCATGTTGTGAAAAAAACCACAGACTAAAAAGCATTAAAAATAAAGTTAAAAATAGTATGCTTCAATGTGCATTCAGACTCTAACAGTTCTTTCTCTGGAGAGAGACAGCATTTCTCATCACAAGTCCTTTGGAATTGTCTCGGATCATTGTACTGCTCAGAATAGCTAAGTCATTCACAGTTTATCATCATACAATATTGCTGTTGCTATGTACAATGTTCTCCCGTTCTGGGTGAGGAAACTTCTAATGAAGATTGGCAATTCCCAGGGAGGAAAGTCCTTCCAATAAAAAAAAAATAGACACTTCTCAGTTATAGTCTTAAAGAGTTGCTGAAGCACTGAAAGACTAAATGACTTTCTCAGAGATGCACACAGTCAGTATGTGTGAAAGGCAGGACTTGAAGCAGGTAATCTTGACTCTGAGGAAAGATTTTCTATCCACTACAGCAATGATGATGTAGTGAATAGAGCACTAGGCCTGGAGTCAGGAGGACCTGACTCAGGAGATCAGGCCTCAGACACTACCTGCATGACTCTGGGCAAGTCCCTGAATCCCGTTCTTCTTAGTTTCCTCATGTGTATAATAAGCTGGAGAAGGAATCAGGAAACCTCTCCAGCATCTTTGTCAAGAAAACCCCAAACGGGGTCACCAAGAGTCAGACACGACTGAAATGACTGAACAACAGTGAAAGAGCAATGATATCTTACCATTGTCTCATTTACATAAACTTTCCATTTGCTCACTCAAGTAATATCTCACTATCTATAGTTATTTTGCTATTCAATTTTTCAACTCACTAAAATTTGATCTTTTTCTTTGCAAGATGCAGTATTAATATTATTTAGTAGATAACTTAATGTATCTAGCTCATTGGTTGGTTTGGGCATGCTTGGATATGTGATTTTTCAACGTAGGGAACTTCTAGTATAGAGATCAGTTCCACTAATGTAGAACAGCCAATCATTCAATGGGCATTCTTTAAACACTCACTATATGCCATATCAAGAATTCATTTGCAACTGTGAGAATTTGCTGGAGCATTGTAAGGAAAACCAACCTATCCCTTGTAATATAACTAGTATGTGTCACAAACACTATTTGAAGCTGGACTTCCAGACTTCAAAGATGGCCCTCTATACCACTACTCGATGTGACTCTTAAATTGTATATTTTTTCAAAATCCTAAGAATTTAGTACAATAAAAATTATCCATGTTTCTTTTAAAGATAAACATCACAAACATATAGATTGGTAGAAGACTGGTTTTCTTATGCCCTTCCAGAGGACTTTTTTTCTTTTTTGGCCCAACTTGTGTGTGTGTGTGTGTGTGTGTGTGTGTGTGTGTATGTGTCTTATTTCATCCATGTCTGTGTAAAGAATTCACAAATAGGAACTCCTTACACAACGCTGATGGGTATCTTATTTACAACATATAGTCTTAGGGAATTACTTAGGCACAGAGAATTTAAGTGGCATGCCTAAGGCCACATAGCCAGTAGGTCAGAAGCATTATCTAAACTTAGTTATTCGTGACACTGAGATCTGCTCTTAATTCATTATGTCATGCTGCTTCGTAGTGGCATACGTGACTAAATGAATATAATAGCTTTCCTGATTTTCGATCTGAGGTGGCTACCACTATCCCTTGCCTACATACATAAATCTTTAAATCTAAATACTTCATGCCATCCTCCTCTCTATCTACTATGCCTTACCCCCCCGCTGCCCCCCCGCCATCAAATCCATACATATTTGTATATATGACAACAATATAGGCTTCATATAACAATCTGGCAATGTGCTACTGTGCACAACACACTTTAGTTTAAATTTAGCAGTTAAACAATGATTACTTTTAGACAATGAGATTTGAATAGGCCAAGATAATTATGTTATCTATCGATCTTCACCAGAGACTTTCATAATCCTTATGTGGCATACCAATCGAAAGACCAAGGTTATCTCTGCAACACCCTGAGACTGCTTTCAATTGCACATTTTAATGAATGAGGTGGCTAAAATGTAAGGACCTTAAAGGAGAGGTACAGCACATAATATGTGCTTAATAAATGTTTATAGATCCATTGATTAAGGAGTAGTTCCTGGATTTTGAGGATTAAATAAATTTGTCTACAATCTGGCATCCTCTCAGGCTCTTATTTATACTTTTTTTGTATGTTGTTCAGAGGCTTATTCTAAATCAGGGCTTCATAACCTTCTTGTGACAAGAGCCCCTTTGGCATGCTAGTGAACCCTGTGTACCCTTCCTCATAATGTTTTTTTTTTAATTCACGATTAAAAGAAATCCTAAATTAATTTTGAGACAAGTGAAAATACAGATGAAATTATTTTCTCATTCAAGTTTACAGATCCCCTGAAATCTCTCCATGTGTCTGAGTAAGAACCTCAACTTAAACTAACTCCAGAGTTTGTTGATAGCATAAAAACCACTGATGGGACATTCCTTCATACAAAATGTAGGAACACATGTGCTTCCGCATAAATGTCTCAGGACATGACTTTGACTTGACTCTGGGAAATGAAATTGCATACGTCATTGCAACCCAGGCAATCAACCCTATCCAGACATATTCTAGATGGCCTGAAGCTGTTGAGGCCAATGCATTTTTATACTAAGGCAGATAGAGGAAACTAGAGGGTTTTTTTTTTTGGTTTTTGTTTTTTTACAAATTCAACAATCTAGTGTAACCAGACCATAACCACTTTTGAATATGGGAACCAATATTTGTTTAGAGATTGTTAGAATTCATTTTTAAGTCAAGGTTTGTGTACATATTGATATTCATCAGTAATGCTATCTGTCTCTATTTAATTCCTCCACTCACCCATCTCACAAAGAAAATCATTTGAACTATATTTTTGTAACTGTTATATGCGATAATACTTTAGGTAGACTTTGTCCTACCATCAGTTATTTCTCACTGATGTGTGGGAACACTGAGATTTTATTACTAGAATAATATTTTTTAATTCTCTGGAATTGCCAACATATGAAACCAATCATTACCACCTTGATTCCATTGTATTTTTGTGAATTGTGGCCATTATTGAATTTCTATCATGTATTCATCAAACAATCTGTGCCCTTATGTTAGCTGGACAAATTTCAGTGAATTTTCTAGTGTTCTGAAAGCTTCCCTTATTTGCAGAATTTGCAACAATTTACCTATAATTATAGAGCAGAATAACATAATGGCCCTTAGCATACTTATGTATACGTTTGTGTGTGTGCACACGTGTGCTCACACATACGTATTGCTTTGGATGTTCAGCACTATACTATGTATGTGTTGCAGGAGTTACAAAAAATATTAAATATAGGATCACTATGCTCAAGTAAAGCTTACTGTTTAAAGGGAAAATAATACACAAAGTACACATAAAAATAAACTTTTTCTTGGCCATTAAATGTCTGAAGATAAAATCAGCAATAATGCAAAATGAAACATTGTAATGGACATTAAAGATAGCAATCTTAAATCCATGGCTTATCTGCCATTCTCTTTATTTTGTCCTATAATTTTTAGATTGGTGCATGTCCAATTATATGAAAGCAGAACTCTTTGATTTATAATCTCCTTTTTCATTATACTTCAGACACATTTAGGTTTATGTGGGCACTTGCAAGTTATCCTGGAAACCCAACCACCACTTATCAAGTTGCTTCTGGGGCAAAATAGATTCTCATGAAAAACAATCTGATAACACAGGTGTATTTGGAACACTATCCTTTGTGCACTGGAAAATGCCTGGATTGGAATTTGCATGTCGTGTTTGTATGTTAATCATCTTATAGTGGTCATTAGAAGGTATCAATTACAAAGATAATAGCCTTCTTAGTATAAATGATTTAAAATATATAATTTTTTAAGTCTCAAATTCTTCCCAAGCCAGCCATAGAGTATATAGCACAGAATCAGGGGCTGGAATAGTAAATTGCTTAATCCCAGGAAAACTATCTTATGAATAAATTATTTTTGCACAATGTCCTATATATGTCTAATGGGTAATATAACTATGAAAATACATGGAAATTCTGCCATAGCAATAATTCACTCAGTGATATACATTTTTCCTTTCTTTCTTAGTTATGAAACAGATCCTTTATTTCCACATACAAAAGAGAATGCTAAGTAAAAAAGATTCATAGTGTACATTACAGAATGATTAGAACAGCCTTCAATAACTTATCACTGCTAACAAAATCAGTTTTAAGAACTCTTTTCAAGGATTCTTGGGACATGAAACATTCTTTGCTAGACTGCTAATTAGCCACTTCATCTTTACTGATCAAATACCAATCTGGATATTCTTTCTGTCAATCTCTTCCTCTCTAATGCCTACTTTTTAAAATTGGCAGAAACCTACTCCTGCTACTGCTTAGGTATTATTTTATTCATTTGTTTGCTTATTTGGAGGCAATCAGGGTTAA
The DNA here is from genome assembly GCA_028646595.1 of Phalanger gymnotis. Lineage (NCBI taxonomy): Eukaryota > Metazoa > Chordata > Mammalia > Diprotodontia > Phalangeridae > Phalanger > Phalanger gymnotis. Next base: position 365,889,546 of record CM053622.1, on the reverse strand, counting down.
GTGACTCACTCAGGGTCACACAGCTAGTAAGTGTCAAGTATCTGAGGCCAGATTTGAATTCAGGTCCTCCTTACTCTAGGGCCAGTGCCCTATTTACCATGCCACTTAGTTGTCCCTGCTTAGGTGTTCTTTTCTGGTGGTGGTTGAGTTGTCATATGTACGCACTTCCTCGTATGGTCAATCTCTACCACTCTAGTGAATACCACTGCTACCACCTGGTCAATGAGAGAGGCTACCATTGTGACTAGGCTTGCAGGCATTTTGAGTTTTCACAGCACTCTGTAACAAAGAAAATAAGGTACAAAATGGGGAAAGCTCCATGCCTGGCATCTAATTGCCTAATCGGGATATGTACTAATGGCTTTAATTCAATGAACTGTCCCCATGTTTTGAAGCTGAAAAGAAAAGATCATTTAAAAGATTTTCCAGTGCCATCTACATAGACCAAACTTTGCTATATGCTTAGAGGAAGACAGAGATTCCTGGGGGAAGGAAATGCCAGTACAAGAAGAGAATTAGCTCCTGTGCTCGTAGAAGGCACTTAAACATGCTTATTGAATGAATAAATGAATAGGATAGGTACAAGTGTCATTTCATATATAGAATTAATGGGACTTGAAAACCAATTGCATGAGATGTGGGGCTACTGTTATATGTACTATTAAAAATATGTAAGCACAAACTACCCTTTTGGGGGGAGGATATCGAGGTTATCACAGTGCAACCATTATATTCATAAAGAAAATGTCTTCCATCATAGTAAAAATGAAGAGAACAGGTGGTAGAAAGCTCATAGGAAAGAAATGTTACCATGTAAATAAAAATAAAAGGAATTTTTCTTCAGCATTGTCTAAAGGGTTTTCAGCCCAAATTTAATGAATGATCATTTATTTTAGTACATTTTGCTTTCCGTCTTTGAATCTATGGAAACTTTATGATAATAAATGGGTAGAAAAAGATCATAGGACATTCCATAGAAATCATAACCTATAGTCTAAACTCTTCATTTTACAAATGAAGAAACTGAGGCCCAGAGAGCTGAAGTATTTTCCCAAGGCCATGCTGTTATTAAGTAAGACAGTTAGAATTTAACCCAGGGCCTCTTCCTGTAAATCCATTTCTCTTTCTACTGTACTATAATGCTTCCCTTTGCATTGCAGAAAAAAGGCAATTTTTCCACTCCTCCAAAGTCATGCAAGTTACTGAGGTAAAAAAAAAAAAGCTGTTACATCAAGAAAGAAGAGAGCTGGACACAGTGCCTCCTTTTTTGAACTGTTAATAAGAAAATAGACACAAAAATGTATGTCAAATTTTCTGCCCTCCAAGAAGGCATTTCTTTCACATTTGTCATCAGAAAGAAATATTCAACATGACAGCAGTCAGCTTGGAGGCATCTTAATAGGGAGATAATGAAGTTTTCAGTGTGGAAAGGAATGATTTAGTGCTGATTGATTCCTACAATTTAGTCTGCATCAGATTTGGTGTCAGGAAACTGCTCTTTCTTCAGAAGATGCTTTCCTCCTCTAGGGCCACACAGCACAGTCAAAAGTTCCCGGAAGAAAATTTTAAGCTATTATAGAAACTTTAACACCTGACTTTTCCTCTTTTTTTTTAAACTTAGTCTTAGGCAGATTGAAAGATAATAAGAACTGCCTGACATGGGTTTCATTGGTGCTGGGATATTTGCCCATTGGTGCATGCAGAGTATCACTCTGCTAAGTGATAATGTTCTAAAGGACATCTTTGCCCTGAGTAACCTCTGATTCCATTTCCTTAGAGGAACTTGTCTATTTTGTGCATAGCCTACTGGTGTGTATATGTGTATGAAAACCAAAATAAAGGCATGACAAGGAGACCATAGGGTGAACTCTAGATATTTGTACAGTCATTTAAAATATATAGGAGAAAGATTTGCAGTTTATTGGAAATACTTTCCTATTTTGGGTTTGTTTATTTCAAGAAGAAAGGATAAAAAGACCCCTAAATCATCCATTGTCAGATGAATTTGATCATGTATTGTAGAACCAAGAAAAGATTTTTTTCCCCTTAAGGAGGTTTAAAGCCCATTCTATTAAGGATATATCTACATTATCTCAGAAAGAGTAGAGGAATTGGTAAGGGAAGAAAATGATCTGTGTAGTACACAATGCAATCAATGTAGTACACAAATAGAATATCCCTTTAAAAGTCGCACTACGCTTGAAGTGATTTCCAATTCAGAAGGAGATTTTTGAAAAGCCTTCTATAAGCTGGAGGAGACGCTATTAAGTAAAGTTCCAAGCTTTAAAGTAAACATGATATAGTTCCATGAAGAGGTGTCATAGGGTTTCTATGGATTTTTTGTTTGTGTGGGTCATTGCTTGCTACTTATTCTAGTAAAAATAATCTATAATTTTGATGAAAAGGGAAAAAGTTCTTTAAAAACACACCTATTATGTAAATGAGTTTCTTTTCTGGGCTATATTTCATAGTGAAGAATAATTCGTAGTTACAAAGAATGTGTTGTTCAGCTTTAACCATAAAGAATGTTAGGCCCTTCTCACTATATTGAGGATGAATGATGATATTCAGTGTAGCAAGTACTTTGCCTTTTTATTATTTTCATAAAAGTTATTTTTTTGCAGAACATAGAGCCAACTATGAGAAAAACAAGTTTTAAGAAATAAGATTGAAAATCATATTTTAATAGTTTAGGTGAGTAAACTATGCTTTCTATTGCACAGGAAAACTGCATAATTTAATAATGATGAACTGTTTAGTGATTTATACGTTTGTTTTTTGAGTGTCATATTTACTTGAAACTTCCATTGCAGCATTTACCATTTTCTAAATTATCTGTAATGACAGTGTATATAAACATCAACCTTTGTTTTTCTGCTTAATTATGCAATCAATTGGTATTTTGAATCATTTACATTTTCAGAGTAACTCCTACTTGAACACACTGGTGTTTATAATTTTAGATGTCAATTCATGAAAATAATACCATAAGGCAGACAATCTTTATTTTTGTTGAGTCTATTTTTCATATGATATATTCATATGTGTATATATTTATGTACATATAGATAGATATAGATATACATGCATATTTTATATATGTCCATATATAATGTACATGATTATGCATGTTAATTCCTAGAAAGTATGCATAGAGACATCACATTTGATATACCACACTGATTTCTGCAAATTTAGATATTTGCAGAAGCTGAAAACAGCACTTTTCTGGAGAGCCAGAAGACCTGGTCACTAGTCTTAGCTTTGCTACCAGGGAGGTATATAAGGTAATCATTTTAACTCTCTGGACCTCAGGCTCTTAATATATAAAATAGGAGGTCTTGGATAGATAATCTCTAAGGCCATCTCTAGGGCTCTGAAATAGTATCACTTCATGATTTATTAATAAACAGTTTTGAGGTCATTCATATATTATATGTAAAAACAGTAAAGAAAAAAGATTTTAATTTTAGCAATTCCTCTCTTCTTTCTTGGGGAATTGACTGCAGAAAACTTCTCTCTTCTCTTCATTCCATTCTCTTCACTGTCCTCATTGACCCCTTTCCCTCTTTGGAGGAATGGAAAGAAGTTATTCCTCACAGAAAAGCTGTGTCATACAGGCAGAGCTGTTTCTCTTAAATTGGCATTGAAGAGTTAGGCAATTATCCAAATACTATAGGGTAAAAACTATGTCATTGCAAATGTGAATTATCCAGACTGGTCACCCAGTTTTGTCATACTCACTGGAAAATTCCTTAGTCTGTCACCTAGTGTTTTAGACATAGTCACAACAGCTGTTTAGTTGAATAATAGATTAAATTATGAATTCAATTTATGAAAATTTATTCCTGCACTAAATCCCATATTCCTTATCCTTATCCATAGCTTACTGGTTTCCTAATCAAACACATACACACACACACACACACACACACACAGACACACACACACACACACCAATAACAACTCAAATGCCACCTGCTACAGGAGACTTTCTGGTTCCCTAGTTTAGTGCCCTTCCCACACATTTTTGTTTTGTGTTTTTAAGAGATTCAGAGATGTTGTGGGCAAAGATTCTGAGTCAAGGAAAACCTGTGTTTTCCTGTTTCTGAGGCACCCTTCCAGTGTGACCTGGGCAAGTCATTGAAGTCTCAGTTCCCCCAGGGAATTCTCTAAGACTGACACTAAAGAAGTTCATCTTTGCATTATTAGAGGGAGTTTCTTCATTGAGTGTTCCCTACACCAATGAAATCACTGAAATAAGTAGATAAGACAAGACAATAGCAGACCAGACTAGACAAGATAAGATAAGGTAAGATAAGACAGTATTTGCTTTTCTTTGTATATGTTGTTTCCCTCTCCCAAAGAATAAAAGCTCTTTGAGGGCAGGAATGATTTATTTTTCATCATTGGGCATGTACTAGGTACTTAATAAATATTTTTTGAATTAAACTCAATTGAAATATCTCATTCACACAAAGCTGTTACTGGCATAGACCCATTTGAAATAAAGTTATTATTTCAGCTGCCCCAAATCATGAGAATGTTCTAGATAATCTCTTAAATTTCCTCAAAATTCTCCAATCAATTAATTACTGTATTAAACAAATATATGCCTAATTATAAATTATTTGGAAATAATTTTGCATATTTTAAATATGATGCAAGTAAAGTTTTTAGTTAGATATCTGTGATCATATTGAATAAAAACATAATTAAGATGTCAAATCATCAGACACTTTAAAATTGGAAAGCAACATTGAAAAGGATTCAATGACAATACACTAGTTTCATGGTGCTTTAGTAAAGGGAGATTGATGTCCTGTTGTGCAAATGTAAATTGACTCAGTCAAATTTGTGAATTATTAGAAAACTTCTAGTTTAAATATTTTAGCATTTTTATTTTTTAAAAAAAGATCTCCTATCACCTAGAATATTCAACTTTCTGCTTGCATGTATTTATGTGGAAGTAAAGAGCTCCAGTAACAAATAAGTTTAAATAGAGCAAACTGATGAGTAACATTAAAAAGCATGTAGTTCTTGACATGGAAAAAAAATTGGTATTATAAGGTAACTGTTTACATCCTGAGCTACCTATTTCCCTTTTCTGTGAAAAATAATGGATCTTTATCAACTACCTGAGTGGCCATCTGTAGGAGGTGCCCTATATTATGTTTCTTTCTTACTGTTGTGTAGAAAATAACGGCGAGACAAGACTTGGGTTCAAGGTAAATTTGTGTGGATTTACTGGCCAAGCGCGCGACTACCTGGAGTATATACTCAAATCGGGCAGCCCCGAACTGAGGGACTATAATGCTTATAAAGGCAAAAACCACAATTGCACAATTAGGAAAGGTCACTAGCAGAAGCAATGATGTACAGAAGCAAAGATCAGCCATTGGTTGGATTCATCAGCTCAGAGCTAATTTGGGAATATGGTGAGATTAAGGGGTGCAACCATCATGTGACACAGGGTGGTCAGCTTCCTAGAATGGGTGGCCCTCTTAGGTCATGATCGGTTTCCTATAACTGGGTAAAGGATTCAGGGTGGAATTTCCCAGGAAGTAACCACTGCTTGATCAGCTATGGTCTGAGTGGAGGTACCTAGCTTGGTCAGCAGAATAGTTGCACCATAACCCAGGGTGTGGGGCTATTTGAATGGTGGGGGAGGGGTTTCTCCTTAAAATAAACTTATACCTTACCCTAGCAACTGATCCTTGCACATAATGCTGATGTAGAGAGAATATACAGAATGCTGAATCATGAGGAAGGGGGTGGGGGGCAGGGGACTAGCCTTGGGCATTCTACCCAGAATTATGTCTTAAGCTGTTCTAAGCCATTACAGAGTGTGGACAGAGACAAAGACAAGAATATAAAGGGTATTAATGGTGGGCTTAAAGGGGATTAATGGTGGGCTTCAGTTTGGGTGTAACACTACTTTACCTCCTGCTTCCACCAAAACTGATTTCCCATATCTTCAGACCATGTATCCCGTGCAAAAGACAGCCACCAAATCATACTTCATGCTAAGAGACCACTAATCCCTACTTATGAATTTTGAAGATTAGCTTGCTTTCTCTGTAGAATTAAGGCCCCATCAAGATGGAAATGTTAGTCTAGTCCAGTGATAAAATGCAGATGTGTTATTTGAATACCAGTAACTTAAGTTTAGAGAGGGTACCAGGTTCACTACAAGGTGTTATTTTTCATTCAGTCCCAGAAACTCTTGAAGGACATCTCCTCTGTCTAATAATCCAAGTGGTGATCTACATCAGAAGCATTTATAAAAACAAAAACATATATCCTTCAAGTATTGAAATATAAGTTAATGAGCTGTTGTGTTCCCAGTTAACAAGTAGCTGAATAATAATAGGCTTCTGCTGAAAATAGCATCTTAAACCAAAGAGTTGTTATACCAAGAGCGAGTGAGACATGCCACAGAGTATAAGTTTTATTTTTTTTGACTATTTTTTATTTAATATATTTAGTTTTCAGCATTGATTTTCACAGGAGTTTGAATTACAAATTTTCTCCCCATTTCTACCCCACCCCGCTCCAAGA
>CM053622.1:365856342-365873893 GCA_028646595.1 Phalanger gymnotis | reverse complement strand
CAAAGAGCAATTATTTATTATGTACAATTTCACTAGTATGAAGGTCTCCAATGGAGTGTCAGAGTACTCTTTCCTTATTCTGTTCAAAATTTTTCTCAGTGACTCAGAAAAAGGCATATATGACACACTCAACAATTACATAGAAAATCTGAGGCATATTTAACGCACTGAATGGTGGAATCAGGATCTAAAATATTAAATATTATATTGATAAATTCGATGAAATAAAATGATGGATAAATGCAAGGACCTATATTTATGTCAAAAATTAAATAGCAGTAGTCCTATGAAAAAGACATGAAAGATTTGAATGGACTACAAGATCAATATATAAGAACACTGCAATATAGTAAGCAAAAAAGCTAATGCAATCCTATGTTATATTAATGCAAACTTAGTGTCCAGTGTGATAGTTCCCTCATATTCTTCTATGCTCTAAACACATCTCAAATACAGCATTCAATTCTAGGAGCTGTATTTTTTTAAGTTAGAATATACCTAGAGGAATACAACAAAGATGGTCAAGGGACTAAAACCATATTGTTAAAGAATGTGCTGAATGATTTTGTTTGAAACTGGACATCTTTAGCCTTTAGAAAGATTAATTTAGCAATTACCAAATTAAGCAAACATAAATATTTGCTATGTGTAAGAAACTGAGAATACAAAGAGAAAGAAAGCAATATAGTCCCTGCCCTCAAAGAGTTTACTGCATGAAGTGGGTGGTTAGACCTATTCACAAATGAGCAGCTAAATTTTAATGGAAGAGGGAGTACTGATAAATTCATGCAAGCAAATCTGAAGAGGAAAAGATGACATTCGTTAAGGAGGATCAAGAACGATTTCCTAGAAGAGATAGCATTTCAATTGGGCTTCAAATAAAGATGATTCCAAAAGACATGGATGCAATGCATTCTGGGCATAAGGAATGGCCTGTGTAATAAATGAAGAGCAGGATGAGACTGGACACTAGATGGTAATCTGGGTTACGTAAAATGTATTTTTTATTATCAAAAATAGTATGAAATAAAGCAGCAAAGAAAGGCAGAAGATATATTGCAGAGGCACTCAAACACGGAAGTAAGCTGTTTGTATTGTGTCTTATGAGCAATTGAAAGTCCGTAACATTTTGTCTTTGTGTATGTGGGTTGGGTGTGCGGGGGGGGGGGGGGAGGAGACAAATGATATTTAGTAATATAATGACAGGATCAAACATGTTCATTAGGAAGGTTAATTTCGTCAGTAGGGCACTATGACATTTGTCCAGGGGAGAGAAAATGAAAGCCTGAACTAAAAACTTGGTAAGATAAGTGGGAAGGAGGAGACAGGTGGAAGAGTTATCATTACGTTAGAATTATTTGAACTTAGAAACACATAGGCTGTGAGAGGAGACAGAAAGGGAAAGTTAAGAAAACTGTCTGGGGGGGGAGGAGAATGGGGGACAAAACCCTCTCATCTGTGTCTGCTGTAGATGGGAATATGTATGGAAACATATATGTGTGTGTGTGTGTGTGTGTGTGTATCTGGGGGAAGAGAGAGAGAGAGAGAGAGAGAGAGAGAGAGAGAGAGAGAGAGAGAGAGAGAGAATATGTGTACAGGCAGTTCTTAAGGTTAAAAAAAATCCAAGCTATCAGTAGTCATACATTTTTAAAGTCCCAAGTCATCAATAAAAAGACAAAAATTAAAACTGTGAAGTTCTACCTCTCACAAATCAAATTGGCAAAAATGACAAAATAGGAAAACGACAGTTGGAGGAAACAAAAATGTATTATTGGAGGAGCTGTGAATTGGTCCAGGCATTGAGGAAAGCAATTTGAAATTAAGTCTCAAAAGTCACTAAGGGCCTATAGCACAAAATATTAAAGAAAAAGGAAAAAAAAAGACCTACATGTACAAAAATATGTATAATAGTATTTTGTTGTTGTTGATAGAGTCAAGAACTGGAAATAAAGAAGTTTCTCATCAATTGAGGAATGGGCTGATCAAATTTACCTGTAAAAATGAGGGAATAGCTTATTTCAAAGAGGCATGAAAAGATTTTCATGAACTGATACAAAATGAAGTGAGCAGAACAATAACAATTTATCTTATCCCACTAATATTATGAAAATAAGCAATTTTTAATGTGAAAATCTCTTTGATCATTAATTTATTCATTCTTCAAACCAATAACTATTTTTCCACCTAATAGCATTTTTTCTAATTATATGTAAAGATATTATTCAGTATTCATTTTATAAGATTACTCCCTCCCTCCCTCCTCCCTCCTCCCCAAGACAACAAGCAATCTTATACAGGTTAAATATATACAATCATATTAAACATATTTTCACATTAGTCATGTTGTGAAAGAAGGATCAGAATAAAAGGGAAAAACCATGAGAAAGAAAAAAACCAACAACAAAAAAGTGAAAGCAGTATGCTTTGATCTACATTCAGACTCCGTAGTTCTTTCTCGGGATGTGAATAGAATTTTCCATTATTAATCTTTTGGAATTGTCTTAGACCATTGTATTGCTGAGAAGAGCTAAGTCTGTTGTAGTTTATCATTGAATACTGTTGATATTACTGTGTATAATGTTCTCCTGGTTCTGTTCACTTCACTCAACATCACTTCATGCGTTTCCAGGTTTTTCTGAAATCTGCCTGTTCATCATTTCCTATAGCTCAACAGTATTCCATTATATCATATATCACTTGTTTAGCCAATCCCCTATTGATGGGCATCCCTTCAATTTCCAATTCCTTGCTGCCACAAAAAGATCTGCTATAAATGTGTGTACATGTGGGTCCTTTTCCTTTCTTTTTATTATTTCTTTGGCATAAAGACCTAGCTGTGATATTGCTGGATCAAAGGGCATGCACAGTTTTATAGCCCTTTAGGCATATTTTCAAATGGCTCTTCAGAACAGTTGGATCAGTTCACAACTCAACCAAAAGTGTATTAGTGTCTCAATTTTCCCACATCTTCTCCAACATTTATCATTTTCTTTTTCTGTCTTTTTCTGTCTGGGTGTGAGATGGTAAATTAGAGTTGTTTTAATTTGCATTTGTCTAATCAATAGTGATTTAGAGCATTTTCCATGGAGCTGTAGAGAGTTTAATTTCTTCATCTAAACATTGCCTAGTCATATCCTCTGACCATTTAACAATTGGGGAATGACTTGTATTCTTATACATTTTACTTAGTTGTCTATATATTTGAGAAATGAGGCCTTCATCAGAAACACTGGCTGTAAAAAATATTTGCCAGTTTTCTGCTTGCCTTCTAATCTTGGTTGTATTGGTTTTGTTTGTGAAAAACTTTTTTAATTTAATGTTATCAAAGTTATTCATTTTGCATTTTGTAATGTTTTCTATCACTTATTTGGTCATAAATTCTTTGGTTCTCCATAAATCTGACAGGTAAACTATTTTTTGCTCTCCTAATTTGCTTATAGTATCAGCCTTTATATCTAAATCGTATACCCATTTTGACTTTATCTTGTTATATGATGTGAGGTGTCGGTCAATGCCTAGTTTCTACCATACTATTTTCTAATTATTCTAGCAATTTTTGTCAAATAGTGAGTCCTTATCCCAGAAGCTAGAGTCTTTGTGTTTATCAAACAATAGATTATTATAGTCATTGACTGCTGTGTCTTGTGTACCTAACCTATTCCTCTGATCTTCCACTCTATTTCTTAGGCAGTACCAAGTAGTTTTGATGACTGCTGCTTTATAATGGAGTTTTGTATCTGGTATGTCTAGGCTTCCTTCAATGGCACTTATTTCCAGTAATTCCCTTGATATTCTTGACCTTTTGTTCTTCCAGATGAATTTTTTTTCTAGCTGTATAAAATAGTTATTGGTAGTTTGATTGGTATGATGCTGTATAAGTAAATTAATTTAGGTAGAAAAATATATTAGCTTTGCCTACCTGTGAGCAATTGATATTTTTCCAATTGTCTAGATCTGAAAGATGAATAATTTTAAAGACTTGTATAAACTGATGAAGAATGAATTGAGCAAATGAGGATAACAATGTACACATTAACAAGAAAATTGTAAAGACAAATGATTTTGAAAACTATAAGAATTATGGTCAATTCAATGATTGTCCATGATCCAAGAGGATATAATATGAAACAGTTATAAATTATCTGGCAGGTAATTGACTCCAAGTATGGAATGAAACTTTTTTTTGGAACATCATGAATGGAGAAATTTGTTTTGCTTGACTCTGTGTATTTGTTACAGAGAATTTGTTTTATTTTTTTTTTATTTTCCCAGTAATGTTGGAGGAGAGATAGAGACAGAGACAGAGACAGAGAGACAAAGAGAGACAGAGGAAATGAAAGAAAGAGAGAGAGAGAGAGAGAGAGAGAGAGAGAGAGAGAGAGAGAGAGAGAAGATCAAATAGTTTGAAAAAACTTAAGTACTTTGATCAATACAATAAGCAATCACAACTTCAGGATATTGGTAGTGAATGTCTCTTCTATCTCTTGGTGGAAAGCTAATAGACTGTAGATACAGAACGAGCCATTCACTTTCAGATAAGGCCATTACGGCACAGATAGATTTTATTTGACTATATATTTGTTATATGGATTAGTGGTAGTGATAACAACAACAACAACAACAACTTAAAAGTACAGAAGAATTGTCAATATAACATTTAAAAATATACAGAATTGAATAGATATAAATTCAGAAAAGGACATAGACAAACAGTAAAATGTTGCTACTACAATGAAAAAATTAATATGTATCTAGAAAAATAAGCAGTATAATGGATTCATGGTTTCATAAATAAGTCCCACTTTCTAGCCTTGTTATATATGTAAATATTCATGCTTATTGTTGACTTTCTAGTTCATAATTTAATTTTTTTAAAGAAATGTGACTGGTTCTTATTTCTCCTCTGGAAACATCACTTCATCTTTACTCTATACCCATCATCTCATCTTCACCTATAGAAAGAGATATTTCTCCTTTTAACACCTTCCCCAAACTCTTAATTCTTTCTCTTCCAACTCCTTGATGATCAATTTCTATCATCTTCAAACACTCAAGTCAAGATTTCTATTCTGATTTTTAATATACACAAGTTCTTCTGCCTTAAAAAGAATTATTCGCTAGACTCTGATATTAATGACTACTGATTTTTTACCTATTGAAGCTAAATTTTTATAATGACTATTCTGTGATTAATGTCTTTCAGTACTTATATGGATCCATTATCTTTTTCATTGTGGAAATCTTTGCAGTGATTAAAATGCCAAACACATCAGTTCCTGCCCAACATGTGTGACTCTGGTCCATGTTGTCCCAAAAGTTTGTAAAAGGGGACCACATTGGAGGGATTCCTGCTTTCCCCTAACATTGGAATCATACCAGTGATAAACCCTCCTCTAACCCCTTTCCCTCATATGAAATGTCCATCTTTTTCTTTCGTCAAATTCTTTGTTAACAATTTTTACTCTTGTTCTTCTTCAATATCCCTCCATGGTTATATGTGGTTATCTGCTCAAACTCGTGATGTACTTTTCCATTGCTTTGTGTGTGATGTTATCTTTACCTCTTCAGAGTCAGTTTCATTGTCATATAGCCACACAAGTAATATTTTTATATTAAAAAGTGGCATTTGCTCTTATAAAAAGTTTTGGGTCAGTACAAGTGCTTTGCAATTTCTCAAAACAGTCCAGGCCCCTTTTGTTCTCCTTTGTAACTTTCCTGAAAGCATATTTTTCATCTGTCCCAGATGAAATAATCAATATTGTGTACTTTTAGATGAATGTTGAAATCTTGTCAATGGATATTCCCCATCCACTTGGTATTTCCTGTTTGCATGAACAGGCTGAACTCTTTTGAGTGATTATAAGTCTCCTCCAGGAAGCTCTGCAATGTCTTGGTGCTTAACAGCAAAATGTCATGTGCAAAGAAAATCCGGAAGTGCACAAAATCCACAGAAACTTCTTCTTTGATCTAGACTCTTTGCTAGCTCTCTTCTATTACAGCATGGAATACTTTCGAAAAACATACATTTTACTATTTATGCTTCACATGATTTTTTTATCAAAACTGAATAAAATAAATTTGTTTCTGTTACATCTTTAAAGGAATCTTGCATAATCTTAGGAAATGGATTAGAGACATCTCACTATAAAAGAATATTTAGGCAGTGCTTATTTTAATGAGTAATTTTTTTTAAAAAAATCAACAAACAATAAGCACAATGGGGTTTAGTCAATGTCACTCAGGTAGTTAGCAGCAAAGTGGGATTTGAATCTAGATCCTCTGTGCCACATATCTTCCCTGATTCTTATATATTGCTCAGTTCCATGGGGACTGTTCATACTGTTCTGTTTACTTGGAATTTCTTCCAACTCCCTTTGCACTGATCCAAACCCATAAACAGTGGAAGGAATACTGGCCAGGGAGTCATGAAGCATGAGCTTGAATTTTGTCTCTTTCTTACCTATGTTATCATGGCCAAGACATCTAAGCTTTGTGAGTCTCTGTTTCCTCTTTTCTAAAATGGATAAAAAATGTCTACCTAAATTGTTATGATGATTAAATAATAAAAGTCACATGAAGTACTTTTTTCAAAACTCAAAATGTTATGTAAATGTCAGCTGAGCTGGCTGTAACAATGATGTTACTTGCAGCTACTGTGGCTGTGTAAGGCCAATAACACTAGCACACAGGAGAGCTGCTAGCACAGGTGCTTTGATCTGCTTTTCTAAAGGAAAGCAACTTTAAGGGGTTTACAATGTCACTTTAATTAAATATACATATATCATTCATTTAGTTCAGGGGAAAAAGTCAGCACTCTCAACTTCAGAGAAAACACAAACAGAAATTATATTAACAGAGCAAATAACACAAATCATCAGACAGAGCTTCTAAGTGTCTGTCCATAGCAATACATACATACATAGTTACCAGAGAGAGAAGCACCAATGTCTGGGTTTCCAAAGCCAGGGGTGGGGGAGGGCTCCTTAATGGCTCCCCAGAGTCTTGTCTGGCCAAGTCACAGAAACACTCTTCCAATGAGTGAGCCCCCCCAAAAATGCTAACCTTAGAGTATATATATGCTTCTTCAGGGTCAGCCTACAGTAAGTGTCACAGCCATGTGACTCAAACTCATGTGACTTAGGCTTTCTTGTGACTTAAGCAGGTCATCAAAGACTCTAGATTCAATAAAAAAAACTCTTGATTCAAACAATGGCAAGGCTCAATCAAAGGCACTTGATTGCCTTGGTGCTGAGAAGCACTCTAAAAGAGAAAAACAGGGAAGAAAAGTCCCACTTTGCTTACCATTACACTGCCATAAAAATTATCCTGTGTTTGACTTTATGCTATCATTAAATAGCTGTAGCTTGTATATAACTTGTCCTATATAAGATGAACAATAAGTACTTGGTAAAAGACTGAATGAATGAATGACTGATTGATTGATTGAATGAATGAAGGAAGGAATGTTAAAATGATGAAATAATTTGCACTTCAAAAAAATCTCAATTGAGTTAATTCACTTCAAGAAATTTCATTTATAAATAAATGTTGACCTTAACTAATTTCATTAACTGTCCTACTACAGATCCTAAGGATCACAAAATGAAAAAAAAGATGGAATTTACTTTCCAAATCAGGAAAACTCATTGTCCTACAAGTCTGATACATGTCTGATAGTTGAGTTCTTACTTGCTGTTATCAGTAAGGCAATAAACACAACATCCACAGTAATCGTGAATATGCCTATGTAATTCTGTATCACAAAGTATAAGAGACTCTCCATAAATAAGGTAAAAAAAGTATAAGATTTATTCAGACAGCAGAGAACCTTGTCCCATAACCAAATGTTCAGCTCCCACAGCCAGTTAGCTCACTTTATCATAACAACGAGGAACTTAAACACCATATTATGGAGCCTTGCCATCCCAAAACCTCTCTGACCCCCTGCTGAGGTCTTCCCAAAGACAAACTCATAGTACAGCTAAGTCAGCCTGTTCAGTTCTAACAATCACTAAAGTGGCCATTAGTAGCCATTAGCAGCCGTAACTGCACTCTCTCTCTGTCTCTCTCTCTCTCTCTGTCTCTCTCTCTTCATTTCCTGTGACATAACTTCCTTTTCCTTCAGGAAGCTCCTCCCAGCACATGTATCTTAGGCTTCCTGTTATGTGAGCAGGTCATATGGCTGATTAATGGGTGGGAAAGATAATCAAATCTAAATTGCTACTACACTTGCTGATAAAAGCATTAGGCAGAAAGGAGGTAGAGGCACTTTCACTTTTAAGCTAATCAAGTATTAACTTAATTTGGTATAACCATAAATCTGAAAGTCAAATTTTCTATTCAGCTCTGGTCTCTTCATTGAGAAAGCTTGAAAGTCCTGTATTTTTTTTGAAAGTCCATATTTTGCCATAGAGCATTATACTCAGTTTTGCTGGGTAGGTGATTATTGCTTTTAATCCTAACTCCTTTGACCTCCAGAATATCATATTCCAAGCCCTTTGATCTCTTAATGTAGAAGCTGCTAGATCTTGTCTTATCATGATTGTGTTTCTACAATACTCAAATTGTTTCTTTCTGGCTGCCTGCAGTACTTTCTCCTTGACCTGGGAACTCTGGAATTTGGCTATGATATTCCTAGGAGTTTTCCTTTGGGGATATTTTTCAAGAGGTGATCTGTAGATTATTTCAATTTCTATTTTACCCTCTGACTCTAGAATATGAGGGCAGTTTTCCTTGATAATTTCTTGAAAGATGATGTCTAGGCTCTTTTTTTGATTATGGCTTTCAGGTAGTCCAGTAATTTTAAAATTATCTCTCCTGGATCTATTTTCCAGGTCAGTGGTTTTTCCAATGAGATATGTGACATTGTCTTCCATTTTTTCATTGCTTTGTTTCTGTTTTATAATATCTTGATTTCTCATAATGTCACTAGCTCCCACTTGCTCCAATCTAATTTTTAAGGTGGTATTTTCTTCAATTGTCTTTTGGATCTCCTCTTCCATTTGGCTAATTCTGCCTTTCAAGGCCTTCTTCTTCTCATTGGCTTTTTGGAGCTCTTTTGTCATTTGGGTTAGTCTATTTTTTAAGGTGTTATTTTCTTCAGTATTTTTTTTGGGTCTCCTTTAGCAAGTCACTGACTTGTTTTTCATGGTTTTCTTGCATCACTCTCATTTCTTTTCCCAATTTTTCCTCTACTTTTCTTACTTGCTTTACCAAATCCTTTTTGAGCTCTTCCATGGCCTGAGACCAATTCATGTTTTTCTTGTAGGCTTTTGATGTAGGCTCTTTGACTTTGTTGACTTCTTCTGACTGTATGTTTTTGTCTTCTTTGTCACCAAAGAAAGATTCTAAAGTCTGAGTCTAAGTCTGAGTCCTTTTTCACTGCCTGTTCATTTTTCCAGCCAACTACTTGACCCTTGAGCTTTTTGTCAGGGTATGACTGCTTGTAGAGTAGAGAGAACTTTGTGCCAAGCTTAGGGGCCTTGCATTGCTGTTTTCAGAGCTACTTCTACTCCACCATCCCTATGAGCTCTGCCACAGCAGCAATCCTCCTCCCCCAAGAACTGCCAACTAGGACCATGATCCAGATCCAAGCAGGGCGCAGCAAGAGAATCTGCCTCTGTGCCAGCAAAGCACTCTGATCTGCTGCTTGAGTCCTCCCACCATGTTATCAGAAGCAGCTGACCCTGGATCTCTAGAAGCAGCCACAGGAGCTTCTTGCTGCTGCCACCACTACCTCTTCTACCCCCAGGGCTGGGGCCTGACAACTCTCACCCCTATCTAGCAGTTTTTCCAATAACTTGCTCTGTGTTCTTTGACATTTGTGGGTTGAGAAGTCTGGTACCTAACATATATATAAAAAGTAAAAAAGTCCTAAACTTATAGTGGTCTAGTTATCAATGTTTTTAGAGCTCCAATTTGGATTTTTGATCATCTGTTAAACCTATTTTAGTGGCATATGTATTACTCTAATGATAAAACTTCTCTGTGCTTCTTTGAAAGATTTGGAATAACTATGATGATAATAAGTAGTTTGTATAGTGGTTTAAGTTTTGTAAAGCATTATATAGATACAGATGTAGATGTACATATTTATATCTATAGCTGTCTATCTATCTATATCTATATATAATCTCATTTGATCCTCACAACAGTCCTGAGAGTTAGATGCTATTATCATCTCCATTTTACAGGTAAGGTAGTTGAGGTAAACAGATATTAAGTGACTTTCCCAGGATCGCACAGTTAGCAAGAGTCTGAGGCTGAAGTTGAACTTGGGTCTTTCTGACTCCAAGTTTACACTCTATGCATTGAGCCAGAAAAAAATCAAATAGAAATAAAAATCTACAAGTCTAAATCAAAATTAAACAAATACACAATCTATTTATAAAGTGCTATTAAGGTTTGGCCTTTTTATATCTCATCTCAATTAGCATAAGCATTTCTTACTATTGCTCACATTTTATAGCTTAAGAAACTGAAGTTGAGAAACATTTCTGAGGTGGGTTTCGAACCCAGGACTTCCAGCCTCCAAGTCCATCATTTTATCCACTCTGAGTCATTTGAGCCATTCCTCTTTGAGATTTCTTTGAGCAATCATGGATCAGTGGAAGTGAAGCAGCAACATGTAGAAAGAATTCTCTGTCCCCTGTGTAATATTGAAAGGTGATCAAAGACAGTGAAAGTTGTCAAAGCCAGAACAAAGAGACATCTGAGATCACATAGTCATACCCCTTCAATTTACAGATGAGGAAACTGGGACCTAGTACTGGATTGATTTTGCCAAGTTCACACAGTTGTTAAATTCCAGATCAGTAATTCTAATTCAGATTTTCTGACTCCAAATTTATAAATTATTTGTAAATCAAATAATCTGAAAAAGTGAGTCTAAACTTAAAAGGAAAAATTATCTCACAGCTAATATATAACCAATATGTTCAAGCATTTATACCCAAGAAAGTAGTTCATTGTAGAGAATCACCAAATCAAACTCCTATTGAGATCCACAGAGAGATATTGCTTCATTTAGCTAGTAGATTACGGTCTATATCTAAAAAGGCTCCTGGGACACTGAGAAACAGCAGTAATTTGAGCCTCTGAGAGTGATTAACCAAAAATAAAGTGGTAAGAGCTGAAATTAGCAGAAAAATCCAGGAGTTAGGCATAAGATAGTGGCTATACAGGCTAAAGAGACATTCCATCTTCAAAAGTGGGAGGTAGCTTGTATCACTATTCATAGCGTGGCCATTGGGAGCATCTCTGAAATAAAAGTGGTATAGTAAAAAGAGCATTGGCCCTGGAGTCAGGGAACCTGGGTTCACATTCAACCTCAAATACTACCTACGTGACCTTAGATAAGTCTACCTGTTTCATAGTTTCCCTTTTTGTAAAATGGAAGGCTTGGACTAGAGGTACTTTGAGGTTCCTTCCACTAGTGATTTCTGTTTCTATTCTTGTATATGATCCTTTAAAAGGCATAGAAAATGCTACCTTAATATATTAGAAGACACATAAAGTCTAGACAACTGAATTGTAGTTTGGCCTTTAGCTTCATTGCTTAATTTTATTTAACCACTTAGATACTCAATATCTTTTTTTTAATTGTGTGATATGTTGAAAGCTCTATATACTTCAATAATTTCGTGGGTAGCTATGCATCTATTTGCTTTGCTTGAGAATCAAAATGTTTTAGAAAATATGTAAGTTAAGCAAACAAAAATAGTCTCTACCATTGAAACACTGGTCTTTTTATAGGTCTTTTGTTTGTTGTTATTTTGCCTGATGTCTTAATTTGAATGGTTAAAAATATGGAAACTTTATATTCACAGTGATTTACTAAAATGTGGCAAGCCAAGGGTTGTTTTCTTATGTTTATCAAAAACCAACAGCAGCTATTATGAAGGAAGAAAGGAAGGAATAAAAATTCATAAAGCGCTTACTATATTCCAAACACTGTACCAAGAGCTGAGGATTCACATAAAAAAAGCACAAATTTCTGCCTTTGAACATCTTCAATTCTAATAGGGTAATAGAATACATATGGGGGTGGCGGCTGTGGAGGATTATTTTCGTTTGGCAAGTAACAGGGATGGTGAGTGAAGCCATAGGGGAGTTGACTTATGTGCCCTTTCTAGTGCTGATGGAATTATGGATTTGATTATGGTACCACAACTGGAAGGACTGAGATGGGAGGGAAAAGGAAAGCATGAACCAGTGGTAACAGAGTGAGATAGCAAGGTCCAATGAGGTGAAGGAGGCAGGGGGTTGGACAGAAAAATGTCCCCCCAAAACGACCAGGGTAGAATGTATAGCATGGTTGTGTCTGGCCAGATATTGTAGGCAATATAGCATACTCACCAAAAGGATGGGGGCACAACAGGAGTTTCATACCTAATGAATATGTGGCATATATTCTTAAGTTATGAATTTAGGCTCCTTAGTCCTTGAAGAATTTTTTTTTAATGTAGTAATAGATAAATGAACCAGTTGTAAGGATTGTGGGGAGTTCTCTCCAAAGATAAGATGGACCATTTCTTCAATCAGCTCTGAGACATTTCAAAGTTACCTCATCACTATCACCTTTATAACCCTGAATTGTGCTGCTATTTGTTAAAATATTTCCTGGGGTCATATTTCAACTCTTACATTAGAATTTGCCAACAGAATTTTCTTGTAATCACTTGTCAACATATCATAAGAAATAGAGACTACTAATACATAGTATGAAATGCAAGGTGAATATAAGTATTTTGTGGTCTGTCAAGCATGTCACTCAAATGACAGGCATGTTATAAGGGGTTGTTTTTCATTCAGAAACTTTTCTACTCCATTTCCAAAAATTAGGTGTAGCCTCAGCAACATCAAATTGAAAGGTTTGATATTTATGTCACCTCAGGAACATATGCCACAAAGGCCTATCATACTTACAATGTCATATGAAAATCGTATAAAAAAATTCAGTAATTACCAAGAAAATAGTTCTTTTACTTAGTAGTAAAAGAATTCGCAATAAAAGAAACAACAAAAACAATAAAAGATAACTTAAAAGGGAACACTGGATTTGGCCAAAGAGAAGTTACTAAGTCCATTTAAGTAGTCAATTTCAATATGGAGGTGTGGATGTCACACAGCAGATTTACGGACAGAATGGGTCTATGGAATGTAGACATAACAGATAAAGACAAAATTTAAACAGTGTGGCAGTATAAGGAAAGAAAGAAATTAGATAGAAATCAGAACCAAATCTTTTTTTTCTTTTAAAAAATAATCTAAAATAGAAAGAAGTGAAAGACTGCATGCTAAAGAAAGGCTCAAATACCGTACGTGTATGTGAGAATTAGATGTCAGGGGCTATGAAGGGATGTGCTCCATGGTACAGATGAAGGGTTCATCTTAGAAGATAAACCTCTTCTCAGATTAAAAAATGCAAAGATGCAAACTGGTAAGGAAACTAAGATGTAGCACATATGATTCTGCGTACTTAGTGCCTGCCAGTGAGGTGTCCCTCAAATTTTAAAAGAAAAAGTTTGTCCTTCTAGAAAGTATTCAATAAGCAAGTGATTGATTCCACTTCAAATTGTAGGAAACTGATGTGTGTTAATTAAGCTAGCTATGTGAAGGGAATATATTTACTTTCTGCTGTTCTCCCGAATGCCAAAGCAGTTTTGTTTGCTTGTCTGATTTTGGAGAGAAAAGAGTAGAGAGATATCCTACTATCTGTTTCTGTCTCTCTGTCTGTCTCTCTGTCTCTATCTCTATCTGTCTGCCTCTATCTTTCTTTCCCTTTGCCCTCTCCTCTTCCTATCTGCTTCCTCCCTTCTCTTCCTGTCCTCTGCTCCAGTCACTCCTCTCTCCTTGTTCTTGGCTCTTTAATTCTCCCTTTCTTTGTTCTGGCGTGTTCAATTGCCAAAAGCCAATAAACTTTCTCTTTATTTTTGATACTTCTAGGTCTTATATCCTCCATATCCTTTGGACTTCTCAGTATTAAGATCATTACAAAAAAGGAAATAGCTTTCATAAAATATTTTTTTTAGAACGCAGCATTTTTGTCCTTATTAAATTCTTCACAGTTTTTTCAAGTCAACCTTGGAGTGGTTTGCAAGGTCATGAGGGAGCTGTAGTTGTTTTTCTTCTTAACTACAGACATTTTTAAAATTTATTTTAAAATAGTAATATTAGTGATTTAAAAAACAGAAGCTGATCAATATGCAAAGCTCTGTGCAAACACTTCGAGGCATTGAAAGTTCTAAGCAATTCGTTTCCAGGTTTGTCCTGCTTTACCCAGGAATTTTTTAAGCTATGTTGTTGTTTCAACATGTGTGGCAAAAAAGGATACTTTCAAGGCTGTCAGTGCTAAAATTTGTTGTAACGTGTTCGTTGAAGTCCTAGTTCATAGTATTAACAACTTTATTTCAGAGACAATGGTGTGGGTCTGTGTTTTCTACAGCTTATACTCATCTATAAGTGTCCACAGATACTTTTATATGTGTTTACATCCATAAATGTGTAGATCTTCCCTCTCTCTCTTCTCATATCTCTATTTCTTTGGCTCTGTGTCTCTCTGAGCTGTGTGTCTATACCTCTCTCTACCCTTGTGTCTCTGTTTCTTTGTCTCTCTGTCTGTCTATTCATAGATTTGAATCAGGTGAGGATATGTACAGAAATAAACTAATGTAAACTGAAAGATAAAACTTTATACACAAAAATGAATCCTATAAAATGAGTCAATATTATTTTTAGATTGAATAATTTGTTGGTAAATATTTTATATATAGATTTATATATTTACAAATGTATATATCAAGTGGTTTGTGTGCATATATAATAAACGTAGATTTTTGTTTGTATATACACATATGCATATATGTGTGTATGTATATGTCTATATATGTACGTAAATATTCCATGTCTATGTCCATATCTATATCAATAATTCGCGATGCTGTGTGGCAACATTTTTTACCTACATACACTTCTGAGACATAGTTCAAGGGCAGAGAAGAGCATTTTTGTTCAAGAGGCAGCAGGGTCCCTGAGGAGCAGTTGCTTTTCTTCATTGGGTACTCTGAAGAACAGCATTGTTTCCAATCTCAAGCAACCCCATGGGATAAGGAGCTCTTTCTGTGTAAGAACCAAAGTGCAGACCAGGACATCAATGACCACACCTCTCCCCACAAAATACCACATTGTAATCATTGAAAATTTCCAAACCCCAACAACTATCTCTGAAAAACAGTAGTATGAAAAAGCCAAATGCCACCCCACCCCACCCCCATGCTGGAAATACAGCCCAATTTTAACATAAGTTTCAAAATAAAAAAAAATAGAATGAAAAAATGAGTCAACAACAACAAAAAAATAATCTTAACATAAAAAGCTACCATGGTGATGGGGAAGATTAAGACACAAACTTGGAAGACAATGAAGACAAAACAGCTATAGGAAAAACCTCAAAGAAAATATGTGAATTGGAAGAAGCCCAATAAAAATTCCTGGAAGAATTTAAAAAAAAATTTCAAAATCAAATGAAAGTAGTCAAGGAAAAAACAGTAATGAAATGAAAGCAAAGGAAGAAAATCATGAAAAAACAATAACTTAATAAAAGAGGTATAAAAATAATGAAGAAAACACCATTTACAAAAAAAACAGAATTGGCCAAATGGAAGAAGAAGCATAAAAACTCACTGAAAAAAAATTATTCCTTAAAAATTAGAATTGGGCAAGAGGAAATTAATGATTCCATGAGACATAAAGAAGCAATTCAACAAAGTCAATAGAATGAAAAAATAGAAGAAAATGTGAAATATCTTATTGTAACAGTAACTGACTTGGAAAAATATGTCAAGGAGAGATAATTTAAGAATTATTGGACTGCCTTGAAGCCATGATCAAAAAAATAGTCTAGACATCATATTTCAAGAAATTATCAAGTAAAATTGCTCAGATATCACGGAACCAGTGGGTAAAATAGATATTGAAAGAATCTACTGATCATCACCTGAAAGAGATCCCAAAAGAAACTTCCCAGGATTATTATAGTCAAATTCCAGTGCTCCCAGGTCAAAGAGAAAATACTTTAAGCAGCCAGAAAGAAATGATCCATTCAAATAACCATGGGGCCACAGTCATAATCATACCAGAGACAGACGGACAGACAGACAGAGAGACAGAGACAGACACAGACACAGAGACAGAGTCAGAGAGATAGACAGAGAGAGAGAGAGAGCTAAATGCATGAGTGATTTTATCAACCATTCTATTCAATAAGTATTTTATATCTGTATATCTCTATATGTATCTATCTCTATCTATCTATCTGTCTATCTATCTATCTATCTATCTATCTATCTATCTATCTATCTATCTATATCCAAGAGTTAATTTGTATGGGGAGGCATGAGTTTGCTTTTACTGAATTCCCATAAGCCCTTCAGAGTATGAATATCTTGCTTTTAGAGTATGATTTTAAAATCTCCTCTTAATTATACTCACAGACCATTCTTCTTAAAGCCCATGATAGGGATAGCTTTACTTTTCCTTCCTAGTATTCCTGATCAGCTAAAAGACCTCTATAGTGTTATTCTTGACTTGTTGGTAAGCTCTTTACCTCATTCTAAAGCAGGAAAAGAAAAAAAATTGGCATGATTACATTCTGATATAGTCAGTTATTCATGAAAAACTTTCAAACACTTTTTTTTCTAGTCAACAATTTCCTTGCTAGCTAAGTATTTGCCCATTTTATTTTTGCTTTAAAAAAATTAATAGAATTCCTGACTCCTGCCTCTCATCTGATTAATAGTTTAACTGGATGTTGTGGAAAAATTAACATTCAGTTGTTCCACAGCAAACTCCCTTTATCTATTTGCTCTCTAACATGGGCTGACTTTTTTTAGAGACCTTAGCTTCTTTATAGTTTTAGCTATTTAAAATATAAGATTGAAATTTATGGACAATTTAAGATACATACATGGATAATTTTTACCTTTCATGCAAACTTCAGAACTTGAACTCAATATATGAAATGATTGTACAACATCATCTATCTGGTGATTTTTTTGATTTTTTTTTATTTGATATTTTTTAGTTTTCAGCATCGATTTCCACAAGATTTTGAGTTAAAAATTTTCTCCCCATTTCGACCCTCCCCCCCCCACTCCAAGATGGCATGTATTCTGATTTCCCCATTCCCCAATCAGTCCTCCCTTCTATCACCCCCTTCCCCTCCCTCCATCCCTTTTCCCCTTACTTTCTTATAGGGCAAGATAGATTTCTATGCCCCATTGCCTGTATATCTTATTCCCCAATTGCATGTAAAAACAACCTTTTCTTTTGAGCATCTGCTTTTAAAACTTTGAGTCCCAAATTCTCTCCCCTCCTCACTCCCCATCCACTGTCCCTAAGAAGGCGAGCAATTCAACACAGGCCACACATGTATCATTATGCAAAACACTCCCATAAATAGTCATGTTGTGAAAGACTAACTATATTTTGCTCCTTCCTATCCTATCTCCTTTTATCCAATTTTCTCCCTTGACCCTGTCCCTTTTCAAAA
>CM053622.1:365837024-365855842 GCA_028646595.1 Phalanger gymnotis | reverse complement strand
GGGCAGACTGGGGAACAGGGCAACCAGAGTGTACGCCATCTTGGAGTGGAGGGGGGGGAGGAAATGGGGAGAAAATTTGTAATTCAAACGCCTGTGAAAATGAATGCTGAAAACCAAACATATTAAAAATAAATAAAAAAAGGAATCATGAGTCTGCCATCTATCATATTAGCTATCTCTTCTAGCTTCACGTTTGAAAATATATTTTATTGTTTTGTTTTGTTTATTCATCCTCTAAATGTTGTCTATAGTTCTCTTGCTCTTTTGTTCTAGAGAAGCATTTTTATAACAGAATTTTTTTTTTTATGGAGGAAAAAAGACGTAACAAAACTAATGTACAAAACAAACCGACAAAAAACCTAACACAGGTGAAGTTCCACATATTAACTTCTCTTTTTGTAGAAGTTCGTATCTTGTTTACATACATATGTGTACATATTCTCATGTATATGTGTATCTTTATACACATATGCTTAGACTTCAACATATATAGTTACGTATAACATTTGTCAAGAGGGCTTTGCTAAAATAGACCTAACTTATGTCTAAAGCAATTCCTTAAGAGTTTAGTAGTCCTACAAACAATGATTATTTTGGCATACAATTTTTAACTCATTCTGGCTCTTAATGTTCAGGAATTTCTCTCTGTCCTTTTATGTCCTTCTATACTGCTTAATAGTATTGCCATAAGTTATGTGTTGGCACAGGCTTGTCTGCCATTTCTGAAGGCATTGATTATCACAGTGCCAAATGGCTAAGCTGAGTAAATAGGAAGAATGGATGGCAGCAGGGTTTGCCAATATGTTTTGTGTCAGGAGCTGAGATGGGACAATTACCAACAAAGAAAGCAGAGATAATGCTTTAAGTATACATTAACAACATGGTATAGATATGGACATCTAGACAACCTCAGTGCACTCAGTGTGACTTCATGATTAGGAAGAAAATAACTCCCCCCCCCAAAAAAGCTTCAGATCCTTTGGAAATCTTAGAGGCAGTCACAGATAGTAAAGTAACCAGGATATAGTGGCAAGCTCTATGGAAAATTCTTCAATGTAATATTTATTTTATATTGATCTTTTAAGGAACATCTTTATGATAACAAAAACAAGTATTTAAAAAAATAATAATAGCTTACATTTTAATGATCCTTTACTGTTGATAAAATGCTTTCTTCACAAGTAGTAGGGGAAGGGTCGGTAGCTAGTAACACAGTTAGTAGCTTCATTTTCAAAGAGGAAGTACTTACAGTTATAGAATTCAAACCAGAAGGAAAAAGATTTTGGCAAGAAATCTGGAAATATAGTTCGCGTGTCAGGGGGATATGGACAATTGAAAGATTTTATGAGTAGGTGATCTGGTCATTTATGAAATAAAAGTTCAAGTAGTTTAAATACTTCACAACTATATATATATATATATATATATATATATATATATATATATAGACATAATAGCCTTTAGGTGCTTTCTAGATTGGTATTTTTATGTTTATTTTTCCATTAGAATTTGTATTTCTCTTTCTTACAAGTTATCATAGCAGAACATTTGAGTATGAAACAAGGAGCATGCATTATTGATATATGTGAGCTGACTTTATTCAGTGGAGAACAATTCCATTAAGATCATTGTGGGGAAAGGAAACCAAAGCAAATCAATGGAGATGGAATTCACATTACACACACACACACACACACACACACACACACACACACACACACACACAATATGCATATGTATGTATGTATGTATATACATGTATATGTATATGTGTATTTATATATGTATTTGTAACAACCTTCTTGACCATAATCTTAATGCTGGGTAGATTCTCTGCTAATCAGCACAAAGGTGGTGTATATTACAAGTTTATCTCTTAGTTTGCCATGTTATTGACATTTGTTGTCATCCTTGATTTTTTTTTGTTTCTTTCGATTAAGACCTTCAATACCTTTATTAATGTTATTAATATTTATGTCTTTAAGTATTTTTATAGAACTGTACTATACCTCAGAAGATCAAGGTTCTAGACTAACAATATTACTTAGTTGTATGACTTTGGACCTTGCCTCAATTTCTCAGTCAGCAAAATTAAGGAAGGAGGGAAACTTACCTACATAAATGGGATGGTATCGTTGAGGTTTAGTCTCTGCCCACCCAGGGCCAAAAACTGTTGTGGTTTCATGATGTGTTGTGGTGGAACCATCTCAAAGAATTCAGAGTCAGACCACTGCTAATCCAAGTATAGTCATTTATTGAGACTGACACCTCTCATGGAGCAGGCTAATTCAAAGAGGAACCAGCAGCTTCAGAGAAAGCAAGATGGATTTTTATGGGGTTAAAGATGGAATTACATAACAGAAATTTACATAGAATCCTGGAATATGATGAATAGTGAAAAGGCAGGGGGAATTTGTTAAGGGATTAGGTAATGGAAGAGGGGTTCTAGCCTTAGTGGAACTGCGCAGGGACTATTATATGGTGGGCCCATTCTACTGTTTGGTGGTCAAGCCTTCTGGTCATGCTGCCTTCCAATTGGCTAGCTTTCATGGTCCTGTCAAGTCAAGATAGATAGTTAGGTATTGTTGTATTGAATACGAGAATGCACCTGTTCATGGGAAAGAGTTTCTGTGGGACAGTGCTGGGTTTCTGTTGCTGTAGGAACTGAGAATTCAGGGACACACCTGTTCTAGTGAGCAGTGAGGCATAAGTTAGGACATTGGTGGGGGGGGGAGGCTGCGCTGAATGGCTAGGTACAATGGGGAATGAAGTTTGAATATTAGGGCTGGGAGCAGCTCTTTTAGGACTCCATCAGAATGATGGTAAAAATATGATTATTTTGGAAATATTTTTGGTTCTTTACTGTACTATGTTATATATCCCCAGATATTATTATAATTCTAATCTAACTGATGCATAGAAAATTGATTGCTGGGGCTCTACTATTGAGATTATAGTACTAATAGATGGAATCCCACCTCTCCCAGTACATTAATCAATCTCTAATTACTTTATGAGGTATAGTAACTCTCAGACTACTGGGGTCCCATTCAGTGCATAATAACTATAATTTATACTCTAAAAGAATTAAAGAGATTATATTCTTCATTGGACTTTTCAGGAGAGAAGATACCATTTAATTTCATGAGACCCAAAAGTGGGTGAGTAAAATTAAAGCTCTTGCATTCTCAATAGTCATCTGGTTACAGTGGTAGTAATAATTAATTGTTTCTGAATTAAGAGCCATCAGCTGTACACAGTTTACAAAAGACTGGCAGTCACAACATAGCCATTCCAACTACATGCCTGTGTAAGGAATAACAATTTAAGTAGTAAGGTCTTTGAACATAGAGGAAAATGACTCTTAACAAAGTATTTTAAAATCCAATGCTATCCACACACAAAATGATAACAAATGGCAAAAAAAGAGATTCTTTAAATGGTGAAGTTAAAAATAGAAGATTTAAGTGGTTTAATTTTTTAATGATATTAGCTTGAATTTAATGAAGTACTTATCGTTGCAGAGCCACCTGATGTTTACAAGCCAAGAGTCTAGGAATATTGGAACAAGAATGTTAATGATTCAACTAGTCTAATTATGTTATCAAATTTATTTTTTTCCTCATGAATTGCTTTGCAAAACTAAAAACACTTTCTTGGAACACATAAGGTCATAAAAAATCAAGACTGAAAAGAAACACTGGTAACAAGGATCAGAAATTAATTAAATTGACAGAGAGAGACTACGAAACAAAAGATCAAAAGGTTATGGGAAAGCTATTGGAGTACAAAGAGTAAGTAAATAGTAATTGCAATTTATATTTATTTATATATCCTTCTTTAGCAACATGTATTCATTAATTTATTAGATCCTTAACAACAACTCTATGAATTTTAGGCAGCAAATGTTACCCTTATTTTAGAGATAGGGGAACTGAGGGTCAGAGACAATAAATGACTTTCCCAAAGTTGTGTACATGGTACGGAAAAGTCCTGAATCCAATCTTATTGTTGTCTTTTTCCTCTTGAGGTCCTCTGCTTTTTCCTTATCACTATGCTTTGTACAGTTATTTCATACAGAAGAAGAGAGCAGATCACAAACCATACCAGGTATAGAAAATATATTGAATATTTAATAGTACTACCAATAAGAAAATTTTGTTTCAAGTCAAATCAAAAAGCATTTGTTAAGTATCTATTTCTCAGGGACTTTCTAAACACTGGCGATCCAAAAAAGGCAGAAACATTCCCTGCTCTCAAGGAGCTAGTCTAATGGAAGAAATATAATGCAAACAACAATGTATAAACAAGATATAAACAGGATAAATTGAAGATAGTCTCAGAGGAAAGGCAATAGCATTAATGAGGACCGGGGAATGCTTTATTTAGCTGAAATTTGAAAGAAAGTCAGGGAAGCCAAGAGGCAGAGATGGCAAGCAAAAGAACTGTAGATATGGGGGATAATCAGGGAAAATGGATCAAGTTGGGAGAGAGTACCTTATGTGAGACATAGCAAGGAGGCCAGTGTCATGTGGAGGAGAGTAAGGAATAAGATAACTAGTAGGAAAGAGCCAGGGTATAAAGGGCCTTTAAAGCCAAAGAAAGGATTTTATATTTCAGTCTACATGTATAAGGCAGCCACCAGAGTTATGCTGCATGCCGGTAGGGGGTTGGGAGCGTGAGGGCATGATATGATCAGATTTGTGTTTTAGGAAGATCCATTTGACTAATGAGTGGAGAATATCCTGGAATAGAGAGAGATCTGAGGTAGGGAAGCCAACCAAGAGGCAACTTCACTAGTCCAGATGTGAGGGGCCAAAGACCTATACCAGTATGGTTTTGTATCGGAGAACAGAAGGGCTATATATGAAACATGAGTTCAATTTGGACATGTTGAGTCTTAGATATTTCATATTCGTCCAGTCTGAAATGTCTAGCAGGCAGTTGGAAATGTGAAGCTGGAGTCAGGAGGGAATTTTTCTTTTTTAAAGTTTTCAAACTCCATTTATATAAAACGGCACCTTGGAATAGGAGGGCTGTCTTGGAAGTCAAGATTTTCTTCTCAGTGAATTTATGCAACATCATAAGAACCCTCCAAATGCTAATGTTTTGAACTATTGCAAAAAAAAAAGTAGCATTTAAAGTAAAATACTTGAGATGGAATGAAAAAGCAGATGGCAGACATCTCCAGAGTCTCTACCATCTGACCCAAAGAAGACCATCCCCAAAAGTACAGTCATCATAAATTAGACGGGAAATTGTAAAAAAAAAAAGTCGAGGGATGCTTTGGATATCTAGAATTGTCAAAAAAACAGGACTATCCCAAAGGATTGTGTGAAAATGTTAAATATATTTCTATAAATAGGAAAAAAGAAACATAACAGTACACTTTTTTGCAGGAAATAATAAATGTAAATTAGTCGAGTTGCTGAAATGAGCCCGCCCACTAATATTAATATCCTTATTTGACAAGAAAAATATTGATACTCAATATCTACTTATTGTATTTCATCTATCAGATCTTTGGAGACTAAAATTATAAAAAATCCTTCACTACCAGTCACCAAGAATCAAGTAAACTTATTTTCATAGTTGTAATAACTTTCATATTCATTACCAGTGAATAATGATACAGGTTTAATCACCTATTTGAGCTACTCTTGTAGATTATTGCCCCTAACAAGTTTGGAAATGACTTAAGATTAAAACTGAAAGCCTCTGTAGAATACAAATCTTACATAGATACTAACCTCAAAATCAATTCACTGGGAATAGAAATATAATGTTTCTTTATGGCCTATTCTGCTTCTAAGTGAAATTAAAACATCTGTGAAGCTCATTATTGTAATAGTTGAAGCATCCTAAGTTTAAAGATGAGGTATTACATTTAAGTGTGAAAATTTTCCTGATGTGCTGCCCAAAAGACAAGTGTAACAGATAAGTTTTAAAAAGAGGTCCTTTGATTTATTTAACATGACAGTTTTATCAACTATTTAGTTGACTTTGCATTTCCAATTAAGTTTATTTTCTCTCATTTTCAATTTCTAGTTTTGTTTCATTGATCCTATGCGTGTTAAGAGTTTGTTTACACAGACTTCTCTGATCTCTTTCTCAGAAGTCCAAAGGGCCATTGATAAGAAGGAGCAGAAATTGTAGTTGACAAATCCAGACTTTTGGTAATAGCAAGTTATGATGTACATTAGACTAAAAGGAAGTCCTATTGAATCTCGTATCACAGGTCTTATGACTTCCTCGCTATATGGACTAATAGAAGTGGCATAGATTATTCCATTTAGTTAGTGATGTGGCTTGAGAGAAGTAACTGTGTCTCTCTGCCTTTTGGTCAAAAAATAAACCAAGGACATATTTGTTAAGCATTTGCTATATGCCAGGCACTGAGCTAAGTATTGAGGAAATAAAGACAAAAAGTCCCTTTCCTTGAAGAGCTTAAATTAGAAAAGGGCTACATCACATGTAAATACATACAAATCAGCTAAAGAGTAACATGGGTAAGGAAGGCACTAGCTGCTAGGTGCCACAGTGTAGAAAACACTGAACCTGCACTCAGGAAGTCCTGAGTTCAAATGTGGTCTCAGATACTTAGCAGCCGTGGGACCCTGGACAAGTCACTTTCCCTGTATCTGCTTCTGTTTCCTCATTTGTAAAATTAAGATAATAATAGCACCTACCTTATAGGGTTGTTGTGAGGATCAAAGGAGGTAATGATTGTAAGATTTTGGCACAGTGCCTGGCACATAGTAAGCGTTATGCTAGTTTTAGCTAATAGATACTATTGTCTGTCTGGAGGGAATGGAAGAGACTTTCACATAGATCGTGGCACTTGAGTTGAGAAACATAGATTCCAAAAGGCAGAAATGAGGAAAGAGTGCATTCCAGGGATATGTCCCTCAATGCAAAGGCATGGGGACAAATAACAGGATGTCATGTATGAAGGACAGTTAAGACAGCCCAAATGAATGGACTATCCATGGAATGGAAGGAAGTAATAGGTAAGATGGCTAAAAAAGTAAGTTGTATTGAGTATTACATGCCAAATAGAGGAGTTGATATTTAATCCTAGGGATAATGGGGAGCTTCTGGAATTTATTAAGGAAGTGATAGCACTTAATGAAAATCACTTATGCAGCTTCTATGGAGGATGGATTAGAGAGGAGAAGAAAATTGTGGCAGATAAATCAGAAGGCTATAGCAATCTTCTGTGTGAAAGGCAATGGGTGCTTGAAATATAGTGGTGGCCACATGAATGGAGAGAAATTGAGAGATGTGGTGGTAGAAACCATAAGATTTGTCAACTGGAAGCCCTGAATGTCAGTACTAGTTTTTCTTACATGAAATAATTAAATCATTGTTTTATCTATAGTGACAGCCATGAAGTCATTTTGAGGCCATATCTTGTAGAAATAAACTCATCTGCATAACTGAGATGGTGGTCCAGATATGATTAGTTTCTTTTCTCTCATACTATAGAGACACAAAGAATTGGCTAGCTAGTAAGTCAGTGGAACCTAGGAACTGTGTCTCTTCTTTGTATCACATACAATGATTAATTAGCATAATTCTTTGTGCATAAATAAATATTTGGAGAATGAATGAATGAATGAATGAATGGGCAAACAGTATTCAGTGAGAGTACTCTAGGCTAGTGACTTTGAATGTTTGTTTTTTGGTGTTATTATTGGCAAGATACATGTTTCATTGCCTTTGCTTTCTACTACATAAATAATAATCCTGAGACCTAACCTGAAAGGTCCAGATTCCAAAATAAGAAAAAAAAACAGCATTTGGTCAATATAAATGGCATATGGCAATGTTGATGGAATAAAAAAAAACACACCAGAAATTTGAAAGTTGTTTTCTGTGACAAAATGAATGGCAGAGAAGTTTATGCGAAAAATCCTGTATTTGCTCATAGAGAGTGCTCTAAAATAATATCAGTCAATTTAGGGTTATTTGGTGACTTTTTATGATTTGAACGCCTAGACTAAATCTGTATGAATTGTGCTTTATCATTAGAAGAACTGACAGAGTATGTTTTCCATAGCTTTTCTGTGATATAGAAGAGCACCAGACATTTACTAGCTTTTCCTTCTTTCCTTTCAATACCATTTCCCCTGGTGGTTAGTATATCTGTGTGCACTCACTGACGCTTGACAGCTCTGGAGGTAGCTCAGTGGATAAGGTACTGGGCATAAAGTCAGAAAGACCCGAGTTCAAATGTGACCTCAGACACTCACTAGCTTCATAAGCCTTATTATTTAATCCCTGTCTGCCTCAGTTTTCCCATCTGTAAAATGAGGATCATAATAGTATTTACCTCCTAGGGTTGTTTTGAAGATCAGATGAGATCATAATTAGCACAGTGCCTGTCACATAATAGATCTCCCCCTGACCCCCAAGAATAGGCTTTAGACACTAATATTTGCATGGTAGGTAGATGACATCCTGGTAAACTATTCTCCCAAGTTTATAGTAGGGGAAGAAGAAAGATAAGGCTACTGGAAATGGTTTAATATTCCTTTCCTCTAATTGAGCTGCCTCTGAGATTCCTCATTTCTAGACTAGATCAACAACTCACAGATTTTAAGAACAGATGTCCTATTTATTGCTATGGGTTCACCCTTAGGATGCACATAGAGTTATAACTGTCTCTACCCTTTGCTTCCTTCAGACTAACTGAACATGTGCTCCTAGATGTATGCCTGCCAGGCAGCACGGACTTCTAATTTAGTTGGCTAGAAGAACAGATGACATTGTAAGCTGTCCCCTATTACAGGAGAGCAGTCACCTTATAAGACTGTCAATTCACTTGGAAACCATAAACAAGATTGATGTCCAAGCCTAATGCCACCTACCTTTAAATATAGGATTGACACTATCTGCCACAGATGGTTTGGGCATAGTCCAGCTTGGGGGTGAAACAATAACAAAAGACTCTTTCTGGTTGCTTAATTCCATAAAATTCATTGCAAGAGTATGCCTTGTTTTGGATTATAATGCTGGACCCTCTCACATTTTTTTCCTTTTTTCACTTTCAATGAAATTACTTGTAATTTAGGCTTAAGGGGAGGGGAGATGAAGACAACTTTGAATTCAGATAGATTATTTCATCATAGGCAATGTAGTCTGACTATATCCAATTAGATTATCCAGAAATATGTTAAAAAGTTAGTCAATAAACATTTATGAAGCAATTACTATGTGCCAAGCACTGTTCTAAATACTAGGATACAAAGAGATATACCGATAATTTAATAATAATAATAATAATTTTATATTATATACATACATTTTAATGAATACATTTTAATGGGGGAGATGAGAAGTGTGATATGGAAAGTTATGTCGGAACTACAAGTAGGTGGGCTATATTGGGTTATGGAATGCATATGGGAGAATAAAGTGTGAGATTAGAAAATTAGGAAGGGGAAAGATTATGAAGAGCTTTAGATATCAGTAATGAGAGTTTACATTTGCTAATGCAGGTAACAGGGAGAAACTAGAGTATATTAAGCAAAGGTTGTCATGGTCATGTCTGTAATTTAGAAAAATCAGTTTGGTAACTGAGTAGGGTCTGGTTTGTAGTGTGAAGACTTAAGGCAGTGAGACCAAAGCTATTGCTATAGTCTAGATAAAAGGGAAAATACTAGGATTCTGGTTCATGGGTAGAGAGAAGAGGATATGTAGGAGAGATGTTGTGAAGGTAGAAACAATAAGATTTGTCCATGGATTGAATATAGAGGGGTATGAGAGAAAGTGAGGAGTGAAAGATGATGCCAGAGTTGTGACCCTAGGTGACTGGAAGGATGGTGGCATCCTTGACAGTAATAAAAAAGTTTGGAATGGAAGAAGTCTGTGGAGGTGGGGGGGCAGTGATAATGAGTTCTATTTTACACATATTGAGTTTAAGATATCTGCTTGACTTCCAGTTTGAAATGCCAAAGAGGCAGTTAGTGAAGTGTAACTTACAGACAGATTATGGCTAGATCTGAGAATCATCTGCACAGAGATAATAATTGAATCTAGGGGAGTTGATGAGATCATCAAATGAGATAGTATAAGTCAAAAAGAAAAGGGCCTAGGAGAAGGTCATGGGAGAAATACAGTTACGAAACAGTTCCTTGAATCCGTATATGAAAGATATGCAGAATATGATTTGAAAACAGCATTTGGCAACTTAAATGCTGTTAATGGCAACCTCAACTACAAAACAATATGACTTGCTTCCATTTTCTGAAGTGGTGACATATGTCTCTCAAAGTGTACATTGCTTTGGAGCTAAAAACAGTTGAATTAGAGGGAGGCATTACATAGATCAGAAAGCCATACATTTTCCCACTAGAGAATATGAGATTTCATGCAGAGTAAACACACTATTGGATGTTTTTCTTGTGAAATCCCTCCTAACTGAGCAGAGCCTACAACAGAGATGTCATTCTTTATTCCCACCCTGTTCTATTTTAGTGCCTCCAGAATATTTCATTCCAGCAAGTTCCCTTTATGGAGGGCCCATCTGTAACTCTTCCAGGCCACCTTGCTATTGGAATGTACACTCTGTGTCTTCCTGAGTTCAAATGTAGGAGCTTCATCTTTCTCCCTTAATAACTTAGCCTCTTTGTGACTGATTGTCCCATTCTTCTCAGTCAGACCTTACTAGGCTCAGATGGCCATACTTCTCTAAAATAAGGTTACACTACCAATATTTCTCTCTCTACAGCAGGAGTTCTTAACCTGGGATCCATGAACTTTAAAAAAAAACTTTCAATATATTTAGTTTTCTTTGCAATCTCGCGTATTTGATTTCATGTACTTAAAAATATTGTTCTGAGCAAAGGTCCGTAGGCTTCACCAGACAAGATCAATAATACAAAAAAAGTTAAGAATCCCTTCTCTAGAGTTCCAAGGAGAAGCCGTGGGCAAACTGTGATGGCCCACATAGTGCAGTTACCAGGCTTCACAGGTGAGCCACCAAGAGCCATGTAGACAAAAAATAAGTCAGATTCAGGTACTGAGTTCAGTGCTTGCTGGGCCACAGCTATGATCCTGAGGTTCAGTCTACTAACCATTTCATGGAAGTAATAACAACTATAGAAGAAAGAGAAGACCCAAGCCAAAAGAGAAAGAGGGAAAAAAATCTTAGAATTCCTCCTTAACTCCTTATTTTCTATAATGCAAATATATATCATCCTATCTAACACATGAAGTGCTGGCCTTGGAGTTAGGAAGACCTGAATTCAAATACTCCCTCTTACGGTTATTGACGTGGCCCTGGACAAGTTCCTTAACCTCTCAAAGCGTTTTCTTATTTATAAAATGATGGTGTTGGACTACATGGTTTTAAGAGCTCTTCTAGCTCTAATTCTAGTATCCTATAATATATCCTTCCCTCCTACCTTCAAAAGACCCCTTTTTCAGACCCTTACCAAAACAAGGGGCAGGACCCCCTCTCCCTGTCATCACATGTGCTATTAATCCTTAAGGATTGCTATCCTTAGTGACACATCTTTTGTGGACAGTTCTCTTCCTCAAGCCCCAACACTGTCTAGATTCGAACTTCTCTTTAACTCTTATTGGAAGGTACAATTGTTTTACAAATATTTTAATGTTTTATTGATGCATTATACTTTTGCATTGTAATCATTTCTGCATATAGTGAACCCCTCCCCCATACCGCTCTATTCTAAGAAAGGAAAAAAAGAAGCAAAACCAACCAATAGTGACTGCATTTTACTGTGCATGTGGCATGTGCACCTGCAGCCTCCTACAAAAAATATTATGTCTTAGAAATTAGACCTAGAAAATCTCTTATCTGGCAATGCAAAGATAATTTTAAAGATGAAGGAAATGAGGAGACGTAGAAAGGTGAAGTGATTTCCCACACAGGTAGTAAATTCTCAAGCCTGGATTTAAAAGTGGGGCTCTGACTCCTAAATATAGAGCCATAAGCTCATAGATTTAGAGCTAGATAGACTCTTTTGGGCCATCTAGTGAAACTCTCAGCTTTTACACGCTAGGTGGTGAGGCCAGGAGAGGTTAAATTTTCTCAATAAGCACTGCTATTTTCTTTGTTATCACTTCCCAAGACTTCTTTCTATTTAAGGCCCAGATGACTTGTAATGTATCTTTATATTCCTTTACCAGGTAGAAGTTGAAAAGACACTGAAGGGCAGACCTCCCAACTTCCCATAAGCTACCAGGTGCATTATGAGGCTTTATATTCTTACACCTAAACTGATTCTCATCCAAGACTATCTGAATTACTCTATTGCATAGCTAGTTTATCCCCTTGGAAACTGGCACAATAAAGATCAATTTCTCTGCAACATTCACAGACTTCAGTATTTTCACCCACATAATGTATTGTTTATCTGGCCTGGAGCTTTCTTCCTGCCAGTCCTATTACTCTAATATTTACAGTCACACCTGTGGGTGATCTGGCTTAGGGAGAGAACAAGCGATAAGACAAAACTTGGGAATATTGACATGATGGGAGGCTTGAACTCATGGAAGCGAGCTCATTCCCTTGCAACAAGCCACCCACTTCTCTTTCTACAAGAGCTTTTGCATTTAATGGCTCCTTTCTCCAGGTTAAATATCCCTCTGGATAGGTCAGTAGACAATACTGAGTAACATTTCTTAAGTCTTCCCTGGTTTATTTACTTTTCTAGCAGCTGATGTTGTGCATCCAAATTCCATTGGGGTAACTGAAATTCATGAAGAGATTTGTCCCATATCTACACCTCCCCCTTTCCCATCAGGTTCTTGCCCATAAAGATGCAAATAGCAATATTAAAACAGCAACAGTGTGAATCCTGCTGAAAACCAAGAAGGTGCCTAAGACTTTCATCATTTATGAATACTACTGAGTTAATTGCTCAGCTGTCTTTTCTTGTCAGGGACTCCTCTGCATTAGGAAAACAAATCAGCCATCTAGCTATTAAGTCTGAACAACAGTTTACGGTGTTTGTTAAAAGAATTAAAGAGCTCATTTGTTTTCATGTTTATCAGTTAGCATCTCTACAGAGGTGTGCCCTCTCCACATGATTTATGTTTCTTGGCCTTGCCACTGTTTTGACTGCAGGAGAAAAAGGATATTTGAATTCTGAAGGTTTGAAGATTATCTGGCATTAGACAATCCACAAGCTGAATCAGAAAGTGGTATTTTCTTGTCAAAATACTGCCTCTAGAAGTTGAGGATGAAAACATTTCTCTTGAAAGTAAAAAGAAAATCAAGTCGAACATCTGACTTTCACATATGATTGCAATGCTACTGTTGCTAAGTGGCAGTGGGTATTTTGGGCATGGAGGGGACAGATGGGTAGACTTGTACAGTTACACCCAGGGGGCATAGTTCCTTAGTATAAATGGCATGAGTGAGCTTGTTATGTCTTTTGACTAATTTAAGCATCCTGCTTACAATTTTAGTTGTGGCTATGCTTAAAACAGAGAGCAAACTTTTTCTTGCTTTTCATATAATCCAAATTGA
Organism: Phalanger gymnotis; assembly: GCA_028646595.1. Lineage (NCBI taxonomy): Eukaryota > Metazoa > Chordata > Mammalia > Diprotodontia > Phalangeridae > Phalanger > Phalanger gymnotis. The sequence goes on along the minus strand of CM053622.1, from coordinate 365,842,338 downwards.
GACAGCTTTATCCTAGTGTTGACTTTGAATAATGAATATTGGACAGAATCATCAATTCAAACGGAAGTCCAGGCAAATAGCATTAGGAATTTTCATGGTTGCCGTAATTAATAAAAAAGTAACACCTGGAAATACTAGGTAAGTGGTATATTTAGTATTTCCTTACCCAGCTGACCTTCCTTGATAAGAGCAAAGGTAAGAGTATCCCTGGAATTTCTTCTTCTTCTTCTTCTTCTTCTTCTTCTTCTTCTTCTTCTTCTTCTTCTTCTTCTTCTTCTTCTTCTTCTTCTTCCTCTTCTTCTTCTTTCTTCTTCTTCCTCTTCTTTGTCCTCCTCCTCTTCTTTTTATTCTTCTTTTCATAGCTAATGAATGTCACATTTGGAATGGTGAAGTAAATGGTCTATAAAAGAGTAGTATACTTGAAGAGGTTATGAAAAGGCTTTGGTCACACCTGACAATGAATTCAGAATTCTCTGTAACACCTGATTGTTCTTCTACAGCCAGAGTGAGTCTGCATTCCTCTTTTCCATGACAAGGATTGATGGACTAAGTGTTGCCATCATGATATGCTGCATTATTTATGTGCAGCAGCTGAATTCTGTCTTTCAGGGTGTCCTTTGCTGTAATCCAAATCCCTGCAAGTTTCTGGGAAAGAGTCTTATATGATTACAAAATATATAGTATATAAATATGATTTTTAAAAGAATCAAAACCACACATTGGATGTTTCCCCACTGTTTGAGCAGTAATACTCTTTCAATAAATTCAGAAATCATGAGGATACCTTAAAATACAAGATTGACCTCCAAAACTATGACTAAGGTTTCAAATGATTAATTTAATGAATGGCAAAAAGGAGGCATGTATGTATGTATGTATGTATGTATATATACACACAAATGAATATATATGTGTGTATACACACCTATATGTGCCTGTCTGTATAACCATTTCTTGATTTACATTATCTGGTCATAGACTTAGAATGGAAAAGGACCTCAAAGGCCTTCTAGTGCAGTCCCCTTCCACTAACACTTTTCCTACTACAATATGATATATTTCATTACCTGCATTGAAATGCTTTGTTACTGTATGAATTTTTCAGTGTCTTAGAGCTGGAAGAAAATGCACAGCAGAAAGAATACTCAATATGGAAGCAGACCTGAGTCCAGATTTTGACTCTGCTTCTTACTCTCTGCCTGACTGTGAGCGAGTGACATATCTTTTCTGTACCTCAATTACCTCTTCAGTAAACTGATGAGGACGGATGGCATCTAAGGTGCCTTCAAGCTTATAGCTAATATTATTCATGGTTAGTAATAGCCTACTAGGGTTATTGTAAGGACAATAAGATAGTATAGGCGAAGAACTTTGAAAACCTTAAATTGCTATAGAGTAGCTAGATGGTACAATGAATAGAACACTGAATTTTGAATAAGGAAGTCATAAGTTCATATCTGGCCTTAGATAATTATTAGCAATGTGACCTTAATCCATTCATTGAACTTCTTATCTGCCTCAGTTTCCACCTCTGTAAAATTAGATTATAATAGCTCTTACTTCAAAAGGATGTATTGAGGAAAAATGAGATGAATTTTTGTAAAGTACTTCACAAACCTTAAAGTATTATATAAATGCTAATTATGATTATAACACTACAACTAATTAGTTGTCACAGGAGCAGTCAACTAAAATAACTAAGTTGAGATTGGGAAATCATTCTTGACAACAATTTTGATTCTGCCCATTTCTAACTGAGGGTGGGGAGTGGCTGATACTTAATCCCTACATAACAATGACTGCTTGGGAGAATGTGCCAGTGGCTGGATCTTGGAATGGGAAAAAGGCTTAGCAGTAGCTGTACTGTATCTAGCATGTGCTGTAGCCTTTTGTGGTCATAAAAGTTGTGTCACTTGATCACCATCCTCAGGCCAAATTGGACAGGAATGTTTGGGATACATACATATGCGCACACAAACACACATATATGTATGTATGTTTTTATATATAAAATTTTGTTTTAGGCAGATAATCATTTTGTTTTAGATTATGTGTATATATACATAGTTACACACATATATCTATGCATATATATATATATATTTATACACACAAACATATATTGATTTGGAAAATTGTTAGATTATATTTCTTCAAAGTCCATGTGCCAGTTTTCACAGTGTTTTATAGATTTTCTTCTAATTATTAAAATGTTAACAGGTTGGAGACCTATTTAATTTATTACTTTCAGAAGTGAATGTTAAAAAAAATTGATAAATTGGGGGTAAAAAGCAGCACCATAAGTATTAAAGTTTCTGCCCCTCCCTCCCCAAGACAGTATGCAATTTGATATGGGCTCTACACATACAGTCTTATTAAACACATTTTCACATTAGTCAGGTTGAATAGAAGAATTATGACAAATGGGAGAAACCACAATAAAGAAAAACAAAACAAAACAAAACAGAACAAAACAAAAAAGAAAATAGTTTGCTTCACTCTGTGTTCTGACTCCATAGTTCTTTCTCTGGATGTGGACAGCATTTTCCATCACAAGTCCTTTGGAAGTGTTTTAGGTCCTTGCATTGCTGAGATGGGCTCAGTCTGTCAAAATCAATCCTTGCACACTGTGACTGTTACCATGTACAATGTTCTCCTAGTTCATGGTGCTACCTTTTAACCTGATTTATTTTGACTGATGGCGAAAGAGCTAATTTTTCTCACATTAATCCTGTGATACATATAGTCCAAGTATTATTGCTCTCGTATTTCAGGTGAAGAAACTGAGGATAGGACAAGTTAGAATGACTGTTAACAAATGTCAGAGGTTGGGCCTAAAGTTGATTAATCTTATTATAGCTTTTGTTTTGTCAGGAAGAAGGGTTGTTTGTTTAGAGAGGTATCTGAAAGATATTGTAGAGACAGAATAATAATACTTGGAGAAAGAAATGGTGAGACAGACTGAGGAGTTGCAAGATTGAGAACATGGATGAATAGAAGGATAGTGGTGATCTCAAATGGAATAGAGGATTTTAGAAGAGGGTTTGAGAAAAGATGAAGTATTCTGTTTTAGACATGTTGAATTTGTGATACCAATGAAACATCCAGTTTGAAATGTCTAATAGACTGTTACTGATGCATAAGAAGATCTCAGAAGAGAGACAAGGTCTCAATGTACCAATCCTAAATTTATTTCCCCATTTAAAGTTATTTGTAGCTACCAAAGGAACTATAATCCACTAACTTTCTTACTATTTTTTTCTCTTAATGATTCGTAACTTAAATAAATTAAAACCCTATTTTAAATAAAAAATATCCTTGACATTCAAATAATATTATTTATATTATTAATTTCAATTGAATGAGAAAATATATGACAGGAAACTGCTGCCATTAATTCAGCACTTTCACATGAATTTGTATTTTATTAATCACCATAACTACTATGGAAATGAGTCATGCATATATACCTGTGTAATATTTTTTATCCCTTCTACAGAAGATATGTTTACTTATTATCATACTGAGTCACACTTCATATGTATATAAACATATATATATATGCATATATATGTACATAATTGAAGCTAAGTAAAGATCAAAATACAAATACTTGAAATTCATCTACATGCCCCTTAAAATAACCCCTCAAACTTCAGGAGTTCTAGACAAACAGGTATGAATTAATATTCTAGATCATTAGCCAATCTAATTATTGTTTTAATAGACAACCAAAAGTAGCCATTGCAATATTTTCAGGGGCAATGGGACTTTTATACCTTCTATGATATATTTCAGATGAAAAACATGATCATTAATTAATAATTTAATTTTTATTTTATATGGATGGTTAAAACATTATATTTTAATATTATTATTATGCTCTTCATGATACCATAAACTTGTACTTCAAAAACACAACTTCAAATGAAACTTTATAGGGACCAAGGAGTCCTTAACAATGAAATGATGAAGAAAATACATACTTCTGGTTAGCTAAAATCTCAACTAAAAAAGCTTCGTATCTGTATTTGTGGGGACACGAGGCTATAATAAGGCTAATTTGGATTTTGTATATATATATATATATGTATATATATGTATATATGTATATGTATGCAGAGGTCTAGGTATGTGGCAACCCGACATACCAAATCATCAAATAGTGCTGCCGAAATTTGTAGTTGGAGATTGTAGGGAAACAACAGATGGTCATGGTGCTATGTCATGGACAAGAAGTTAGTAACATCTTGGCAAGAGGAATTGTCTCTTCTATCCAGGAATTGTCTCACTTTTATTTTAAGATTCAGCTAAAGATAATAAAAACTTAGATGAATTTGGACAATGATTTTTGTTGTGTTTTTATGCTTTTTGTTGTTATATGATATTTATAGCTTAGAACGTTCCTATACACCTCCCTTATGATGCAAACTTTCCTTTGCTAAAATTAAAAAAAAAGATTAAATAAAAGGTGAAAATATTTCAATAAAACTATTTGAGGAATATATTGAGCCTTACAGAATATCCAGATTTCTACACCCATAGTTTCCCATCTCTTGATTTAATGGGGTGGGAGGGGAACAATGGGGTTCTCATTTGGTCATCATAATTGTACAACATTCATTTTCATTTCATTGTTCTTTTTGTTTATATTGCTATAGTCATTGCATATGTTGTTTTTGTACCTATGCTGGTTTCTTTTTGCATAAGTTCATATATCCTCCCATATTTCCCTTTCATCTTCAAATTAGTAATTTCTTATGATGCAGTAGTACAGCATTGCACTCCTGTTTCGTAATTTGTTCAACTATTCCCAGATTAATGAGTGACTACTTTGTTTTAAGCTCTCAGTTTAGTACTAGTGAAAGTACTGTTATGAATATGTTGGCATACAGAGAACCTTTCTTTCTGTCTTTGATTTCCTTGAGATACATGCCTATCAGTGGGATTTCTGGGTAAAAGAATCATAGGATCATACATTCAGAGCTTGAAAGGACTTTACAATTCACTGACTAACTTTCTTACTTTACAGATGAAGAAATTGATGCATAGAGTTTAAGTGATGTGCCCAAGGTCACACATCTACTAATGATCTGAGATCAGATTTGAAGGCAAATCTTCCAGACTACAAATCTATGTCTTTATCCACTATGCCACCCGGTTGCCTCAGATAATAGGAAATTTTATTCACTCTATTTAACCTTGTTATCATTATATTTTCCTGAATAGTTGGATGGATTCACAGTTTAACCAATAATGTATTATTGTGCCTGCCTTTATGTAGCTCTTCTAGTGTTGGCTAACTCCTTCTCTT
>CM053622.1:365798603-365836524 GCA_028646595.1 Phalanger gymnotis | reverse complement strand
AGTCTTTTTGTCAAGATGTTGGAATGGGGAGGCTGGTTCAAGTTTTTGCTGCGGTGGGAACTAAATAAATTTCTTGTTGTTTTCTCCTTAGAGAATCTCTCATACCTTGCGATTTCGGACCATTCAAACATATACATGATTATATTTGAGATCATAAATTCGGCCTTCCTACTACACATGCCCCTCACTCTGGTAAATTGATTGTTTTCCTTAAGGCAGATTCTGGTCTTTGCAGGGGGTAGGGGATTTTTTTCTTATGATAAAAGGTTTATATCAGTTAAACTTCTCTAAGAAATGGTTATAAACAGATTTATATGTATTTCTCAATTTATTTTGATGGACATATTCCCAATGCATCTGAATTTTTGACACAATAGAATTTAAATCTGGATGGACAGGAAGGATACATTTATATTGCCAAAGTACAATGTAGTTTGGGGCAAAATACCACTGAGTACAATAATTCTGACATCATCACATTCCCCAAGTTGTTATAGATGTGTGGCAGCCATATAGCACTCCTAGTCTATGCAAATTAGTTTGCCATTAAATTAGAAGCATGAATTGTTTAAAAAAATTAAATTCAGACCTTGCCAGCCAGCAAAAATACAGGTACACAACCCCATAGTTTATGATTATAAATTAATAGGTCAAAGGGACCTTAGAGACCATCAAGTCCAACCACTTATTTTACAAATAAGAAAAATGCACTGATAATTAAGTAACTTGCCGAGAGTCATTCACCTAGTAAGTATCTAAGGCATGGTTTCAAATCTGTTTTCCTGACTTCAAGTCAACTGGCCTATCCATTATACCATGTTGCTTCTTAGTATGTAGAATTGCAAGTGTATAGAGAACAATCTCACAGTATGGAATGAAAGCTACAAAAGTAATTATACTCTCTGATGTAATACTTCCATTGGTAGGAATATTACCCCCCCACACCAAAGGGGGGAGAGAGAGAGAGAGAGAGAGAGAGAGAGAGAGAGAGAGAGAGAGCGAGCGCGAGCTATTTGTTCAAAGATTTCCATGGCAATCTTATTTGTAATTTCTCTTGAAGAATTTATTCAAATCTCTTCATTTCCTGCTTAGTCAAAGCATTTCTTTGCAAGGAAAGGGTTGGAGAACTGACTTACTAATAGATACCAAAGCCACATTCTTTACCAACATTACCAAGCCAAAGCTATATCTTCTATCTTTTCATACCAGATTGACAAGACGATTAGATAAATGATGTACTATAGAGTTGGAAGACAAATGAGGGGAGTACCAAGCTGGTTAAATATCCTAGGGACATTTCAGAAACAAGTATCATATCAACAAGATACATTTACACCGTGTTGATCAAAAACACATTTTTCCTTAGGAAAAATGATGTGTCCATAGCCTTTCAGAATGTCAATATCAAGCCTACACCCCCCACCCCACCTGCCATAGTCTTCTGAAATAACATCAAGCTCTCTAAAGGGGCAAAACAATAAGAGAGGCTTAAAATCCTGATTCTACATTGAAAACAACAACAACCTGAAAGCAATAGAATTGCCTAACAATATGGGAATGGCTAAATAAACTGTGATATGGTAATGTAATGTAGTTGAAACAATAAGCATAAGGAATATAACAAATCTAGAAAAGCCTTTGTGATAAAATAAAAAAAAGTTAAAATCAGAACCAGAAGAACTGAGTATGTACTAAGTAGGATCAGTCAAAAAAAAAAGTGAATAAGAATGACTACAAAAAGAAACATGATGGGCATCGAGACTAAAAGTCTTTGATATTTCATGAATTTAAATCAATTCAAATGTAAATTGTTAGTAAGTAATTTTAACTACTTGTGTTAATATTGAGTATAAAGTTTATAATAAACCACAGAAAAACAGAATCATAGAAATGATTTAACAAAAATGTAAATAAAAATCTAGGCAGCACACTGTATAGAGCACTGATCTTGGAATGAGGAAGACCTGAATTCAGTTTCAGCCTCAGGCATTTATGAACTGTGCTGCCCTAGATAAGTAACTTAATCTCTATTTGCCACAGTCCTTCATCTGTCAAATGAACTGGGGAAGAAAATGGCAAACCACTCCAGTATCTTTGCCAAGAATACTCCAAATGATATCGTGAAGAGTAGGGCGTGCCTGAAACTACTGAACAACAGCCACAAAAATAAATAAAAAGCATGCTTATAGTCACCAAAATCATTTGTCTCACAGAACCACAGGTGATCTTTTACTATTAATAATAGAGTGAGTCATGTAAGAACTTGCTGCTTTATGAACCCAGATTGATAGTGTTATTTAGTTTACTTCCCATGTATAAAAAGCCATTTATACTAACTGTCTCCTCTTCATTACCTCTAGTCACTCTTCTACCCTTTAAAGCCTGGCCTCTGCTCCCTCGTAACACGATATCCAATAAATTGCCAAATCTTATAATTTCAACTTCAATGTATCACATTCAATCCTGTTTTTCTATTCCTAAAGTTATCTCCTTTGTTGAGGCCCTCATAACCTCTTTCCTGGACCATCACAATGGCCTGTTGATTGATCTCTCTGCCTCAGATATCTCCCCACTCCAATCCATTTTCTACATTAAGTGCCAAGATGATTTTCTTCAAGTCCAAAGTGGACCCTGGTGTTCCTGTATTCATATATATTCTCCATAGGATCAAATATAAACTTCTCTTGGTCTTTTAAAAGTCTTCATAGCCTGCTCTCAACCTTTATTTCTAGCCTCATTTCTACTCTTTTTTAGACAACATTAATAATGCCAATATTGGCTTTCTCCTTGTTTGTCACACATAGCACACCATCCCTCATTTCTGTCTTTGCACTGGTCATCTCTTGTGCCAGCAATATACTTTATCCTCGCCTCCACCTCAAAGAATTCCTCATTTCCTTCAAAATGTACCTCAAGCATTACCTTTTGTCAATGCCTTCCCTGACCCTAACTTCTCCCTTCCATTTGCTAGTGCTACTTCTATTTTATTATTGTTCTATATGTATATGTATAGGTGTGTGTATGCATATATATATACATACATATATATGTGTGTGTGTGTGTGTGTGTGTGTGTGTATAGCCACACACTTGTCTCCATGATAGAAGTCATTGAAGCCAAGTACTATTTCCTTTTGTCTTTGTATTACAATGCCTAGCACAGTTCCTGGAATATGGTAGGTGCTTAAGAAATGCTTTTTTATGAACAATTTATTTATTGAATTCCATTATATGATTGCTAAATTACTAATATTTTCTGAATGCTATTATCAATTATCAAAATGATAGCAGTATAATATTGAGCATAATATTTTCAAATAATTATCTTATAAGTACAAAAACAAGCAAAATTAGATGTGCTGTGAAACACTGTTACAATGAAATTTATTGGATTTTGATACAAAGTAATTGTAGGATTTTTATCTATGATTATTTTATTCTCATCTTCAACTCAAATAAGAATATTTAAATTAGCTTCCAATAAAATTAGAATTTAAACAAATGAAGCAATTTTTTTAAAACATTTAGTAAATGTGAAAGGCTGTGATATAGTGGAACTATGATTTGCTGCAATCAAGAACCTAGATTTGAGGCCTGTCTTTGATGTACACAGGCAATGTGATGGTGTGCCAGTAAGGCAAAATGGGCTTAGTTTAACGGGTGCCCTTGAGGAGTTTGGCTTTTGTTTATTTTGTTTACTTTGAGTGAAAGGCACTTCAGGAGTTTTGGCTTTTGTTTACCTTGAAAGTACTTTCACCTGTTAAGTGCTAAGCCCCAGGCCCAAAACTCTATCAGGTGTGAAACCTGTGTGAGTGTAGATTGATGACTTAAGAGGGGCCAATTGGTCTCTGGTCATCGAGGTGGGGCTTGAGAACGCCAGAGGCTTGGCTGCGAGGAGAGGTGAGAAACTACAGCTGAAAAAAGCTGAAGCAGAGCCGACCCATGTGTGGACCCAGGAGTTGTGTAAGGACTTGAGGGCAGTGAATATGATTTATGTCATCTTGTTTTTCTGTGGCCTCCTGGCTACTCTTGTGAGGCGGGCTTATTGGGCCTGGAGGCTTGTGATCACAATATTGGAATGGGGAGGCTGGTTCGTGAATCTGTCACTGTGGGCCCTAAATAAATGTTCTGATGCCCACTACTTAGAGAATTCTATATACCTTGCGATTTCGAACCATTCAGATATATATATATATATATATGATCCTTTTTGAGATCATAAATTCGGCCTTCCTACTACAGATGGTAGGCAAGTCAGTCAACTTCCCAATGCCACAGACAGATCTATATAATTGTTAAGTGCAGAGAAGAGGCCAACCTGCAGGGAAGAAAGAATTTTCTCAACAGGAGTTATTTATATCAATGTAATCACAGGTCTATTTTTTAAGAAATCAGAAACTAGTACATACATTTAAGAGTACTCTGAAAGAAATCGCTCACCAAATAATATATATAAGAGCACATATATAGTTCATATGACACTAATGCACTATTGGTGGAATTGTGAACTGATAAAATCATTTTTGAGAGCAATCTGGAATTATGCCCAAAGAGAGCTATAAAATTGTGTATACCCTTCGACCCAGCACTATCATTATTAGGTCTATTTCTCAAGGTGATCTGGGAAAAAGGAAAAGAACTTATTTGTTCTAAAATATTTATAGCAACTCTCTTTGTGGTGTCCAGTTCAGACATTGAGGGAACGCCCATCGAATGAGGAATGACTGAACACATTGTGGCATGTGATTGTGATACCATACTACTGTCCTATAAAAAAATGATGATTAAGTTGATTTAGGGTAAAAACATGGAAAAACATGCATGAAATAATAAAGAGTGAAATGAGCAGAACCAAGAGAATATTGAATATGGTAAAAACAATATTATTCAAAAAATAACTGTGAATTACTAAGCTATTCTGAGCATTATAAATAGTCAAATCAACTACAAGGGAACTATGAAGGAAGATGCTATCTGTCTCCAGAGAAAGAAGTGATAAAGAGAAGTATGCATAGTATGGCTTTACTTTCATTCATTCACACATATGTACCTATATACATATGTGTATTTGTGTGTATATATGCCAAATGATGGCCTTCTCTAATGAAGAGTACAGAGGGAGGGAGGGTGACAGCTTGAATGTTAAAATTTGACCAAAAATAAATTAAAAAATTAAATGCACAAGGACATCAAAATAGTCTTAGTTTTAGAGGTGGGGAACTATTGGTGTGGTATATAGCATACAGTGTGCCATGCCCATAGTTCTCTACCTCTGAAAAGAATATAAGGGAAGGAATATTTTCATCTCTTTTTCTGAAACAAAATTACTTGTTTTAATAATATATAATTGAATTGTTTTTTTTCTTTTCCATTTACATAGTTTTAGTCATTGCGTATACTGTTTTCTTAGTTCTGCTTACTTTACTTTGAATTCATTCACATAGGTCCTCTCATGTTTCTCTGTATTCAAAATATTTGTTCTTTTTTAAAATTTTCTCTTTTTTTGTTTAAAATTAATGAACAACAATAAATATATACTCTCCAATATAAAAGGGTTAATATAATTTCTTCTCGTCTTAAAGAAACTTTCTTATTTCTACGGCAATATCTCAAAACACAACTACAAGACAAAAAATACATCTTCATGCCATCTTTGAGTCACCAATCTACATGAATTTCATTTCATGGAATCTTTGTTCTAGAAGGAGATAGCATCAAATAAATCTACAGAAAGTTGCTTACATAAAGCTGGATATAATAGAAATCTCCGCCTATTCATTTGGATGGATGGGATTGATGAGATGTATGAAAAACTTAGTACCTGTTCCTTCAATCCACAGGTGATATTTGTGACTCCAACCCATGTGAAAATGGAGGAATCTGTTTCCCAGGACTGACTGAGGAATTTTTTGCCTGTGAGTGCCCAGATGGCTTCACAGATCCCAATTGCTCTAGTGTTGTGGAGGTTGGTAAGTGCGAGATTTGAACACTTTAATGGTTATCTGAATATTTACTTTATTTGATATATGCCTTGAGTTTGGCTATGATGCAGTGTGCACATTTTGTGTAGGTATTGCTATATTCTGGTATTTGGCTGTCCCTTTGTGTTTGATTATTACATTTTTACTTTTTTTTTTACTTCTAAACATTGTATAAGTTGATAAATACAACTTCATTGGTAGGCATTTAAAAAGTCAAATAAAATGCATTATCATTTCAGACATCCACAATTGCATACAGCCCAAATACTTTTATAAAAAGACATTGGCCTCAATGGTACATAATTCCAAAACCAATTTGTTTGGAAGAAATACACATTTTATCTAAATATACTTGAGAGAGTCTATTTAGAATATTCAAGGGTTTTGTGAATGATTCTACCGATCTCCTCTCAAAAGAAAAGATCAAGTACAACCTTTCCATTATAGGAAGCTGAAAAAAGTCTTTTGTAAAAGTTTACTTTGCAGTAAATGTACATGTTACTAAAGATTCCATTCCAATTCAACAAAAATTTCTAATTGTTTTTTCTCCTACTGAATGATTCAAGTGCCTGGGAATAAGTGCCCCTCATTTAGACACACAAATTACTCTCGAGCAAGTATTCATCTTTTTAAAATGGCATAATGTAAACTTGAGCAAAAATTTCCCGTCAGATTATAGGCACACATTTGATCAGCCTCCCTAAAATCTCTCTACTCTTCATGTAGGCTCTGAGGAGGAAAACTTCACATCTTTGAAATACACAAATGTTTCACCTTAGCGGCTTAAAGTTGTGTCAACAACCATAAGGTTTTTGACCGTAATTTTGGAAGTTAAGGTTATTGGGAAACATATTTTGAAGCAAAAAGAGAGGGATTTGCATCATTTGGGAAGGGTAGAAGACTAGGATTATGGGTGCCCTCTTATCAAGAATAAAGCTATTTATTCTCTGTATTTTGCCACTGATTGTTGGACTTGATGTTACTTGAATATTGAACAGATTTGACCAATATGTTTAGCCATTGCCTTGGTGTTCATCCATCATTTCTTAGAGGATCACTAAGCTATAGCTGAGTAATAACACATTCTTTCAATTCAGTTCTAAGATAACTCATTCTAAGATTTTTTTGCAAGCTACTAGAACCTCAGGGCTTCTCGTTATTTGCTATAGAGGGAGGAATTCTATATTCCTATGCTCCAATCTTTAACAGAGGGAAGATGGCACAATTGAAGTTCAGAGTTTTGTTGGAGAACCAAATTTTCAGGGGGAAAAAATGAAGGAATACTTCTGAAGCAAATGATGGCAATGCATATTCCTAGCATGAAATGAATAAGAGAATGAATAGAACAACATTTTAACAAAACAGAACAAAACAAAGTAAAAGAAATGTGTTGACACTTAAAGAGTGCCAAACACTGTGATAAATTGAACAGAATCCAAGCGAGTACTTATGACCCATTTGCCCCAGATTGAAAACACCTCTGGCTCCTGGTAGGATAGAGGTTGCTGCTTGTTTTGGTTTGTGTCTTTGTGAAAGAGCCAAAGCCAAACAACTTGTTTTAAATATTGAGAAATGTTTTTCATTAAATTGGCATGTTTTACAGCAGGGATTGGTAGGGGAATATTTGACTATTGTGTCATGTTCAAAGGAACAAAAATAAATCTTATTCATTTTATGAGAAAAGATATCATATACCAGAAATCTTGCAATGTTTAAAATGCATCTTGGTTCATTATTTTAAATTCCAGGTTTTTCAGATGTATAGCAATTAAAAAATTAAATTCTTATCAGGGGCAGTGATTTTCATGATATGTTCCATGTAATCCTTGAATGCATAGGAATTATCTATAGGAGTCTTGAAAAAATGTGCTTAATCTGTGTTTAAATTATCATCCCCCAGGCTGTCTAGAGGTTGGGGTTCTATGGAAAATAATGGAATTATACTCAATAACTTTAACATGTATATAAAATAGTAGCTCTTTGAATTAAATATTTTCTCCTGCATTAAAAAATAAACTACCTAGGCATATGTGTACATGTGTGTATGTATGTTTGTAGAAGTATGTATACATACACACATGCAGACAAGTAAATACATAGTACAAATGAGCAAAAAAAATTTCAATTAAGCAGTCCATATTCGAAGGCTACTTTCAAAGAGATCATTATCCAATTTTGCCATTTTATTCTTTGCTCACAATATATTAAGTTGCAACTAAGTCTAAAGCTCTTGGCCTCTAAAGTAGACAATGCTTCTGTCATCTAATGTCCCTCTGTGCCAAGAAAAGCCTTGGAGAAACTCACTTAACTGAGTTTGTATCCACTGTCAAAGGGGAAATCTTGTCCCCCTACCACAGAACCCCTCATCATTCTTTTACTTCTATCTACTTCTGTAGGGTAGATGAAGTTTAAATGTAATTTATTCAAATGTCTTGGGTTTGAGTTTTAGGAATTAGCAAATAATGAGGATAGAGCCTCTGTCCAATCCCTGTTATACCACATAGCACAGGGCTGGAAAATAATCAGTAAGTGTTTAACCAGGGTATGTTGAACAAATGAATAAGTGAATCAATGAGCACATTGGCATTACAAAATGCCTTAAGTACCATTACAAAACAAAGACAAAAACTACCACCACCTACAACAAGAAGTTCTAAAGTGCATCAAACCTTGAATATGATTATGGGACAAAATATCTGAATCATTAATTTATTAAAGACCAAAATGCTTTTTCAGCTCTATGATCAGCTACTTTGCTTGGACTTGCTCTTGGCAGATAATTATTTCCACACCGTTAGGTAGGTCCCAGTACAGAGTGCACAGAGGCAGACTAAGATTTTACATAAACAAACAACATTTGGTGTTTTGAAGATAAGGTCTTAAAAAAAAGAAAAGAACACTTGAACTCTTCTATAGTCCCAGTGATAGCTGTGTTTTTAGTAATACAGAATCCCTGAAGATGATGGAGAGGTCTTTAAGGTCTGATTTAGCTCAGCATTAAAATTCTAAGATTCTATGTAGTTCTAAGGTCCCTTTCTCCCAGGTTAGTTCATTTATCAAATTCCAAAAGAATGAAAGTATCTCCTTCTGGATGTACTGGAGAAAAAAATATTTTGATCCTAATTTTGAAAATTATTCCTATCTTGTGCATGGGAAGGAAAATATAGTCAGACATCTAATCCCCTTAGTACAGCACATCTGCAGACAGAACATTTCAAATGCAGGCTATTCTTTGTGATAAAGTTTCTTCATGAATTAACCTAAACCTTATTACTTTGCAGTACTACTACCATATTTGAAGGCTACTTTCAAAGAGATCATTATCCAATTTTGCCATTTTATTCTTTGCTCACAATGTATCAAGTTGCAACTAAGTCTAAAGTTCTTGGCCTCTATGGTAGACAATGCTTCTGTCATCTAATGCCCCTCTGTGCCAAGAGAAGCCTTGGAGAAACTCATTTAACTGAGTTCGTATCCACTCTCGAAGGGGCAATTTTGTCCCCCTCTCATAGCACTTCTTTTCTTCATTATTTATCTCTTTTACTTCTATCTACTTCTATAAAAAGTCTTTGCATCATCTTCCCTTTCCCCATCCCCCTGCAATTTTTTAACTTATCAAAAATTATTTCTAATAACCATAGAATGACTTTTTATTTTCCAAATACTGCCTCAAAGATATTAGCAATGTTTCCCTGAGGAAAAAGGAAAGTTTCCAATTCTATCTCCAGAAATTTGTCATCTTTAAATTTGTTCGTCTTTATTTAGATGCTTATTGAATACAACAGCAGGTCTCCAGAGTAACAAATGGCTGACCAATGAGTCACTCACCACCAAAATCCTTTTTTCTGTGTTTCAGTCAAAACTCCTGATACTGGATATAAAGGTTTGGCCATTGGTGTCAGTAGTTAGTATCCCCACTGGATAGTGAGCATTTTTGGAATTCCAGGTCAGAATTGGCCTAGTAAGGCGTGTGTGTGTGTACTTATGCGTGTGTGTTTGTCTATGTGTGTGTGTATATATATATATGTGTGTGTGTGTGTGTGTGTATTTATGTGTGAATATATATGTATGTGTGTGTATTATGTGTGTATCTGGCTATATACACATATGCACATATACGTATGTAGATATGCAGTTATATGTCCATATGCATATTCTTATGCATGTATGTATATATGTATATATTTGTGTGTATATGAAGCACCTTACTAGGCTATTATAAATATGTGTGTTTATATATACAGTATATATAAACACACAATACATGTATAAACATGTACTGTGTGTGTATGCATGAGGAGAGAGAAGGAAAAGAGAGAGAGAAAAAAAGAGAGAGAGTGAGAGAGAGAGAGAGAGAGAGAGAGAGAGAGAGAGAGAGAGGAAAGAGACCCTATCAATACCCATCCCTTTGAATTGGCTCTGCCTATCACAAGGAATACATTGACTCCTCACCATTGCCATTTAGAATACCTAGTTTCTTTGAAACCTTACATTCTACATGAGACCTTCCCTAATCCCCTCAGTTACTAGGGTCTCCCTCCTTGCAAAGCATCCTTTATGTATGCATTTTTACATACTCTCACATGTTATGTACCCATGTATATACTGTCTTTACTGCTAGACTGTAAACTCCTTTAAAATAGTTTCTTTTTTGTCTTTATATCCCCAGAACCTACAACATACCCTGGAGAATAGTGGATGCTTAAAAATACTTATTGATTAAGTACTTATTGATTCTAAAAATGAAACTGAAGTATGAGAAAATATTTTAGCACTGATACCACATACAATTTAACGTCATTTTAGTAATGGGAATATAGTGTTTACAGCCAAAAAATAAAAATCAACCCAGTTCTTCCTATTCTGAACTCTCTTCTCTATCCCCTATGCCAAGCTATTTCCCAACAATACAATGTCAATTTTGTACTCCCTTTCTTATATCAATTTAAGATTTCATTAACCTAATGCATTACAATAGTTTTAATTTGTTATTAGAATTTTCCTCATTTCATTTTAACTGAGAAAAATAAAGGTGGCGCTGTCAATTATTCTAGATCTAAATAAATATTTTCTTATATTAAGTTCCATTGGCTTATTTCACAGGTCATTCCCACAATGTCTTTGACTTTTTGAAGATGGTCAGTATCAGTATTCCAAGTAATGCTGCACAGCTTGACTATGTGTCTTAAAGACCCACTGCTTAGTGTTTATGCAGTGTCAGAATGATAAGGAATTTGAATAGATTTCTTGGGCTAGGTGAAGCTATTTTTGGGTGACTGAACTTTGGATACTAAATGAGAAGATTCTGCAAATTTCACTTAGATTGTCAGCATAGTGAAGAAAATTATAAGAAGGAGGTGTCAGGTCTCTTTAAGACTGACTCTTGGATAAAAAGAGAAGAGTTCCTGATTGAGTAAAGTCTTCCCTGACATTATCTTAATGAGAGCTATTCTGCAGTGGGCAAAGTAGTTGATCCAAAGCATCTGGCCAGAGGTGATTACTGAGAAATTTCCAAGCTGCCTATAGGCACAAGGATGAATTATCTTCGGGGACACTAAGATTCATTATTTATTGATTTATTGATTTATTTTTTTTTACTCAACTCAGGGAGGACTCAGCTAGTGTTTATTCAGGAAAAGCTAAGTGGATGATGAAATGACACATAAATAAGTAAAGTGAATTTTTCATGTACATATATCTATTTTCTGAATGTTTTAAAGTGTTTTGTTTGTTTGTCTTATGCTACCTCTCTAAATTTATTTGGATGAATCCAACAACATAGCAACTCTATTAATGAAATGATTTAAAATATATTTTACATGTGTCATATGTGTATGTATGAAATAGAGACTGAGAGTATGAGTATGTGTTTGTGTGTATTTGTGCATGTGTGTGTGTGTGTTTAAGAGAGTGATATACAGACCAACAGAAAGAGAAGGAAGAAAGAAGCAAGAGGGAGACAGAGACAAACAGAGAGGGAAGAAAGAGATAAGGAGACAGAAGAAGAGAGATAGAGACAGAGGAGGAAGAGTGAGACGCAAAAAGAGATAGAGACTGAAGAGAGATAGGAGAGAGAAAGGAGAGACAGAGACAGAAAGAAAGAATGAGGGGGCTTTTCTTTTTCCTTCTTCCTTTTAGTGATAATCCTATTGCCTTATAACTTTTTAATCCTTGATTTAACTGAATAGTTGAGTAATAGTTGTTCTTTTTTGTAAGTGAAGAGCAGTGGGAAACTGATCCAACAAATGATCCTTTAAAACAAAATACTTGAAATAAAAGAATAGTTGTATTTTTTCTAAATATTAAAGAGATATCAAATATCTAAAATAAAAAATATAAAATTAAATTATATTATTATCTGTGGAGTTGGATTCACAACAAATTAGAATGATGGTATTTATTTTATTCAATTTAATTCAACTCAGCAAACATGAATTTCAGATCTACCATATACAAAACACTGTGCAAAGGTCTAGGGATACACTAGCAAAACTAAAAAGGATTCTCGGCCTTCTAGGATCTTACATTGTAATAGGAAATCCAACTTGTAAACACAAGTGAATACCAGATATTCTGAAGAGGGAAAGAAGAATAGTAGGATCAGGAACACCTTTCCTTAGTGTTAAAAGTATTAGTAAATGATAACTAGTTAATAATGGTACAATCAATATATGAGCTGAGTCCAAAAGGAAGCAAAGGATTCTAAGAAACAGATGTGAGCAGGCATTACACGCAAGTCATTAGGAAACTGTCTCTGAAAAGGCACAATGTAGAAAATGTAAAGCTATGTTCAGGGGACAGTTTTAACTGTAATATAAAGAACAAAGATTGTAATGTGAAAGACATGTGGACAGGAAGGCTCTTACCAGTAGGTGGAGATCAGAGGGGGAAAACTGATGGTGGCTCAACCTGACAGTCTTGCATGGAGGCCTTCCTAGGCCCATTTCTCTAGACCATCATTTTTCTGTCTGGATGGTCATATTTTGTGCTGTAGTGAAATCATTAAAAGGAATCTTTAAGCTTATTCCTAGATACCATCTCCCTCTGAAATTCCAGGTCATTTAATTGGAGCACCTGCATGAAGTCAAGCCCCCGTCCTCTCCTTCACCATGCTACATGCCCTCCTCGGCCAGATCTCCCTGGATGGAGGTCAGGGAGAAAGTCAGAGGTCTTGTGATGGGACAGAGTGGTTCTCATGGGTACAGGTCAATTGAATACTCCAAGAAGGGTTTTGGGAATCCTTATACCTTCTGATCAGTATAAATGTAAACATAAAAAATTCCAAAGTGACAATTCTGACAGCAGTTCCTAGAACACCTGTTTTTCATTAGGTAAAAATTCATCCAAGTGGTCTCTTTCCCCACCAGCAAAGCAAAGTGCAAGACAGTCTTTTAAAGTGACATGCAACATCCTTAAACCATGTTCTCCAATGTGTAAAATCCTGTGCAATTGCTACATATTCTTATCTTCCTGATGATCAATAGTAACTTGATTCTTGGAGATACTAAGAGATAGATTCATTAAACACCAAGTCTAAAGTGCCCATGACACAATAAAATATTAGTAATTTATCACTACTTAATAATGGCACAATCAAGAATTGGAATCCTACCACTGGAGATAAACAGATAGTGGATCATAGGCCCAGCTCAGCAGCTTTCTCCTTCATGAGTCTTTTCTTGAATTTCTTTTAATTCTCCAAACCACCTTGTCTGAACTCTTCAATGAACTTAGTGATATTTTAACTCATTTATGTCTATCCTTTGTCCTTTCCCACTAGAATATAAGCCCTTTGGAAGCAGCAGCTGCGTATGTGTGTGTGTGCATGTATGTGCATGTATGCATATGTATGTATATGTATATATACACACATATATTAACATATTATAGAATATATATGCTATAATATTTTAGCACCTAGCATAGTGCTTCTCAGCACCTGATAAATATTAATTAAATTGAATGGTAGAGAGAGAATGATTGAAGCATTACCAACTGTTATTTCTATAAATAGCTTTAGTTTCTTTTTTTTTTAGAATCAGAAGAACAGTTTATTCAATAACAATAGCATTGTAAAGGTAAATAACTTAAAAAATTAATCCTGATGAATGCACTGATCAATTCTGACTCCTGAGGATTGGCGATGGTCCATGTTAACCACCTCCTGACACAGCAGTGATGGATCAAGATTCAGAATGAGATTTCTATTTGTGCCATGACCAATGTTACAAGAGTTTTGTTTTCCCCATTATTTTTTTCTTCCAAGGGTGGAATCATGGGAGTGGGAGGGAAAGAAAATAAAACATTATTAATTTTAAAATTTTAATTTAATTTTAATAGAGAAAATAAAATTAAACAGCTCCTGCCCTGTCTCCCTTCTGTGGCTTCCTTAAGGATAGCATCTAGGTGTTGCCCATTCTGTCAGAGAGTAGTAGGCTGCGGGGAAATTCTGCTATAAGAGCATCTCAGGAAACCAGAATAGGCCTGGGGCCTATTCCTTTCTGGCAGCTTGTGGTAACAATTTACTCTGACCAAGCCGGTGAGGTCCAGGGCTATTAGTCATTGAAAGATGAGGAAGCTTGAGAAATGTAACCAAACTACCCCAAAAGCGTCTGTTCCTTTTCTCTTGGAATAATTGTCCCTCCTTTTCCTAGGGAAAGAGACATGATTGGATGATCACCTGGAGCAATAGGGCATTTTCTGAGATGCTTGTAGGGTAACCTAGACATTTCCTGGGATGGAGACCTTGAAGGTGATAGCAACAGGGCTCATTTTTTGTCTTTTAAAGTTTGCAAAGTTCTTGCATCACAACTTTTTGAGGGAGGTACCAGACATATTCTAAAATGAACTGGAAAGCATTTCCGAAGTACCTTTTCATGCTTCTCTTGATTCTTGTGTTTGAAAGTCAAATTTTCTATTCAGCTCTGGTCTTTTCAATGAGAAAGAATAGCTTTAGTTTCAAAGGTGACTTTATTTCATGTTCTGCCAGTAAGATCAATAAACCCCATTTGGATGGGGGCTGCATTAGTCAGCATCCCCTGAGAATAACAAGAAATACAAGAGTTATTTGGGTTTGAGTAACTCTTACCCACAGTGGTGGTTGCACCCCCAACAGTAAAGAACATTGACTCATATTCTCCTTAGCCATGGATAAGCATACTTGAGAAAAGTTTAATGATGCACTGAGATGAAGTGTTTATTTTTCAGGCTAATACACTGATTGCTATAATATTCAAAGACTTTATAAAATAACGTATGGTGAACATACACCTTCTTTGGTCTTGTCTTGGGCAAGATAATCTAATAGATTCTGGTGGGCCAACAGTCATAATCTAAATTATGTAAAGGGCAGTTTTGTTTGGCCTCTGAGAGAAAATACTCTGTAGAATTTGTAAACATACACCTTTGGTTCTAAATATCTATCATTGGACAGACTTAGACTAACTAGAATGGTGATATTCAGGGGAAGCTTAAAGAGGTCTAATAAAAGGAAGGGAGTGAACAAAGAAGTGTATGGTAATTTTTAATGCAGCAGTTTCCAAATTTTTGAAACATGAAGGCCCTTTTTATGTCAAAAAGTACCATGCACCCTCCATGATGATTATTCTTCCATTGGTAACTACTTATTAAGACAATACATATTTAACGAGCTTCTTGGAATAAATCCATGGCCAGGCAGAGGGTCAGGACCCGCAGATTGGGAACCATTGTTGTAGTACTTGAAAGGCTAATGCATGAATGATATTGAACATCTGTCCTCCAGTTTCCCTGGGGTTGGAATAAAAATAAATGGATTTTAACTTTCAGTCATTGCTACCTAGACATTTGAGAAGACATTTCTGTCCACCCCTTTGCAGAGGTCAGTGGGTCCACAGACTAGGGACAATAAGGAATGGAAAAGAAGTTAATGGCATAGTGCGTACCATGAAGGGGATGAGTGAGTGTGGTTCTTTCTTTGTGAAGGTTTGCTTGGAGATCATTTAACATTAAAAATGGTTGGAAGAAGCTTCCTCTACCAATTAAAGTCAGTACCTTCTCTATGACTTACAGTCTTTGAGAGCTACCTGGAGAACAGCAAAGATAAGTTAATTTCCCCACATTAAAGCTCAGTTTTTATCAGCCAAGCAACTTGACGTCAGGTTTTCCTGGGTTTGGGGCCAGCTTTCCATCCACAATCCAAGCCCTCCAGATATTTTAGAATGAATTTCTACCTAACCACTCCTTTCCCATATTGTACTAGTGATGTGGATCTCTTGAAGTGTAGAATTTTACATTTGTACTCATTAAATTTCTTCTTATTGGGATCCTAACTCTCATGTAGTGTGCTAGCTGTCCTTTTTAACTTACATAACAAAAATGAATTTCTATCTAGTCATCTCCCTAAATCAAAATCATTTCTATAATTGTTTTCAACCAATTGTCAAATTTTCAAAACAAGCAAATTATATTCGTTTTTATGATCTCTCTTAATTGCCACATCTCATCATGTATTCTCAGTCCTCATACTTCTCAACTTATGTTATATTTACACTGTTGACCACATTCCCTTCTTGGATATGCTCTCTGCTTTGGATATTCATGACACTACTCTTTCCTAATTCTCTTCTTGTTTATGTGACCATACCTTCTTTATCTGCTTTGCTGGCTCATTATTTATATTGTCCTCCCTGAGGGTTGTCTCCAAAGTTCTGCCTTAAGCTTTCTTTTCTTCTCTCTTTCAGTAACCTTATCAGTTCTTTTCTTCTTTCAGTAACCTCAGTAACTCCCAATCCATGTATTTCGCTATTATTTATGTGCAGAGAACCTATCTATCTGTCTATCTGTCTGTCTGTCAGTCTGTCTGTCTATCTATGTGTCAAAACTGTAGTAAGGAAGACTCATCTTAATGAGTTCAAATCCTGCCTCAGACACTTACTAGCTGTGTGACCCTGGGCTAGGCACTTAACCCTATTTGCCTCAGTTCCTCATCTGTAAAATGAACTGGAGAAGGAAATGGCAAACCATTCCAGTATCTTTACTGAGAAAACTTCAAATTGAGTCACAAACAGTTAGACACAACTGAAAAACGACTTGACAAAACATCTGTCTATCTATCAATCTATTATTTATCTCTTTATCTGTCTAATTATCCACATCTACATACGAATATCTATCTGTAGCTATGAAAATAGATAATTAGACAGATAGTAGATAGACATAGCTTTCTAACCCCACTGTCTTCCCTGAGTTTCAGTTCCAAAAGAACAATTGCCTAGTGCATTTTCTTTTTCTTTTTCTTTTCTTTTTTTTTTATTGAACTCAAGTTTTATTCATCTGCTCAAAGCTTTCAGGCATCTTTTGGGCAAGTCTGGTGCATGTACGCATGCTTAGTCCATTCTGTATCATGAACGTGAAGCACCAACAGTATCCTCCTTTGAAATCAGTAACTTCTTTTTCATCAGCAATTCTTCTTGCCTCATGCTGAACCATCTTTGTGGACACAGGAATTTCAATTGCCCTTTCCTCTCAATTTCCTCTCAAATCAGGCCATTTTGCTGACTTGCCTCTAGTGGCCTTCTTTTTTTAAATTTATTTATTTATTTAGTATTTTTAGTTTTCAGCATTGATTTTCACAAGACTTTGAATTACAAATTTTCTCCCCATTTCTACCCTTCCCCCTACACCAAGATGGCATATATTCTGGTTGCCCCATTCCCCAGTAAGCCCTCCCTTCTGTCACCCCACTCACCCCATCCTCTTTTCCCTTACTTTCTTGTAGGGCAAGATAGATTTCTATGCCCCATTGCCTATATATCTTATTTCCTAGTTTCATTCAAAAACTGCCTTTTGACCATCTGTTTTTAAAACTTTGAGTTCCAAATTCTCTCCTTTCTTCCCTCCCCACCCACCCTCCCTAAGAAGGCAAGCAATTCCACATAGGCCACATGTGAATCATTATTATTTATTAGTGATGGAATTTAAAAAATCTAATACACAATCCATGCAAATTATTGTTTTATTTTTTTGCTCACGAAAATTAAAACCCATAGGCAGACTGCGTAAAATCATACTACGGGCTGCTTGTGGCCCGTGGGCAGTATTTTGAACAGCCCTGACTTAGGATACAACTCAAGCACCAACTTCTGAATGAAATGTTTCCTGTTCTCCACCCTCCCTCTGAAATTGTTCTTCCTCTGAAACTATGTTGCAATTGATCATTGTACATATTTGCATTTTTGCTTTATAATTATCCTGAAAATATTTCTATATGTGCTTATTATTTCCCCCATTAGATTATAAATTCCCTGTGGATAAGGACTTCTTATATCTATAACCCTAGCATCTAGCACAATGAGCGGGCTCTTCATAGCTGCTTTTAGATTAATTAATTGCTATTACATTCTAAGGCCTTATACTTACCTCATTCTCATCTATATTTTCATCTACTAAATTCAACCCCATCTAGTTACCATCATCTGTGTTAAATTTATGTCCAGGATTTTATTGAGTTCTGTTTCAGCCTTCTCTTTTCCTGAATAAATAATTCCTCCTGGGTTTCCTTATGTGTTTATACTGCTTCAGAAGGAAAAAAAAATCAGTTATTTTTTCAAAAATTTAATTATCTTGGTTGCTCTCAGCAGGAATTCCTCCAAGAAAGCCTTAACTCCAGGGGGATGAGTTTGAAGGATGAACTGAAAGGGCTTGAGTTTGACACATTAGTGCAAATGAGTGCTAATTATTAACTCAGTGGATTTAGCCAAGGTTGGAAGGTGAGGGAGTGACCAGACTGACATAGAAGAAATGTTCCCAACAGCTTTCCTTTCCTTTCCACCTAGACGATTCCTTTTCATTCTGAGTATTTTATTTAAAAAGGAACGCTGGTGAACAGGGTTACTTCCAGAGAAAGATTTCTATCGTGTTGAAGGAATTCCAAATTGTGTTATGTAAGAAACACAGAGAAGAAATGATAGATGTCATCAAATATTAACCTGGGTTCACGTGAAGGAGGGCATAAATTTATTCCATGTTCCCCTAGAGGACAGAATGAAGACCAAAATGATCTAGTATGGCAAATATATACCTCAGCATAAACACTTGTTAGTAATAATACTTTATGTGTGTGTGTGTGTATGTAGATATGTAGCTATCTCACATACAATGATTTTATTTTCTTACAAAAATCCAATTAGATATGTAGCTACATACATATACAGAAAGGGAACACCGAGGGTATGAGAAGTTAAGTGATTAGCCAATAGTTCCACAGATCCTAAGTGTCAAAGGCAGGACTGAAACTCAAATTTTCTGATTTTAAGACTAGAATTCTTTGGGGCACAATTGTCCAAACAAGAAGATGGATTGCCTTGTGACCTAACATTTTTATAATACTAAGGTTTTCAAAGGACTTTATATACAACTCGGTGGACAGCATGTGGGGCCTGGAATCAGGAAGACCTGAGTTCAATCCAGCTTCAGCTACTTACTAGCTGGGTGAGTCTGGGCAAATCGCTTAACCTCTGTTTGCCTTAATCCATTGATGAAGGAAGAGGCAAACCACTGTAGTATCCTTGCTAAGAAAACCCCTGGACAGTCTCCTCCCGGGGGTCACAAAGAGTCAGTCATGACTGAATGACTGAATGACTGAACAACCACAGATTGGGGCAGATAGGTGGTGCAGTAGATAGAGTCCCAGGTCTGGAGTCAGGAAAACCTGGGTTCAAATCTGGACCTAAGCAATCACTTCACCCTGTTTGCCCCAGTTTCCTCATCTATAAAATGAGCTAGAGAAGGAAATGGCAAGCCAATCCATTATCTTTGCCAAGAAAATGCCAAAAGGGCTCGTGAAGAGTTGGATAGGACTGAAACAACAGAACAACAATTTATTTGATACTCATAATAACCCAGAGAAGTAGGTATATTATTATTATTATTATTGTTATTAATATTATTGTTTTACAAATGAGGAAGCTAAGGTTCAACGAGCTTAAATGACTTTCCCAGAATTGCACAAAAGTATCTAAGGCAGGATTTATCCTCTGGCCATATTGTCAACAAGTGTCAAGCCAACAAGTGTACAAACACTCATTAAGTGCTAACTATGTGCCAGCCACTGTGCTGAGCAGCAAAGATACAAAGAAAGGTGAAGACAGGCCCTATCCTCAAGGAACTTAGAGATAATGTGCAAGTAACTAGGTACAAACAAAATATTTTCAGGATTAATTGGAGATAATCACAGAAGGATTGCACTAACATTAAAGGACAATGGGAAAGGCTTTCTATAGATCAGGGCTATCCAAAATACAGCCCGCAGGCTGCAGTGTGATTTTATAAGGCCTGCCTGTAGGTTTTAATTTTCATAAGTGAAAAAATAAAATAATTTGCATGGAATGCATATTAGATTTTTTAATTTCATCACTAATAAATAATCTTATTGATATTAATTTTCTTTTGTGGTTTTAAGCAGTATTATGGATGGAACACATCACATAGAATTTTCAATCGATCTGTAAGATGAGTTCCTTCTGTAGGATGCAGACTAGTCAGTATGCAGCTACCTTATACTGTCGTGTTGTCGCTTTGTTGTTTTGTGGTTGCTTTCTCGATTTGCTCCTTCACCTGTTATGTTTGACAATGTGCGTTCCCCAACTTTCTACTAGTGTATTTTTTATTCGGTGTGTGGGCCTTGAATAATTATTTTATTTTAATGTGGCCCTAAGATAACCTAAGGTTGGACAGTCCTGCTACAGAACATGGACTTTTAGCTGAGATTTGAAGGAAGCCAAGAAAACAAGAGTTAGAGATTATGGTTTGAGAGAATTCTAAGGCTGGGGGACATCCAGTAAAAAAGAATGAAGCTAAGAGGAGAGTCTTATGCAAGGAACCGTAAGGAAGAATATGTGAAGAAAGATGTTATCTACATCCAGAGAAAGAATTGTTAAATAGAAATATATATGTGTATAGAATGATTTTACATACATATATACATATGTTTATGTGTATGTGTGTATGTATATATAACACATATTTGTGTCTAATGATGGCCATCTCTAGGGTAGGAGGGAGGGGAAAAATAAATTTACATGATAACTTTATTATATATTTAAAAGGGATAATAAGTTGTATATAATAGATATGCAGTGTCATGTGTAATTATCTTTTTTAATTAGATTGTTATGGAAATGCTTAAAGTAAAAATCGAAAAAAAAAGAGTATGTAGAGATAAGTAAAATGTAAGAAGACTGGAAAGATAGAAGGGTCCTGGTTAAAAATGTGCATAAAAACCAGAGGATTTTATGTTTGATCCTTCTGGTAATGGGAAGCCACCAGTTTTGTTTGTTTGTTTGTTTGTTTGTAATTAAATATCAAGGGTAAGGAAGCAGTGTGGAGGGGTGCGGTTGACATGCTCTTCTTTAGAAATATCACTTTGTTAGCAGAGTGGAAGATGGACTGAAGTTGGAAGAGAATTGGGATTGGAAGAACATCAAGTCCACTATGGTCTCCATGATAACACCTAGCTGCTTAGGTAGAAAATTCCTTATAATTTTAAATGATCAATCACGACCTGTTTGTCTCTGAAGGGTGTTCCAGAAAGAATGCCTGCATTCGTGAAGGCATCAGTTCTGCATTCTATTATCCTAAATTCTTCACATAATGTTTTCTGAATGGAAGGTTTACCTGTTTTATTCCTGAGCATGGAGGAAGAATGGAGGCCCAGAGTAGAAATTAACCACTAAGTAAGAATCTCCAAAATTAACAAGACTAGAGATGAGGCCCTCTTTGCAAAGATTTTGTTTCTTTGTTCCAAAGCATTATCTTAAAATTAAGCTTGTCCACATTTTTATATCTGTTGAGTTCTCTAAAGACATTTCAATTAAGGAAAAATTTAGCCCAGGGAGACTAGTTTTGCACATAGGGAAATTACACTGTCAATGTGATTTGATTTACACCAGAATATGGCTAAATTGACTATTTTTCAAAAGGAGGGCCTAATGACTCTGAAAAGAAGGCACTTAATTTCAGTCTCTACTTTTGCTGGCAGGAAAAAAAAAGGAAACATCTGCAGCAATCGTTAACTCACTGCAGAACCAAGTCAAGGGCACATTAGCTTAGTTCAGCTATTCACAGGCAAACAAAGGTCAGCTCCATCTTGTTCAAGGATTTGGGGTCAATTTAAATTGTATAGAGAAAATGCACCCTTACCAAGAAAAAAGCAAATGGCTTATATGTTACAGGTCAGTCATTTTATTTTGAGGATTCTTAGTTTTGGAGCCATCATATAGTCTCTTTAGGAATTCAGAAACTCCAGCACTGATTCATCATGTTCCATAGGTTCATGGAGGTGAGACCTTAGAGGTCATCTAATGCAAACTTCTGACTAATTAATGTACATATTCTAGAATAGTGGCTAATATAAAGTAAATAAATATATGCAAGTGCATATTTTAGAAATAGTCAAATGTTCCATTTATAAAATAAATTATAACAATTCTAAATTTTTTTAAACTATCAATATGTTGAAGTTTCTCTTTGCTTGTGAATAACGGTATGAATGAGCTGTTTATTAAGTAGTTACTATGTGCAAAGTGCTGGGGATACAAACAGAAGAAGATGACAGTTCCTGCTCTCAGGGAGATGATATTTTGTTGGAGAAGCTAACAGATTTTAGCTGCAAGTCAGATGGAAAGGTCCCATGGTACCTTGGGATAGAGCAGCAAAACAAATGCCATATCCACAGATAAAATCATATGAATATATGGTGTTGAATGATGTGACAGTGCCAAGACTTCAGTGGCAAGAACTTTCTTTTCTGTCTCCAATAGCTGTGACTGTGGCACCTGCAGGAGCAGCTGCCAGGCTGCATCTCCATAGATGCTGTTTCCCACGATGAGAGCTGCAGGAAGTTGGCTGGAAATGTTGCTATTCTCAAGGCTCTTGAATTCGGGGTCCTGGGCTGTGTCCAAATAAGTATGAGGGGAGTTAGTGTTCAAGGTAGTCGCAGTGATTTAACTTGGCTACCACATGCTGCTTCCTATGTCTTCCTTGGGGTGCCTTGGTACTTCTGCTAGTCTATCTTGTCTGTCCCGTGACTGGCAGTTGGTAGGGATTGTTGCCCCTTATCTATAGAAGTCACTTCCCCAGATGATGGCCATAAAGGCTAGAGGGAAGTAGCACAATGATATGGGTAAGGTGCAAGGGCTTTTTTACTTATTTGTTGATGGTGGTTGGTCCACAGTTGTTGCTAGTGATGATTGGGAAGGTGGGCCTCTTCTCCACAATAGTTTCCCCCATCAACGATGGCTTCAATAGCTGGGCTAGAAGCAGGTCAGGTAGCTTGAGGGACAGTGCTATGTCCAATGTTTTTGAGCTCATGGTCCTGGGCTGACTCCATCAGGGTCTGAGGTGAAAGGGTGGTCAAGGTGGTGATGGTAGTTTGACTTGCCGGCACACGTTTCCTCTTGTCCTTTCCTCAGGGTGCTTTGCTGGTTCAGTAAACTAGCTTGACTACTCTTATGTGCAGAGGGACATATGCGCTCCAGGAAGGCAAGAACCATGCTTAACCTGACTTTGAATCTCCTAAAGTATCCAGAGAATTATTCTGTATACCTGGGTTGCTTAATGATATTAATTGAATGAATTGTTACATGTTTATTTAATATGGCTTGGTATGGGCAAAGAATACATCACCAAGTGGTAAGTCTTCTAGGGCTAAGCTTTTCCATACATAGACAGGCATGTAAATGTAATGACATTGTTTATTGTCCGGAAGATGCTGAATTTTCATGATCCCTAGTGGTTATCTTATTTTTATATTATTAATGCATTATATCATTTACCATTTAGATCAGAAAAGTGCTCAATTTTATGCTTAAGTAAACAAAATAAGACAACACTAGAGTTACTCCCTTTAACCTGAATCATTGAATATTATTTTGAAACTTTTTCAGAGAAATATAATTCTATTTACAAGTTCCATCGAAAAGCCACAGAAAGATCACTAGAAGGTCCATGGTCACTTGATAATAACATTCTGGCTTTCATCAGGTCAAAAACCTTTCAATCTAATCTGATATGCTGCTTGTTTGGGGTAGAAGTAGCAGGTTTTTATTTTTCAGCATGATTTTTAAGCACCTACTTTGGTCAAATCATTATGACAGTCACCAGTGGAGATACAAAAGTCAAAAACCCAAACTATAAACAAAACAAAACTGCTCTCTCACTTCAATGAGCTTACAGCCTAGTAAAGGAAACAAGGCATGCACACAAATGACTAGTGCGAAGCTGAATAAGAATTAAGGCCTGAACCTGTGATTAACTTGGTATAGGAAGCAGCCTATGAAAAATCATCTCTACAATTCAACTTGGCACTTTTTCTTCAATTTGTAGCCTTAGGGAGGTACCTAGAGCACTCAGAGCTTAACTAACTTTACCAAGGTCACACACCAAGTATGTGGCAGAGGCAGGATTTGAATCTAAGACTCACCAGCTCAGGACCCAGTGCCCTCCTCATTGTGATATACCATATCTCCTGATGGTAAGTGAACAGATAGGTACAAAGTGCTTTTGGAGTTCTGAATGAACAAATATTACCTCTAGATGGGGGACCAGAGTATGGAACATTTGCTTTTTGGTCTGGATCTTGATTTCCAAGTGGTATTTTGACTAGTGGTTTGGGGATCCCAGATGCAACAAATAGGGTAAACAAAGGCACAAAGATAATAAAATATGAAACATGTTCAGGGAACATAGAACAGTCCAATTTAATAAGAACCTGGGACAGTAGGTGGTAGGAGCAGAAGCTGTCAATTTGGAAATCTTGAAGTCAGAGGACCTGCGTCCAAATCCTTCTGCTGCCTACTACCTGCGTAACTATTATTTCAATAACAAAATCAGAGAAGTTTGTACTTTTTTATATGTAATTATCCTTCTACCTCCAAATTTTATGGTCCTATTTTAAGGATTTAATAAGATCCATTTTTTCATATAATAGTAAATAATTCAGTTTGGTATACTAACTGACAAAAACTTTACCTCCTGGTATTTCCCTGTGATGTTCTGCACAGCCTTATAGCATTTGGGATTTCTGTTTTCAGGAAAGAAGGACCAAGCAATTGATGTAACATTGATTTATTGTTTTAGGCTTTTTTTTTGATGATTCGGATGTATTATGCCGTTATCTCATCATTCACCCGTCTCACATGGTGAAATAGTCTCACTCTTTCCTAGGCTAACTCCTTTACTTTTTTCAAGTGATTCTATTCTGTTTTGTCTCCTCCAACAGGTTGCTTCCTCCATTGTTTCAACTCTTTTACTTTGTTTTTCATTTATCTCTCCCTGTTTATTTACTCATTGCCTCCTGCCTACAAACATGCCCATGTCTACCCTATCCTGAAAAAAATTCACCTTCTCCTTCCATCCCCACTAATAATTATCCTATATATTTTCTAGTCTTTTCAGCTAAACTTTTCGAAAAGGTCGTCTACAATAAATGCCTCCATTTTTTCTCTCCTGACTCTCTCCTTAACTCTTACAATCTGACTTCTGACCTTATCCTTGCACTAAAACTACTCTCCAAAGTTACTAACGATGTCTTAGTAGATAAATCCAATGACCTTTTCTCAATCCTCATGTTCTTTGACATCGCTGCAGTCTTTGACATCGCTGCAGTCTTTGACGTTGTTGATAGCTCTCCTCTTTGTTACTCCCTTCTTTCTAGATTTTAAGGATACCATTCTCTCCAGGTTCTCTTCCCATTTACCTGAACACTTCCTCTCTGTCTCCTTTGCTGCATCTTCTTCTAGATCACACCCTCTAACAGTAGCTGCCCCTCAGAGATCTGTCTTGGGTTCTCTTCTCTTCTGCCTCTATACAGCTTCATTTGGTGATCTTGCATCAGCCCCCATGGATTTAATTACCATCTATGTTGATTATTCTTAAATCTGCTTATCCTGCCCCAAACTTTCTTGCTCACCTCCAGTCTTTTTTTTCACTTTTTAAATTAATTAGTTACTTTTTAGTTTTAGCTTACAACATTCAGTTCCTCAAGTTTTTGAGTTTCAAATTTTCTCTCCCTCTTTCTCCTCCCCCTCCCCACCCAAGACAGCATGCAATCCAACACAGGTTCTACATATACTTTCACACTAAGTGTATTTTCACAATAGTCAAGTTGTAAAGAAGAACTATAACCAATGCAATGAACCACAAGAAAGAAGACACAAAACAGAAACAAAAACAAACAAAAAAAGAGAGCAAATAGTTTGCTTCAATCTGCATTCAGACTCCATAATTCTTTCTCTGGCTGTCAATCGCTTTTTCCATCATGAGTCTTTTGGAGATATCTTAGAACCTTGCATTGCTGAGAAGAGCCAAGTCTATCAAAGTTAGTCATCAGAGATACTGTATGCCTGTAATCATGTATAATGTTCTCCTGGTTCTGCTCCCCTCACTCAGTATCAGATCATATAAGTCTTTCCAAGTTATTATCAAGTCCGTCTTCTCCTCGTTTCTTGTAGCACAATAGTATTCCATTATATCCATTTACCACAACCTGTTTAGCTATTCCCCAATTGATGGGCATCCCCTTGATTTCCAATTCTTTGACACCTCTAAAAGAGGTGCTATAAATATTTTTGAACATATGAGTCCTTTTCCCACTTGTATGATATCTTTGGGATCTCACCTCCAATCTTGCATGTCAGACCTTTCAGACCTCTCCACCTGGATGTCTAGTAGCCATCCTATTATCCTATATATTTTCTACCCTTGTAGCTAAGCTCCTTGTAAAGGCCATCTAAGATAGGTCCTGCCACTTTCTTCTCATTCTTTTCTTAACCCCTTACAATCTGGCCCAACCTTATCATCCCACCCAAACTGCTTAATGCCTCCAAAATGGAAGTCATTATCTTTTTTCCCTAACCACCCCCCCAACATACACATACAACTTCCATATTCCTATAGAAGACAATGCCACCTTCCTAGTCACCTAGGCTGGAAGTCATCCTGAATGCTTCACTATAACTCTCTCCCATATCCAAACTCTTTCTAAGGCCTATCAGCTTCACTTTTTCAATATCTCTTACATATGTCTTGTCCTTTCACACTGTCACCACTCTAGTGTGGGCTTTCTCCATCTCATTTCTGGATAACTGTAATAGTCTGCTGGTAGGTTTGCTTTCTCCATACTTCTCCCTACTCCAATTCATCCTTCATTGAGCCAGTGAAATGATTTTGCTAAAGCGCAGTTCTGATCATGTCACTCCTCTTCCCCCACTCAATATACTCCAATAGATTCTTATCGCTTCCAGGATCAAATACAAACTGTTCTGTTTGGCATTCAAAACCCTTCATAACCCATTCCCATCTTACATTTCCAGTCTTATTATATCTCTCTTACTGTATCTTACTCCCTGAGAGTCGATCCAGTGACACTGGTCTCCTAGCTGGTCCACGAACAAAACACTCCAGCTCTCAACTCTTGGCATTTTCTCTGGCCATCTTCCATGCCTAGAATGCTCTCCCTCCTCCCCTCTGTCTACTGACTTCCATGATTTCCTTTAAATCCCAACTAAAATCCTACCTTCTACAGGAAGCACTTCCCAACCTCTCTTAATTCTGTACCTGCCTTCTGTTACTTCTTATTTATACTTCCTCCCTTCTTTCATTCCATCCTTCCCTCTCTCCCTCCCTCTGTCCACATGGAGAATCCTGCATTTACATGTGGGTTCTCTACCCAAAGGAAAGTAGATTTCTTGAGTTAGAGTTCTGGAAAACCAGGCTTTGGGAAAGCCCATTGGGATTTATATGGATCTACTTGAGTTTGCCTTAAACCCAAATCATTCTGGCTCTCACTGTTTGGCCAATAATAAGTCCCAGCCCAAACCTCTGTTGGTGATTGTTTAACTTTGATGACTTGGAGTGAGTATAAACAGAAATTGTTTCTATTCTGGCCAGAAACCCTGGCTTAATAAATGTCTTCAATTATTTAATACTGGTTAACCATAGTATTTATAGTGGGAAAGCACTATACAGATAATTGATTTCAATTTCTTTATCTTAGAGATAGAGCTTAGCCAGAGAGAAGAGTCTTTCCTTGGATTCATTTGAAAAATTCTCAGACTATAAATCCGTCGGTTTTTCTATTCTACATTGCTGCCTCAATGGACCTTTCTTCATTTTTTCTGCTGGCCAAACCTATTGGACTGGATTATTGAAGTTCACCGTCAACCTAATGTGATTCCAATAGCTACAGCCATAACCTTACCTCTGTGATTACTACTAAGCTCTGGCGCCATGCAGCCCTTTGCAAGGTGGTTTAGGAGGAAGACAAAGATCATAGTTGTAATATTAATAATTCACAGGTATATAGTGCTTTACAGTTTACAAAATGATTTTTTCTGACTATGATTCTAACGAAGTAGATTATAAATATTAACATCTATATTTTATAGTCAAAAAGTATAAGGCCTACAGGGGTTATAACCTGTTTCTGGTTGTACAGCTAATAAGCATGGTAATGGCACTTAAACCCAAATAGTTTGACTTCAGCAATGTTTTTAGGTTAAGAGCTGAACATCTAGTCCACCCCTCATTTTTCAAATGAGGAAACTGAGGCCCAGAAACTCTTTTTCAGTGTGTTGCCCAAGGTCACACAGGTAGTATTAGAGGCATATTTCAAACACAAATCTTCATAGTGCCAGATCCTGCATTCTTTCCCACAAACCATATTGGCTCCAGGGTTATTTCTTCTTCCATAGGCCATGGGAAAAGATTGAAAAGTAAATGTTAAGAGGGTTATTCTATTTGTGTGTGTGTGTGTGTGTGTAGGGGTAACATTGAGGAAGGAGACTGGTTCATTAAACCTTTTTCTCCCCACTACACAAGATCTGCTATGCTTAAGGTTAATGTGACTTTCTACAGTGTCACTTAAAGAATCTCTGTGAAAGTATTAACCCAAAGTCCAAGGAGAGTTCATATTATATTGGATAGAAGCAAATTAAAAGGTTTCATTTTCCCCAAAGGTGAAAGGTATACTGAATAACAAAACAGAAATGTATAGTTTAATGACTTGTTAGAAGTTACCATAAACTCACCTTCAATTCAGTTAAACAATTTCACTTTTGCAAAGCAATCTTTTCCCATCTAAAATCTCCAGAGTATTGGAAAAAATCAATAGAAAAATGCCAACAATCTAAGGAAACACAATCTCCCAAATGTTTTCCAATACCCAACTATGATACAATGAATATTTTTGAGGGTTTTTTTAATCTCCTAGTATATGGAAAAACTATATAAAAAATCCACAAGCTTCGTTGCCCATAAGAGTCAATTTTTACTCATAATTTTCTATTAAAAAGATAGAATAGCATTCATAATACATACATATAGAAAATTAGAAATAAGAACCACTTCTTCAAAAAATGAAATATTAATGAAGAAAATTGAGCCTGATGAATTTTTTATGATCTTATGTGTATGTTTTTAAAATTTAGTTTCTTGAACATATATCCTGTTTAGTTTTTTTAAAAAAGTCTTTGATTCAGAAAGACTTGCCTTAATGCTATACACATAGAAATCAGCAGAAACCCTTAAAATATACAATTTAATTTATCATGGTATCTACTATCAGATAAATGCCTTTAAGAAAAAGTTTTACACTGAATGTATGATCCTACAATGTCTAAAGATAGAAGGAAAGGGAAAGAAAAAAATTTTAATAGACCATTATAATTTTCATCAACTTTTGCCACATAAAACATTTTTGTCTAATATTTTCTAAGATCAAATGCAAATAAATAAATTTACCTTTCCTGATGACAAACCAGATTATTTTTAATTGAATTCTTTTATGCAAATAAAATTCATGAGGAAACTTCAAAAATTAGCAGAGTTAATACAATTTCTCTAAGGTATAACCCATTGAATTGGAAAAACAAAAGCCTAAAGCATTCGTTATAATAGTCCTACTCTGTTTCCTACTATTCCCTAGTGAATCCATGCCTCATACTCAAAGACCCTTCTCTTAGGAAAACAAAAATACCATCTATTCAGCTTCTGCTGGCAAAGTACATCTGTGCCCTACTTGAAGAAAATAGGATCTATGAGTAGCTGTCCTTCTAAAGTAGATCAATTAGGTGGTGATTTTTCTCATTATAACATAATTCAACATTGGATTCCTATAAAAATGAGCACATAGGGCATTTAAAATTCATTTAGGTTTCCTAAATTTCCATATAGATAGTTTTCAAAGAATAGATCTGTTGTACAAACACATTACCATAATGGAGAATATCTTACCAAAAAGTGCAAGGTATGAATTCTCACCTATTTTGTGTAATGTATCTTTTGTGCAATAGAGGGAAGACTATGAATCTCATCAGAATAATGAGAATTTATAAAACATATAAGATTACAAACAAAACTAATTATATTGAAATATAGTTAACAATATTTTTAAAAAATAAAAAAAACAAGCTTATGAATCTTAGGCTATGAACCTCAAATTCTAAGGTGAATGTTACTTTTTTTAAAGTTAAATCCACCTTGGTCAATCACTATTTTTAACCTTTATCATGGACAAGTCTGAAAATAAATGGTTTTAGTTTTATTTTCTACAGAATCTTTGTCAGTCTATGTAGCTCAGTGGCACTGAGCTAGATATTTTTAAATCATGTGCTAAATTCAAAGCAATTGCTTTTTATTATATATCCCCCAAATGAGGGAGAAGGATAAAATCTTAGATTTTAATAAGAATCAAATGATCTCAGCCACTATGAAGTGGTGTACTATTTACTGCTCAAAAGTTTATTTTTGATGAATAGCTTCACATAGTAGTTTTCATCTACTTTTAATAGATGCTAAAAGCTTATTGGTTTGGATTATTGAATATCACAATCTGATTAAAAAAAGACATCCACATTAATTTGAATGTTCATATAATTATCAGTTTAGACTCTGTTGTGGTAGATATATTCACACTAGTAGCTTGAATAATCAGAGCTTAGTAAATCATGACTCATGTTTCAGAAGTTTGAAAAATCAGTGAGTTTCCACTAATGTGAATTTTTTCAAGGACAGTAACTTACTCCTGCAGAAGGATCAAATATAATATATTTATATTTATTCAAGAAGTATAGATAGTAAAGGCATCATGAAAGAAGATAGTTTGAAAAGCATGTCAATGTTATTTTAATATTCTGCATTGATTCAGATACTAGGTTTTTAGATTGCTACTCACACCATAGAACTGTTACAGATCCATTCACACATGTTCTTTATTCTCAATTACTCTACAAGCCCTGGGTCCACTTTTGCTTTTTCCCCTCCAATGCCCTCTCCAATTTTGAAACTTCTGGGTTGTTAGAACAGTGCTCTTCAGATAGAGCATATTGAATTTTTTTTTTCATAACTGACTTCCAAATACTGGTATTACTCCATGGAGGAAATTAAGACTTATCACACAGGCACACACCAGCTAACCGGCAGAATAAGGACACCCACTTCTGTGAAGGATTCAATCCTTATTCTCCTCATGCTCCTTAATTTTAAATACATGCTATGGGCTGATTTTCTAGCCACACCTACTCAATTATAGACAACTTGAGAACATCTGAGCATTCTGTTATAGCTCAGGGGATAATCAACTACTCGGGGCAACTCTGATGGAGCTCCAAAATTGAATAGATTAACTCTTCACTGCCAAAAAAGTGAGAGAATTCTTGCTTAATGGGTCTAGCATCCTTTTCTCTCTTTTATCTCCTCAGGCCCAAGTCATCCCTATATCATCCCTATAATTGTATAGGTCAAATAAAATTCTCCTAGTATGTAAGGACTTATGCAGTACATTATTCCAGTAACATGGAATCTACAGAAGTTGAATGTTTTCTGCATTTTCTGACATAAGGTTTATATTGTAATAGCCTTCATTTTGCTTTCATGGCACAAAAATGATAAAAATGCTAGATGTTTGTTCTTGTCTTCTCAAATGTTTGTATGTGTACTTGTTTGTTTATAGAGAGAGGATGATATATCCTATGACAAGTTATAAAATGACAAAAAATTTTCCCAAATTTTCTCTCACACACACACTTAAATATATAGGAAAAAAGAGCAATCATCTAAAATTTCATATTTCACATGTCATACAGCTATATAGATATTGATCTATTCTATATGCACATATAGGTGTCTCTTGATCAATATCTATATATCAATATCTACATATCTTTATCTATGCATATATAGATATATAGACATTTGCATATATTAATATTGATATCTATAGATGCATATATAGCTATATAGACATTTACATCTATCAGTCTATCTATCTATCTACATGGGGCAGCTAGGTGGCACAGTAGACAGAGTGACTTGCCTACAGTGAGAAAGACTTGCCAGCTGTGTGACCTTGGGCAAGTCACTTAACCCTGTTTGCCTCAGTTTCCTCGTCTGTAAAATGGGCTGGAGAAGGAAATGATAAACCACTCCATATCTTTGCCATGAAAACTCCAAATGAGGTCACAAAGAGTAAGATACAACTGAAATAACTGAACAATATATACGTACGTGTGTGTATAGACATGTATACATATATATAAATGTGGGATTATATAGACATATACACACATACATTTATACATATATGTGTGTATGTATATAATCACTGGAGGAATAAACGAACATTCAATAATTTTTGAATGTAGGTAAGCTATACAGAATCTATCCTGAAGGTTCAAAAGCAAAAATATGTTTTCCTCAATACATGGTGTAGTGAGAAAATGTCGCATGATTTTGAAGGGCATGAAGCGGGACCTCTCAAACTATTTTAGTATCTCAGTGTCCTCTAACGCAGACAAACTTCTGATCAGTATCCCAGACTATGAGGTAACATAGGCAATTCTGCTTGTAATTATAGAGTTGTTTCATGGCTTTAACAACAGAAAAACAACACAGTAAATAGAGGAAAAGAGCACAAAATGGTACCAAGAAATTTCAAGTGTATCACTGAATTCCTAAAAACATTTTTTAAACTAGGAGTAGATTTGGAATCTGGCCCCCATTTAATGACTCCAAGATACTCACGACCCTCTTGATTATGACTTCCCAAGACCAAATCACTTGGGTTAGAAAATGGCCTATTGCCTGACCCTCCATAGAACTGCTTCTGGTCAAGTGAAGATGAATGTATATTCTACCTTCTTCCCACTGAGATGAACATTTTAACTCCATGGGAAAAGTCTGAGATGGATAGGAAAGTAATAGTGATTTCTCTGTAAATTTTGTCATTATTCAATGATTTTTCAGTCACTTCTGTATCATTTGGGGTTTTCTTGGCAAAGATACTGGAGGGGTTTGCCATTTCCTTCTCCAGCTCATTTTACAGATGAGGAAACTGAGGCAAACAAGGGTAAGTGTCTTGCCCAGGATTACACATCTAGTGTCTGAGGCTGGATTTTAACTCATGTCTTTCTGATTCCAGGCCTGGCATCTATCTACTGTGCCATATAGCTGCCCCTTTTCTGTAAGTGTATATATATATATATATATATATATATCCATATCCATCATACATATATACATAGATATATACATATACCCATGCATATATTTTTGTATATACCTTGGTATATATATACTATATATCTATGTATATGTGTGTGTTTGTGGATTATTAAAAGAGCAATCACATTTATGTATGTATGTGTACATTCTTTATGCTTTTATCCTAATTCTATAGCCTTATCAATACTCCACTTCCTATTAGTTAAATTCATTAAAGGAAAGAGATACAACCCTATTTCTATGTTTACCAGGTAAATTTAGCTAAAGTTATTTTTAAGAGCTATCTATTTAGAAAATTGCATCCATAGCAATTAGCTATAAATTTCATGATTTTATAATTTCAGAAAAGAACTAATAATAAAGGGAAATAAGAAGGATGAAATAGAGGTACTTTGGCTTTGCTAACTTGGTACAACCTGGTTCATCATGCCTGATGTTGAGAAACGTGGTGTGATCTCAGAAAGCTCTTAAGAGCAAGATATCTAATAGTCTGTTTGTATTCCCAGCTAGCACTATGGTCTTTTACAGACATAAAGCAAAACTCATTATCTGACTTAAAGCAGACCATAAGGATCTTTAAGGTAGTAAATTTGACAGCAACAAGGGACCTAAATCATAATTCAGTTCTGTAAAATATCTGGCCAAGCTTCTCTAGTTTTTTTTAACAGCTTATGCTCTTTTCCCCCTGCTTCTGATACCCTCCTGAATCTATATCCCAGTTTGCAGAACCTCTTCTGTTTCACACTAACCTTTCTCTTCTCAGTGCCATGCATTTATAGGTAATTCAGAACTTGTTTGTCTCCTGTTTCACATCTGCAGAGAGAGTTTTCCTATGTACGTCATAAAGCCCCTGAGAACACTGCCCAAGGCCTACATTCAATAAACAATCATTTATGTAAAATGTACAATATTCAAAGCATCTTTACAGGAATCTTGACAATGAAGGAAAGGAAGAAATAAAACGTAACACTTATCCTCAGTGAATTTATATTCTACTTGTCTGGAGGAAGAACTTGGCAACTCAGGCAGTATTTTAATCACTGCTGTTGATTACGTTTAAGAGTTGAAAAGAAAAAGGCAGGATTGGAAAGGAAAGAGCTAGTTTAAGCAAATGGTATCTGAAAAGAGGGTTTAAATTTCTGGACCCTGGCTAAAAGGAAAATAAGTATAATAAGCTTTTGGCCAAGAATGGAGTACACCTAATACAAGTTAGTAAGTATGTATTTGTCTGAAGTTCTGCACATAAAGCTTTGAACTGAAAAGAAAGGGGGAAGAAGAAAAAAACACTGCTATAGTGAATTAGTTACCATAGAAAGTAGATAACTATAGTATACAATTAAGAGGAGAGACACCCTGAAATCCACAAAACATAATATTCAGGAGGGAGTCTGCAACAAAATCCATGGCCTCAGATGTTTATACACTAATAGTACCAAGTATGAGCAATAGCAGGTGAATTAGAACAGTGGTGTCAAACTCAAATAGAAACAGGTCTCTAATCCATACATAAGTAGTTGTTATGGGATGCATATTGACAATTTTAAAATGCAATGTTTTACATAATAAAAAAATAATTGAAGTACAAAGTAGACTACGAAAAGCGAATAAAAGACATACAATTAAGGTACTGTGGTGATTATAAAGGTGCAAGAGACATAGTTTCTGGGTAATTTAATCATTTTATTAATAAGGCCAACTAATTATTAATAAAAGGATGGTCATTTGGCCATCTCTCTCTTAGACCAAAGACAATCATGGAAGCAGCCTCACGGCTTATATGTTCTTTTGGAGGAGGACTGGCAATCAATTCTGATTGGTTAACACAATAGGAGGGGGGCTTGTGTGTTTGTCCTTTGTTCTCAAAGAGGACCATGACATCAGGGAAATGATGATATGACTTGCAGTTGATTTGAATGAGGGAGGGCTGGACAAGGTCACCAGCCTCACTTTCTCCTCCAGAGTGGTCTGGGTCCAATGATCTTATATTTATCAGGATGACTGGAGATGGCCCAGAATGCATTGGGAGACTTTGGCCCTTTTAGGCTAAGTCCTTTTCAGGTTCTTACTTTGAGAGTTGATTCAGGATGCTGATAACTAACTATACACTGAGTCTAACATGTATCCTAGACATAGTCAAATATATACTCCCTTACATTAATCTTGTCTAACAAGACACTTGATGGAATCCATCTGGATGTTCCCAGTCAGCCGTGAACTTTTGGTGACTTAGTGACATTTCACAGGCAAAACCACACCCCCTGGCAGCCCCGCTTTGGGCTATTTCCCAGTGAACTCTGGCTAAGATATCTGCGCAGTAGATATAAAAAGTGCACATTCCTTTAAGAACTGACCAACCCCTAATCACGCCTTGACCACTCTCTGATCCCTCCCCAAAACACCTAATTGACAGGTTTCACCCCTAAATCTTGTACTTAAAACTTTCCCTGTACCCCTGTATGATTGCAGGTTCCCTAAGAACTCCTGCCCACTTTATTTACATAACATGTAATAAAACTTTGCCTCCTTGACTTAAAGAATGCTTGGGTCCAAAAATTCATTCCAGGCAGCCTGCCTTGGGAATTTTGATTTGGGATTTCTACATCCCTGGGTTCATTTCTCCTTTGGTTTGGGATTTTTATATCCCTGGGTTCATTTCTCCCTCTACAAAAGGACCTTAGCCTGAAAGGGTGAGGGTCTCCTAATGCATCCTGGGCCATCTCCAGTTGTCCTGGTGAATATCAGGCTACTGGACTGAGATGGCTCTGGAGGAGAAAGTGAGGCTGGTGACCTTGCACAGCCCTCCCTCACTCAAATCAAAGTCAAGTGTAAGTCACGTCATCATTTCCTTGATGTCATGGTCCTCTTTGAGGGCAAAGGAGAAACATAATCTATGAATAGCCTAGCATCTCTGCTCCCTCTGCCCAAAGGAAGGTACATTTCAATGGCAGAAAGCTACCTCCTTAACTTTGGGTTTACTGGGAGGTGGGCTATATTAAAATAAGTGACTGAGAGTGACATCATATCACCCCTGGACAGAGAAAATATCTCTGTACCCAGACCACCCCCAGCTTCGGGCTATCTATTCAAAAAATGTACACCCCACCTAAGCCTGAGCCAAAGATAATAGCAGATCCAGGGTGGATCTAATCTCATTATCAGCAATGTCCATCTAGAGGCTACACATTTAAAATCAGGATTTTAGAAAAGGGGGGAACTCTAAATGTCCCTGAATCATTGGTTATTAACATTCTTTTCTCTCAGTACCATGGATATTTACTGAGGTAGAGATCACTTCTGAATTAGGAAGGTGGCAATAAGGAAAGGCTATGTAGAAAAGGAGATTATATCTGAGCTGGACTTTGAACAACATGTAGGATTTCAATAGATGTAAAATTGATTGGAACATGTAACAACAATGTTGCTAGCAGCTCTCGTGGGGGTGAAAGACCAAAAA
Source organism: Phalanger gymnotis (assembly GCA_028646595.1). Lineage (NCBI taxonomy): Eukaryota > Metazoa > Chordata > Mammalia > Diprotodontia > Phalangeridae > Phalanger > Phalanger gymnotis. The sequence continues at coordinate 365,799,553 of CM053622.1, read as the reverse complement.
CAGTGGGGCAGAACCAAGATGGAAGCAGGAAAGCAGAGACTTGCATAAGCTCCCCACCAAATCCCTCCAAACATCTATAAAAAATGTCTCTGAACAAATTCTAGAGCTGCAGAACCCACGAAATAGCAGAGGGAAACAGATCTCCAGCCCAGGAGAGCCTGGATGGTCCTTGGGAAGGATCTATTGCACAGTGCTGGGAGTGGAGGGCAGCCCAGCATGGGCCATGCCAGAACAGACCAGACCCAGAGTCAACCAGCCAGAAGAGGCCTTGAGGCCAGGAAACAGCGACCTGTGGCAGTTACCAGACTTCTCAACCTACAAACGCCAAAGAGCAGGTTAGGAGGAGACTGTGGGATTGAGTTCAGAGCAGTCCACCTGCCAGCTCTAGGGGAGAAGGAGGTCATGCAGCGGTGGCAGTAGCAGCAGCAGGGAGCGCCAGCGTCAGCAGCTTCCCACATCCCTGGCTCACACGGTGGGAGGAATCTAGGAGCAAATCAGAACGGGAATGCTAGGAGCACTTTATGGGCACAAAGACAGATTCTCTTGCTGTGCCCTGCTTGGATCTGAATTGCTGTCCTGGTTAGTGGTTCTTCAGGAAGGAGGAATGCTGCTGTGACAGAGCCTGGAGTAGAAGTAGCTCTGAAAACAGCAGTGCTTGGACATTAAAGCTTGGGACAAAGTACTCTCTACTCTACAAGCAGTCATATGCTGACAAAAAGCTCAAGGGTCAAGTAGTTGGCTGGGAACATGGCCAGGCAGCAAAAACGGTCTCAGATTCAGACACAAACTCTAGATTCCTTTTTTGGTGACAAAGAAGATCAAATCTTACGACCAGAAGAAGTCAACAAAGGCAAAGAGCCTACATCAAAAGCCTCCAAGGAAGATGTGAATTGGGCTCAGGCCATGGAAGAGCTCAAAAAGGATTTGGAAAAGCAAGTAAGAGAAGTAGA
>CM053622.1:365708778-365798103 GCA_028646595.1 Phalanger gymnotis | reverse complement strand
GGGGGGGGTGGAAATGGGGAGAAAATCTGTAATTCAAACGCATGTGAAAATCAATGCTGAAAACTAAACATATTAAAAATAAATTAAAAAAATAAAAAGAAAAAAAAAGAAAAAAAACACAGGAGGAGAAATGAGTCAGAATGAATAAACATAGAATCCTAATGGGGACCAAAAACAAGAACAACTCAAAAAACTGTCATGATATTTTATGTATTAAAAGCATCTCAAATGACATGTAAGAAAAGTGGAAACTGAAGCAAATCTCAGTGCAAGTACCATTTATTAACATGGACATACTGCCTGTTAATAAAGGATCAGTGGCTTGCTTCCATTTATACAAAGACCCTGAGCAAAAAGACAGTTACATTTATATAGGTTTGGAGAGTACAAAACAAAGAACAGAACAAGGTAGATGACACCATGGGATTGGGGCAACAACTGGTTACAGATCTGAGGCACAGGGAAAAACATGATTGATTGGAAGTTTGGTAATGGGGAGTAGCAAAGACACCCCTTCTTCTCTCATGAGACTAAGAAGTGCTCATTGTTTGAGTCTGGGTGTGAGATGGCAGCCCAGATTTTTGGACAGCCAACAAGACATCCTTGGACGATAGCTTGGAGGTGTAAATATATTAGGGCTGATTCCCTTGTTTTAACACATATTCCCCATGGTCAGTTAAATTCCTTGAGGTAAGAAGAGCTGGATGTTTAAACTTAGCCCATTACAGGACACTATCTTAAACTCTGTATCTGAAATAACCAAAGTAATATTGTTTATCTGGGTATTTAAGAAGTTTGTAACAAAATATTGGATTAAAATAATTTTTAGAGAGGGTATAACACTTATAATTACTGATTGATTGACTGATACTTCTGTATGAATATGTTTTTATCACACTGCCATGACTTTAATATTTAGGGTTATTCATAAATTAAGATATTAGTATTCTTGGAACTAAATGTTTCAGTGGGAGGTCTATGAAAAAAACTCATGTTTTTAATGAAATTTTTAATGAAACTAGTTAACTACAGTCAATTTTACTGGCAAGTGGAAAGTAAAGTGAAGCTAAATGACAAGTGTGGTATTTTCTGATAAACACAAAATCAGACAATGTGGAAGATACACATTTAATTTCTGCTTCTGTATGATTATATAATTGCAGATTCATAGTAGATGCATCAAAATATAATTAAATGGAAATTAAACTTTATTTAGGAATATACTAGGTACTTTTAACTTCTTTCTTTTCTCCCCCACCCCTTTCCTTTTTCTTTTCTCTCTTCCTTCTACCCCTATTTCTATACTGCATCAGACGAAGAGCCAACTTCAGCAGGTAAATGACCTTGATTTAGTTTTTTTCTTTGTGGTACTCATTTTTAGTAACTTACAGCATATCTGAATGATTTTCCTAAAATGTAAACACAATTGGCATGAATAATGTGGATTTGCTGGGGTATGCATTTATTAGTAACCATTTTCTTTTTCTTTCTTTTTAAAAATAATTTTATTAATATATTTTCTTTATTTTTCATCACCTAAATGTATTCCTTGTATCCCTTCCATCAACCCTCCCAAAGAGCCATCCTATATAACAAATAATATTTTTAAAGAAAAAAAGTTTAAAAAGAAAGAGGGGAAAATGAGCAAATCAACAAATATATTGAAAACTGAAAACATATGCAATTTTCAAAATCAATAAACCTATCACTTCTGCCAAGTAGTATACATAGAAGGGTGTCTTTTCATATATCTCATTTGGGAACACGTTCTTTGTAATATTTTTTTCTTAGAATGTCTGATGACCCAGGGCAAAATAAGTATTCCTTTCCCCGAGTTCTTGGCTCAGTTTTATTCTTACTGGTAGGGTCCCACTTCAAGAGGCTTATTTTAAGGAAATAATTGCCATGATGATTCTATAACTAAAATGTTTCCTGGAAAGCCTAGTAATGCTCAAACTAATAAACTGCTTAATAATGTCTTACAGAAACTCAATATGCTTTAAAAACAGTATTTACCCTTAAAAATAAATTACCATGGTAATTCTTTTGCTTTATTTCAGTCAATAGAATATTATTTTAAACTAAGTGTTGATTTTAATTCTGAAATGATGTAAACATATTATATTTTAATGTGTTTTTTAATAATTTTGCTCTAAGATATGAGCAGATGTTAGTGTTTGAGTTTTACCAAAGCTCTTTGAGAGTAATGAAGGAAAAGTACTCTTAAGGAAATGTTTATTTCAACAATTACATTTATGGATTTTATTAACATTAGGGTGCTTTGTAATTTTCAGAGAGCAGATGTTCTTCCTCTATAAAGCCTGCTAAGAGGAAGCAAATATTTCCCCTTTTAATTGGGGGAAATATTTTATTAAAAGTCTTTCATACAAAAGATTAGCTGGACCTTCTTATTGTTCAGTTGTTTCAGTTATTCAACTTTTTTGTGACCTCATTTGGAGTTTTCTCAGCAAAGATACTAAAGTAGTTTGCTGTTTCCTTATCCAGTTCATTTTACAGATGAGGAAACTGAGGCAAACAGGGTTAAGTGATGTGCCCAGGGTCACACAGTCAGTAAGTCTTTAAGGCAGGATTTGAACTAATGATAATGAGTCTTCCTGATTTGAAGCCCAGTGCTCAATCCATTGCACCATTTAGGGGCCCTTAGAAGTCACTGTAATTTAACAGATAAGGAAACAGCACCAAGAAGCATAAGTGACCTAACCGAGATAATATAGATAGCCCTGGGACCTTTTGGGAACATTTTATTTGTTATGTAATTGAACATAGAGAAGAAGGAAAGACAAGTTGAAGAACTCTATTTTGTCTTTCAGGTCAAAATATTTTAACATTTATTTTAAAGCATTAAATCATTGATTTGGAACAAGGGAGAGTCCTCTGAGATCATGTATAGATGAATTTTAAGTTCCCAACTAAAATCCCACCTTCTTCAGAAAGAATTCCCAACTTTGTAGATGAAAAAAGTGAAGTCTGGGGAGTTTAAGGGACTCACCCAATGCCATCCTATATATTGTTTTTAAAAAGAGGCAGCTAAGTGGTGCAGTTAATAGAGTGCTGGGTCTGGAGTTAAGAAGATCTGAGTTCAAATTCTGCCACAAATTTGTATAGGTGTGAGACTCTAGGCAAGTCTCTTAAGTTGTACCTACCTCAGTTTCTTCATTTACAAAATGAGATTAATAATAGCACCTACTTCCAAGGGTTTTTATAAGGATAAAGAGGAAATAATATTTGTGAAGTGATCTATAAATGCTACTAGTTATTTTTAAAATTGGACTTGAAAAGGTTAAAAATCGTATTTGCCCATTTTTTTTCTGTTCTTGAGATCAAAATGTTTTCTTTTTTAACAATTTATTATTTATTTATTTTAATATGTTTTTTAATATTTGAGTTCCCAATTCTCTCCCTCCTCCCACCTTGCCATTGTTTGAAAAGGCAAACAATATGATATCAATTAAGCAATATATCAATTATGCATGTAAAATCATGTAAAACTTATTTCTGTATTAGCCATGTTACCAAAAAAAGCAAATCATTTTCTTATATTTTTTCCTTCTTTCGACTTTGTTTAGTTGTTTCTTGATGTTTCATGGAGTCATTAAATTCCACTTGCCCAAATCTAATTTTTAAGTAATTATTTTCTTCAGTGAGTTTTTGTGCCTGTTTTTTTTTTCCATTTGGCCAATTTTTCTTTTTAAAGAGTTATATTCTTTAGTGAATTTTTGTTCTATTTTTAACCATTTGGTCAATTCTGGTTTTTAGGGTGTTATTTTCTTCAATATTTTTCTTTCTTTCTTTCTTTCTTCCTTTCTTTCTTTCTTTCTTTCTTTCTTTCTTTCTTTCTTTCTTTCTTTCTTTCTTTCTTTCTTTCTTTCTTTCTTTCTTTCTTTCTTTCTTTCTTTCTTTACCAAGCAGTTAATTCTCTTTTCATAATTTTTTGCATCGCTCTCATTTCTTTTCTAAATTTTTCCTCAACCACTCTTACCTCTTTCTTTACTTTTTCCGGGAATACTTGTTAAGCTTCTATTTCATTTGCATTTCTCTTTGATGCTTTGCTTGTAGCTATTTTCACATTTGTATCTTCTGAATTTTTGTCTTGGTCTTCCCTGTTACCATAGTAGTTTTTTTTTTTTAATGGTCAAGTTCTATTTTTTGTTTTTTGCTCATTTTTTCCAGCCTATTTCTTGACTTTGAACTTTGTATTTAAGTTAGGTTTGGCTCTCCTCTGGGTGGGGAGACGCTGTTCTACCTTCAGTCTTTTTGGTACTACTGTTTTCAGAGTTAGTTCTTGGGGTCTATAAGTTTTTACTGTTTCTAAGGTAGTGTGACCTGGGGAGAGGCTCTCCTGGTCTATGCTGTAGTTCTTACCCAGGAAAGGTCTCTGATCTCTTGCAGCTACAAGTACTAGAATCCCTATCTGCCCTGGAACTGTGGCCAGTGCCCTCCACTCCCCTATAGCTACAAGTGCTAATGCTCCTCACTTCACAATGTTTTAAACATTCATTTTAGTTCATTAAATTCAGAGTGGAAGATTTAGATTCAACATTAGATGAAATTTGTGTGTGTTATCCTTGATAATACTTGACCATATTCTAAAATATATAATACATTGTATTGTATTATATAATATGCTGTGCTAATGTTGTATCTCACATGTTTAACTCAGCTGATTACTTGTGTTTTAAGTCTTATGATATAACAATGTTCAGTCAATCAATAAATATTTATGAAGCACCTATTATTCATCAGATACTGTGCTAAGCACCGGAGATAGGAAAAAAGATAGCAAAAGACAGACCCTGCCTTCAAGAGCTTACAATCTAACAGGAGACTGCATGCAAACAATCATGTACAAAGCAAAATATAAAATATCTAAAGGAAAAAAATAGGAAATAATTAACTGAGGAAAGTCATTGGAACTAAGAGGGGTAGAGTATTCTTTCTAAAGAAAGTGGGATTTCCAGGGAGGGAGCAAAGATAGCAGCCATAAAGCAGGGACTTGTATGAGCTCCCCCCCCCCAGGCCTCTCCAAATCCTATCAAAATGGCTCTGAACAAATTCTAGAGCTGCAGAACCCACAGAAGAGCAGAGGGGATCAGGGCTCCAGCCCAGGACAGCCTAGATGGTCACTGGGTACAGTCTATCCCACCAAGCTGGGAGCAGAGAGGAGCAAAGCCCAGTGTGGGCTGCGCCCGGACCAACCAGACCATGAGCCTAGTGGCACAGGCCCTAGTACCCTGAATCGGTGAGCTGTGGCAGTTACCAGACTTCTCAACCCACAAACACGAAAGACAACAGAGCAGATTGATGGGAAAAGCTGTGGGGAATGAAAGGAGTTCCTGGTTTAGCCACCACCCCAGGGGCAGCAGAGGTGGTACAGCTCTGAGGACAGAACTACAGCTGCAGTTGCTCCTGGGCCCAGGCCCACCTGGTGGGAGGAATTAAGTGGCAGATCAGACCAGGAGTGCAGAGCCTGCTTAAGACCTCAGTCCTGTCTGGGTTGGCAGTTCTTGAGGGATGAGGAGCACTGGGGTGGTAGAGGGCACAGGGTGAGTTGAATATGAAGGGATGATATCTAAAAAAATATAAAATCAAATTAAGGGATGAGAGAGGAATATATTGAGAGAGGGAGAAAGAGAGAGATAGAATAGGGTAAATTATCTCACATAAAAGTGGCAAGAAAAAGCAGTTCTTTTGGGAGGGAAGAGGGGGCAAGTGAAGGGGAAAGGGTGAATCTTGCTCTCATTGGATTTGACCTGAAGAGGGAATAATATACACACTCAATTGGGTATCTTACCCCACAGGAAAGAAAGAGGAAAGGGATAAAAAAAGGGGGAATGATAGAAGGGAGGGCAGATAGTGGGAGGAGGAAATCAAAAGCAAACACTTTTGAAAAGGGACAGGGTCAAGGGAGAAAATTGGATAAAAGGAGATAGGATAGGAAGGAGCAAAATATAGTTAGTCTTTCACAACATGAGTATTGTTGAAGAGTTTTGCATAATGATGCACCTGTGGCCTATGTTGAATTGCTTGCCTTCTTAGGGAGGGCAGGTGGGGAGGGAAGAGGGTTGAGAATTTGGAACTCAAAGTTTTAAAAGCAGATATTCAAAAAAAAAAAAGTTTTTGCATGCAACTAAGAAGTAAGATATACAGGCAACGGGGCATAAAAATTTGTCCTGCCCTACAAGAAAGTAAGGGAAAAGGGGATGGGGGGGAGTGAGGTGACAGAAGGGAAGGTTGACTGGGGAATGGGGCAATCCGAATATATGCCACTTTGGAGTTGGTGGAGGGTAGAACTGGGGAGAAAATTTGCAATTCAAACTCTTGTGAAAATTAAGGCTGAAAACGAAAAATACTAAATAAATAAAAAACAAGAAGAAAAAGAAAGTGGGATTTTAGTTGGGAATTAAAACTAGAGAGGTTAGTAGTCAGAGCAGAGGAAAGGAAGCATTTCAGGTATGAGGAACAGCCAGAGAAAATGTCCAGAGCTGAGAGATGGAGTGTCTTCTTCAGGAAATAGGTAGGAGGTTAATGTCAAGGAATAAGTGCATGTCAAAGAGTAAGGTCTAAGACTGTAGAAGTAGGAGGGGACTAGCTAGCTAGTAGGAGGGGCTTTGAATGTTAAACAGATAGAGCATTTTGTGCTTGATCCTAGAGGCAATAGGAATCCACTGGACTTTATTGAGTAGACAGGGAAAATTATTGGCCTTGGGCTTCAGGAAAATCACTTTAATGGCTGAATGAAGGATGGACTGGAGTGGAGAGAGAATTAAGGCCAGTCATCACACTGACAGGGCTTTTCTATCATCCAGGTGTGAGATGATGAGGGCCTGTACTAGAGTGGTGCTTAGTGGAGAGCAAGAGGGTTTATTGGAGAAATGTTAGAAAAGTGAAGTCAATAGATGCTGGTAACTGTTTGTATATGGGAGATTGGAGACAGTAAGGAATACAGGCTGACATCTTGGTTGAGAGCCTGAAGGGAAGGAAAGATGGTGTTGCCCTCTATAATAACGGGGAAGGTAGGAAGGGGAGGCTCTAGGAGAAAATGAATTCCATTTAGGGCATATTGACTTTAAGATGTCTACTGGACATTCAGTTCAAGACATCTGAAAGGTTGCTTCTTTGTTTTATTATTTCTTTTATCTGTTTTTTAGCCTTTTATCTAGAACAATTATAAACACATTTCTTTTTTCCCTGACATATTTTATATATTTTATTAAATATTTCCCTATTACATGTAATTTTTTAACATTCATTTAAAAAAATTAGTTCTAGACTCTCTCTTTTCCTCCCACCCTTCAGCCATCTTTTAGAGGGCAAGTAATATGATATCAATTATACATATGAAATTATGCAGAACATGTTTCATATCAGCCATGTTTCAAGAGAAAACACAGAGGAAAAGAAAACAAAATAAGAATAATTTAAAAGAACATATGCCTCTTCTTTCCTATTTTTAATGCGAGTTTGTGAGCCCATGTAAGATATGTATCTCCACGTGTTTGTCTAAATGTGATTCATGAGAGGCATGTGTAGATATCTCTGGAATCTTATCTACCCATCTCTAATGGAAGCTCTGATTCCTGCCTTGAAGGGGATAAGGGGATGGTCACCAAGCCGGCCATTCTTTTCTTTAATTTCTTCTAGAGGATAATTCTTCTAGAAATATATCTACACACACATACATACATATACACACACACACACACTGCTAACCCAGTAATTCAATAAGTTAAAAACAAAATCCACCTTTCTAATCACAAGTCCTCAAGGTAGGAAGGTAGCCATAAGCCTACAGCTGCTGGCTTGACTTCCTTCCCCCAAAGACTAGTTATACAAAAGATAATCACATATGGCAAATAGTGAGAAAATCCATTCATCCAAGCAAAACAGCAAACAGAAACTGGAGAAGTTATACAGATTAGAATACATCAGAAAAATACACAAAAGTGAATGAGTTTTCCGATGGAAGTGAGATAAGATCTTGGCTTGAACCAAGAAAGAGAGACTCCCATCTTACCAAAAAGAGAAATTCTCTATTTCTTCATCTTATATGTCTAGGAAAGCAAGTTGGAAATCAGGAAGGTTTTGAGGAACTAACAGGCTTTCCTTATATGTGGACAACTTCAAAAGTCTTTTCTCTCCCTAACTCATGGAGTAGGTACTGAAAAAAGTTCAGAACCATGCATTTTCATGTTCTCTCTCTTTCTCTCTATCTCTCTGTCTCTCTAGCTCTGGCACCAACTCTGCCACTCAAGCAAATATACAGTCCTCTCAGCATTCTCTCTGGCAATTAGGAATCTCCTTCTGCATACTCTGCAACATATGAAGTACCCCAGGCTTGAAAACCTGGGTTTACATTCTAGCACTTTTAGAAAACATTGTCCTCTCCTTTAACTTAGCAAATGCAAAACTGTTATTGGGCCCTTTCTACCAACACCCCCTCCCATCTCCCCCATTACTTCCTTGCCCAACACATACCTTCTTTTATTCATCTCAGAATATGGCTTTGCAGACTTAGTTTCCTTTTGTGCCTCTGTCTGTCTCTGCTTTGACTGGATTCTGTATTGGCAGGACTCTCTTCTGTTCAAAGTAGGAATAAAAGTCAGTCTTCTGTTTACCTTCCAAATCAGTAATTAATTCTACTCTTTTTTCTATTCTACTTCTTTCTTTCCTGACCTAGGTTTCTCTCGTATAGTTTACATTGCCACATCTCGGCCCAGTTATAGGCTTCCAACCTTCCCAAGGAACAGACTTTAAATGTCTTATCTAGTGTCACAGGGCCAAAAAGCTTTAGGGAAAGTCTTTGAACCCATGTCTTCTTCATTCTAAGCCCTGTACTCTGTCTACCGTATCATAAAATAAAATTAATAACATTATTGCTTTTCAATAATAAAATGTTTACAATATACTTTCTTCACAAGCATATGATTTAGGTAACTTTATCTCTGTTTTATAGATGAAAAAAAAATGAAGTTCTGAGAATTCAAGTGATTTGACCAGTGTCAATGAGCCCATAAGTGCTAGAGCTAAGGATTAAATGCAGGTCTTCTGATTCCAAGTCCAACATTCTTTCCAAGATATCCGGATTTTTCCAAAATATCCACATTTCTCCTAATGTATAGCTTCTCAAGGGAAAGAGGCCATACACACTGCCTAATAAAGTAAATGAGCAATATTTACTAAGTCCACACTTAGTATAGTGCACTATACAAAGCAGCATTGAGAATTCAGTTTGCCAACAAAAACCATAAATGTAGAATGTGCATTCTACACCTTTGATATTAAGGAACTTGAAATCTGAAATGGGTAGACAAATTAATTTAGTTTGAGAAACAATAGCAAATACTATGGTCTTATATTATTAATTTATATATTTGGGTAATGGCTATTGATCAATATTGACTATTTTAATTAACTTCTTAGTGCTACCCTCCACTCCAAGTACATGCTATGCATGCCTTATATATTGGATCTAGTACAGACCCAAAGTGACCTTAAAGGGTAAATCACAAATTATTAACCTGATCTCAGTCATCAATGTTTTTATCCTACCCTGTGTTTTGATATTTTGAAATACTTGCATTAAAGTGATGCATCATTTATGCCTCCATTTCAAGCCATAAGTGCATGTGTCCTTGTTGAATCTGGCAGATTCACCTCGATAATAATTCTCAGCTCAAAATGTTCTGACTGGATGGTTTAGCCTAAAGGAAGAAGGTTTGTAGCATCTGAGTTATAATGGCACTTTCTCCTAACACCTGCTCTTGTAGGAAGTGGGAAGCTTCTTATTTGAAACATTTATTCTCCTGGAATCTTATTCCCAGATATTTAAACATCTTATTTCCTTGAATATGAAAACCTGTCCACAGTTTTCACAGGGATTTTTTATGCCTAGATTATAATATATGAACTCTTTCTGACACATTTACCAAAATGTTGACCTCAAAAATAGTATTGTCCTTCAGAGTAGTTGCCTCAGGAAATGAAATACTTACTACAAAGAATTGCCATGGCTCAATCTTTGTTGGAACTCCTTTTGTAGAACTGCTTTTGGAGCCAACTAACAACCAGGATACTTAACCATACTTGTAGCTTCATTTTAGTTTTTGACCAAAGGCAGAATTAATGTAGATTCAAAGAAAATGCCACACATTCTGAAGAAAGTTCGAAGAGTGGTTTCCTAATAATTCAACAATATTGCCTTCTTACATTTCAAGCAATCAAAAATAACAATGCCCTTAGTGTGTTTACAGAAGATACTCACATAACAAGCAATTGACTCTCAATAATTTGAGAAGCAGCATAGAGTAAAGGACAAGTACCATTCAGAGTCAGACCAAGTGTCAAATCTAATTTATGACACTTACTAGCTACGTGACCCTAGGCAAGTAACTTAAATTCTATAAACATCAGTTCCCCAATTAAAAAATGGAGAAGATAATAGTTCCTGCCTCAAAACATGATTGTAAGGATCAAATCCCATAGCATACATTGAGTACTTTGAAAACAAAATAAGATAGAAAAATGTGAATTATTTTAATTTAGGCAGTACATTTTCTTTTTAATTTTGTAAATTTTTAAAATTTAAGGTTAAATAGAAAATTAAAAAAGAAGCAAACTTAAATATTAAAACATAAATACAAAATAAGAAAAGAAAAATAAAACATTGCCATGTGCACAGCAGAACATGAAGATTCAAAATATGAAGCAATAAATTTCCATTTCAAGACAACCTGTATAATAACTGTTATACATTGTGTTCAAAGCTGTCCATCTTTTCTTTACTTCATTGCAGGTTTTATTTTGTTCTCTGCTATGCACTTTTTTACTTTGTTCTTCCCCACTGCCCAAGAAGGCTACAACAAAGTATGTGTATTCATGTGTATGTGTGTGTGTGTGTATGTATGTATATATGTGTGTGTGTCTATGTGGGTATACACATACATAGACATAGATACATATGTATACATATGCACACATATGTACACATTCATATATACATATAGAAATATGTGCATATAAACATATATATACTTACATACACATACATATACATAGGTGCCTAATCATACATACATATTCATATGCATCTATGTAAGAACATACTATAATTATTTGTGCTCCGTTTCTGTGAAGGTGGATAACATATTACTTCATTAGTCCAAGTCTTTCCATATTTTTCTAAATCATTATATCTTACAGAAATATTCCAACCTTATGCCGTCTGCTTATTTTAAATAGTCTAAAACAATATTGATTAATAAGGCTAACATATAGTGTAGTCACCCTATTTTTCTCTTTTGATTAAATCTGTTTTAGCTTTAACTTTGTCTGAGATCATGATTTCTATTCCTGTTTTTTCCCTAATAAATTCTACTCTTGATCTTTGTTTGTGTGTATATCCTATTTCCTATCCCTCCTGAATCCTCTACTTTATTTCTACCCACTACCTTGCCCTCCCGTTACTTAACCTACCACCCTCTCCAAAGGTAATAATAATAATAAGAGAGAGCTCTTATTCTCCACCCCATTTCTCAGGTAGTCCATTTTCAGTGCTTCCATGGTTCATTGATTTGATTGATGTAGGCACTCCCTCCAGTGGTACTCATCATACTATAGACTGTTTCATGTAACTTCATAATGTTTTTCACAATATTCCTGCCCAGATTTCTGGGAGTTTCCTTAAATCTCTTGATGTTGTGTTGTATGAAGTCATTGTAAGAACTATTCATCTGGATATACTGGAAGCATATCAAAATCAAAACATATAAAACTGAACTCATTATGTCTGCTCCCTTTCTCCTCACCCCAAGCCAACCTCATTTTCAAACTTCATTGGGTCAAGGACCCACCATCCTTCCAGACATACAGCTCAACAACCTAGGCACTACCTTTGACTCCTCACCCTTCCCAAACCCATATATTCAATTAAGTGCCAAACTTTGTTTTTACCTCCAAAATATCTTGGTATTTGTCACTTTCTCTTTACTCATGTTGTGACAATTTCACTTCCCCCTAAACTACTGCAATTGCCTCCTACTTAGTCTCTGTGCCTCAAATCTTTCCCATCTTTAATCTATATTGTCTGTACTCCTGAAGTGTGCATCTGCCCATGTCTCTTTTTTACTCGTTAAATTCCAGTGGCTTACTACTAACTTTAGAATCAACTATAAACTCCATGGATTAGTTTTTGAAGTTCTTCCCAACCTGATTCTGACCTACCTTTCAAATTTTAGTATTTATTACTCTCCTTCTTTGATTACATGGTCCAGACAAATTGACTTTCTTGATGTTTTTGATATGTAGTTGTGCAGCTTCAATCTCTGAGCCTTCAGGATAATTTCCATACCTGACATTCAGTCTCACCTCACCTCCTTCTCTTAGAATGCCTTGTTTCCTTCAACATTCTTCTCATGTCACATTTTATGTAAAGCCTCTCTTGATTTTCCCAGTTGTGAGTGCCCTTAACTCTGTATTTATTTTATATTTAATCTGTACATACTTATCTATGTGCACATGCCCTCATCTGATAAAATGTAAATTCATTGAGGGTAGGGATTATTGGATGTTCGTCGTTATATCTCAAGCAGTTCTTGGCACAGTCTACTGGGTCTGACAGATCCCTCAGACCTAGATACCTTCTCTCACGAGGCCCTAATTCCAAACCTGTTTTCTCAGGTTCATCCTGGCCTAGAACCTGAATCTCTTGGCATTTTTTTCTTTAAATATTACCTATTTGCATAAACTCCATACAACCTGGAGATTGTGGCATGGAGGGGGAGGGGGATGTGATGCTTTAGGAAGTTTCTCAGAACCACATAGTATATAAAACTGCTTGTTGAATGACTGATTTATTAACCAGTCTATTAATTCTTGCCTCATTAAGTGACTAGCCTACCTCCTTTTCAAGTTCCTTTATTCAAAATTCCTATACAATTTTTCATTGGAAATATGCTGTTGCCTACTGTCATTGATCTATTACCTCTCCCTTGCCCATTTAGTTTTTTAAACAGGCAGGACTATTATTTTTAAAAGGTAGAATTCCAGGAGAATTAGGTCTGATCAAATAAAGGCAATCTTCCAACTTGAAGTCAGCACTAATTTCAAATATGCAATATGTCATATATACCTACACGCATATATAATATATATGCAACAAGAGATCCACAGGCTTGACCAGTTCAGATTTCTCTTTTCTCTATTATGTCCTTCATTTCCCCTTTCTAATGGAAATTCTACATTGACGCATATGCAGTTTGATCATACCTTGAGTGAGTATGATTGCTGGGTAACTTCAGTACTTTGTATATCTGGCCAGTCTCTTAGGCCCAGATATCCTTTCTTCCAACTGCCCTAATTCCAATCTCCAGTTTTCCCTCATGCTTTTTTGGTTGGAATCATAATCTTTAATAAACTTTTTGTGTGTTTGGCTCTTCCAGGGTTGTTTCTTTGCATAATGTCTATACTTGCTTCAGGGTAGGGAACTTCATTCTCTGGGGAACTCCCCGCATCCTCATATGAATACATTTGGATCATTTTAATATTTTATACCATGGGGCCAAATGCCAAGCTCATCATACCCCAAAACCATTGTGACCATCACTGTGTGTATTTTCTGATTCAGATTATGCTAACAACCATTCTTCAATCATCATTCCCCCACCACCTACAGCAAAATAGATTTCACTTTATTTTCCTTAATGGAATTAAGGACATTATAGCTGCATGTAGAATAAATGCTAGAAAATACAATAATAAAGTATATTTTTGGTAAGCATGTTAATTCATTTGTTTCATATTTATATGTCTTTTAGTCGGCTCTTCTGTTCTTAGTTTTATCATCATCTCATCTACACATATACACATGTATGAGCACACACAAACACACACACACAAATACACATGTGCACTTTTCTTGATAACAATGATATGATATATTTTTAAAACCAGTAAATTACTAAAAGTGGGAAAGAATGCTTAGTGGGACAAAATTTACTTTAAAATAAGTTTCTATCTATGCAATTTAAGAACAATGGTATGCATAAGAAAGAAAAAAAAACAGAAAACAAAAAATAATCAACTAGTTGTTTTGTCGATAGGAGACCAAAAGGGCTATCTGGCTAATTATTTTTCCCCAAATGAAATGAAATTTTTTTGGTTGAGAATTAGCCAAATGTTTTGTTATCTTTATATACTGTAAGTGTTGAAGATTTAAATAAAAACAAGTGATGATTTTGCTAATAAAATGCAAATACAGAAAGACAAAAAATATTACTGACTATATCTACCTAAATCCACTCAAATCCCATTTCCATGTTGCATTTCATGTAGCCAGAGAGATAAAATTTCTCAAAACTCACTCAAATGTAGTATTATGTATTTCTTTTATTAACATTTGATTGCATTTGGCAGTGATGATGGGTTTCACAGCCAAGACAAAGCAACTGTTGAATACATTTACCCTTCAAACTAAGTTTGCTATTTTTTGATAAATACAAATTTAGCAAAACCTACTTTGAATGCTGTACTGATCAACAGAGCTGAGAAAAAGCAGTGATTGCATGTATGCATTTAATATTTTACCAATGCTTTACCCATTTTACCACTTCCTATTAAATTACCTAATCCTCTGATACAATTTTGTTCTCCATAATCTTTGAGAGATCACTAAAGATAACTTCCCCATTACATCTGACCATTTGCTTAGTACTAGAGGATACATCTCATCTACTATTCAGAAATCTAGGTGGAAAGTAAGCATTTTCATTTGCATAGCAAGTATGCTTGAGGACATTGATGACCATAAGGGAAAGAATGGGTACTGTTGCAGTATAATTCTGGGTGACAGGACTAGGGACTAGAAGGTAATTAAAATAGGCATTAAAGAATCACAACCATACATAAGAGGGCACATGGTAATTATGTACTATGCCTTAACCTTCCAAATGAGTAATTTAATTCTCTCGAAAACATTACTACCTTCTATGTTACATTTTGTGATTGGATAACCATGTCTTGAATTTGTCAGTCCTTTTTCCAGTGGTTTTTGGAAGTTAAATAACTTCTATGGGGTGAAGTATGCAAAATAGTTCTGTAGCTCATGCATTTTCAAGAGGTGATGTATCTTTCCATATTATCCTCTAATGGACAGGAGCTGCTTTTGCATTCTAAACATATTACTTTACTCCTGTGGGCTCTGAAATAGAGCTTTGCTTCCTCATTTGACTTGGCTTACTGTTCGTAATTTCTTTCCCTAAATTTTTACAAGGAATTGCATATTTTGCTTTTTGCTGCCTAGGGCAACTTGACTAATTATTTTATCAAGGATATTCTTGCTCATAAGTATGTGCTAAGGAGGCTACAAAAGTAAAAAAAAAATAAGATAGCATCTATGAAGTTCACAGGAAAGCACAAATAAAAAAAATAAAGTTCAGGGATAATATAAATTTTTAAACGTTCAGTTCATTGTTAATAAATACCCTATAAATTAATTAAGATAAAATTCATTGTAGAGATTTCAATTTTGATTGTGTAAATATCTTAATGATATCCATGCAAAGGCAAAGTCCCTGATTTTGGGTGGGGCTAAGGGGTTTCTTGTGAAAAGCAGAGACTCTGTAAGAAGGAGAGAATGGAGGAAATCAGTAAAATTCAGTTAGATAGATATGATGATTCCTTTCTCCTGTTTTTCTGGGGAAAATGTTTTACAGAATCGTGGTACTGGGAGGGAACTTGGGAATCTGGTTATTTTGTCCTTTTCTTTTTCAAGTCTACGATTTAGCCACCCCCAGAAAAATGATAGAACTCCAGAATTGTCTCCCTTAGTATATAATTACAATTATTGATTTTCAGTTTTCAACAAAAGTTCTTCACAGTGCAGTTGAAAATCACAACTCTTCATGTATTTGAATATCACTGTACAACTTTCTCTTATCCAATACTAAATAAATCTCTGAAATGAACCTTGAAGGAAAGGAGCAATTTTCAGTTGACTGAAGGCCATGCCAAGCTTGAGGCACAGTATAAGCAAAGTTTAGGGGACAGAAAAGGACAGTACGAGACAAGCTGATGAAGAGGAGCCTTACTTGGGTAGTATCATGACATAAGAACATAGAGGTAGTGGAGGCCTTTGTATCTGATTTTCCAGTACAATACTGACATTCAGCATCTAAGGAAAAAACTCTTGCAATGATCCTTCCCAACCAGATCTCCAGCTCTCATCTAGCTACCCCGACTACTTAACCATGCCATCTTACCGTGTTACCACTACTTCCATGCACCCTTCCAATAAGATGTCTAGCTCCAGTCCAGTGCTAATTGATGAGGGAATACTTCATTTAGGCAGCTGAGACATTCACCCATTCTTTCTTCTTGATGTCATGGGTGCCATTCTTCATAACTGAGTAGCTCTCTTTCCTTTGCCGCAAGTTTTTCTTTCTATCTCTTATTCGATGAGCAGTAATCAGATGATCATTTCTGGAAAAGGCATAGCATTCAACTGCCCTATGATTCAACTCCTCATCCCATTGACTTCATCCTTTCCTATTCATGCCCTATGTCTGTTGTTTCCCCTTATTAAGATATACTATCTTTGAGGACAGGGACAGTTTCTCTTTTGTACTGAAATCCCTAATACTTGCCCAGTGCCTGATACATAGGGAATGCTTAATATTTTTAATTTTTTTTCATATTTTATTTGGTTAGCTATGGGAAGATCTTTAATTAGAGAGGGTTAACCTGATCTGCTCGGTGGATTGGGGCTAGGAATATTACTCAGGCAGATATGGAAAAGATAGATTAAAGAGATTAAATAAAGGCAGAAAATTCAAGAAGATTTAATCTACTCCAGTAGCAGTTGGGAGTAAGACAGGATTTGTGCACTTTTTTGCATGGGTTACCTGAGAGAGAGAGAGAGACAGAGAGAGACAGAGAGAGACAGAGAGAGAGAGAGAGAGAGAGAGAGAAAGAGACACAGAGAGAAGTATCAGAGATGATTTACAGATTATGAACCTGGGTGGCTGGAATGTCAGAGAAGAAATAAGGGAGAGGTGTAATATTTTGGGGAGAAAGAAAAACAATTTAGCCAAACATTCCAATGGAGGTAGGCAGCCAGAATTAAAGGCATTACAGCTCTGAAGAGAGATTAGTAAAGGAGATATAAATGGGAAATGATGTGCGTAGAGATGATAGTTGAAGCTATGGGAATGAGATAATCCGGGTAGAGTGGGGTGTGGGGGAGAAGTTCAAAGGCATAATCTTAGGTGATACATGTTTTAGAGACACTGATCCAATAAGGGAGACACACATAGAGAAATAGAAGGGGAGATTAAAATATAGGGAAATGAGAACATTAAGAAGAAGGAGATGTTTTACATTCTCAAAAGGAATTCTACAGTAATGTCAGAAAATATGAGAAAAGGAAAAAAACTATCAAATTTGAAGTGACCCATGTCACAGAAAATGTTAAGAATCCCTCATCTACAAGTTTGGTAATAAGGATTAGACAGTTAGGATGATAACTTTAATAAGATAGACAAAAAAGAAAGAGTTTTTGCTTTTTCGATAGTTTTATTTAGTTTTCCCAAGTAGCCTGAAGAGAATGAGGAAATAGTGGAGAGGGGGGTAAGGATGATGTATGAGAGGAGGCAACAAGAGGGATCTGGATGCAAGACGGAAATGTAGGTCTTAGTTTAAGCAAGGAATGTCCTACTTCTCTGTGAGACTGATTGTAAAGACAAAGGAATTTGGAGCAATATTGTATCCCAAGTCTGGCATTAGGCTGTTACTAAGTCTTCTCAAGCAGGGCTCTTATGACTTCTGAAACTTTATAAGGCAAGAAAATCGAAATGCTCTTCAAGTAACTTGCGTTTCCAAGCTTTGTCTTTCCGTCTCTTTTTATTTCTGCCACCCAAGCCCTTTGCTACCTTCAAGCCAGGAGGGAGAAAAAGGGTAGAAAAAATGATAGAGGATAAAATCTCATACTCTGTCTTTCTCTGTGAGTTAAGGCATAGATTAAAAAACCCACAGTTCAATAGATCTATCCTGACAAGTTTAATGTATTTCAACAATATAGCTTAATTTCCCCCTCTAATTTTCCAGATAGTATCCTCACTATTCCACTGCCATTTTTCTCTTGAAAGTAGAGCTGCAATGGACTATTTTTTTTGGTAGTAAGTTTTTCTCTCATTGCTTGGTCTCTGGCTTTCTGTCAACTTCCTGTTTTATTCATCTCTAGTGTATAGGATGTTAGATTGACAACGGTGGCATGTTTCAATTCTGAGCTCTCTAGGTAAAGCTTGAGCAAGTGCCCCCAGTATGCCTTGTTATTTACAAACTAAACACTTCCCCAGAGAAAAGGAACACCTGCTTTTCATGGCCCCAGGGGCTCTTTGCAGGGATATTTATGCTTCTAATAACCCTTCTGCAGGTATAGTTTTTTTCAAGGGAATACAGCAGTAGAAGAGAGTATCTGCAGAAATAATGCGAAAAAGAGTATTTGCCACTGAATATAATTTGCCTTGAGAGTAGAGCTGCATGTTATTTGTATAGTGTGGAGTGGAAATGGGAGGTAATAGAGAAAGCACTGGCTTTGGAGCCCTTAAGATTTGGATTTGAACCATTACTCTACCCCTTCCTAGCCTCGTGACCATGAGCAAGTCATTCAACCACTCAGCCTCATGTTTCTCACCTGTAAACAGGGAGAATCCTACATTATGTCATTTACTTCACTGTACAATGGTGAAGATCAAATGGAAAGATTGTTATATAGTGTGTTATGTAGTAATTGTTGGTACATTGGAAGCCAAATAAAGAGAAAAGATTTATGATGGCAGGTTTGTGTGCAAAAGAAATAAGACATTACTACATTTCAGGAGCCAATCATTTTGTTCCATTGATGAAACAAAAATAATTATAGCCAAAATGGTGTTAGAATAGTTAAGGAGGGGAAAATGAGCAAATCTCTTGTGGGCTGGGACACTTCAATTAGCAAATTTTAGTGTAAAGTTTGTCCTGAGGCAAAGCAATGAAGTAGATTGTTTGTCTTTGGAATCCTTCCATCTTCCCTTTATGTGCCCTCTTACCCTTCCCTGGTGCCATATTCTTGTGGGTAATTGCTTGCCTGAGGCTTCTTGGAATTAACCCCTTTCTCCATGCCTTCCCTCACCCCAGCCCACAATCAAAACTCTAATTCAGTTGTTTGTTAGGAGGAAAGTATCTGAACTAAACTAATTCAAATTAAGGTGAATAAGTAAACCTTCCCCAGGAAGCTATTGTTTTTTAGAAGGAATAGTTTTTAAAGCAATGGAATGAATGAATCCTTAACTGTGGATTATTCAGCAACAAGCAAAGTGACAAAAGGAAAACAAAGCCTTTCAGTAGTACAAAAGTGATAAAAGGATATGGGGGAAGGGCAGGGTGCTGGTGGCAAAATGACTCTCTTGGAATCCCTCAAGGGATGATCTGTAAGCAACCATTTGAGTTTTCAGTTAAGTTGCTTTTCAGTACTTTCCAACTCTTCCTGACCCCATTTGGGGTTTTCTCAGCCAAGTTACTGGAGTGCTTGCAATTGCCTTCTCCAGCTCATCTTACAGATGAGGAACTGAGGCAAATACAGTTAGGCAACTTATCCAGGGTCACACAGCTAGTAAATGACTGAGGCTGGATTTGAACTCATAAAAAAAGTCTTCCTGACTCCAGGCCCAACACCCTATCCACTGTGCCACGTAGCTGCCCTCAAAAGCCACTTATCATAGAATAGCACCAGTCTTGCTGGATGCCATGGACCAGCCTAATAAGTACATCTCCTTGGGTATTTATGAGCATCTGGCAGGGCAAAAACACAGAAAAGAAAGAAGGGATGAATAAGGAGGAATAGAAAGGCAACAGAAAAGGAAGGAAGAAATGAAGAAAAGAGGGCATAAGTAAAGAAGAGAAAAACAAAAGAAAGGTATATTTAGAGGGAGGGTTAGAGTGTCATCAATAACTACATTCTATAGGTCATCTAACGGTGCAGTAGCTTGTGCTGTTTTGGGGACTAAGGCAACAGTGGTGACTGGATACTAAATTTAGCCCCTTGTTCTTTTTCCAATGTGACTCCTACTGACAATCTTCAAGTGATCTCTAATGAACAGAAGCCCTTCCTATCTCTAGAAACTGTGCCTCTTTGACATTTCAGCTGTGGAAGGGGTCCGGCATCAAAGAAATGTAGCTGATCAGCTCAGAGAGATAGTTTCACCCATTCTAGAACTCGAATAAAGTTTCTGCGGAATACAGCACCTGTGACACCAGCAACCATAATTCATTACTTTCATCCCTCCCTTCTCTCTTCTTTAAAGGGCATATAGGTGCTATCTATTTGGACTAAGCACCTGATATTTTCCTTTCCTTTTTTATTGAAAAAGTTTTCTGGAATATCTGTCCTAAAAAGAAGTTTCTGAATCTGGGTATTTTCTTGTTTGTCTTATATTTGCTGAGTAAGCAAGACTGTTTTATCATGTGATGATTTACTATGTAAACCTGTTTGGATGACTGCTATGGTTGGCAAGTTGATATGGCAGTTTAAAGATACAACATTAAGAAGATAACTTAAGAAAGTTTTGAAATGTTTATGACATTCTTGACATATAAAGGACCTTAATAAGGGTTTAAGATATTAAATTATTTTCATGTAAATTACAAGAAATTTAAATTAATGTGTAGCACAAATTTCTTTAGAGAAGGAAAATTAGTCTTAACAATTTGAGATGAAATTGGAGGTAAGTACATTTTTAGAATTGTGACAAGCTCTTACTGTGTTTGTTTATTAAGTTAATTGGTGCCTTTTGTTTTCATATTAAAGTAATTTCTTGTCATAGTATTTCCCACCCCACTCCCTATACCAGTAAATCTTTCCTCATAGCAAAGGGTGGAGGGGAAGGCAGTTAAGCATAACTGTCTGACAAATAAATTGCATGTGAAAGTGTATTCCCTTATTTCTTCTCCAAGCCCAAGATAAGTCATTAAAATTACATATTCTGGGAAATTTCTTAGGCATGTGACTTTTCTGGTCATTCCTCATACAGCCAAGTGGCACACTACATAGCCTGCTCGGCTTGATGACAGGAAGACCCAAATTAGAATCTGCCTTCAGATGCTCATTAGCTCTGTGACCCTGGGTAACACCTCTCAGTCTCAGTTTCCTCATCTGCAAAATGGAAATAATAGTAGTACCTACTTCATAGGGTTGGTATGAGGATCAAATGTGATAATACATATAAAGTGCTTTGCAAACCATAAAACACTATGTAAATATAGTTATTAACAGTAGTAGTATTTTCCATTACACTACACCATCTGCCCTCCTACAGAATAGAAATCTATCACCTTATAACATCTATCAGTCACATTATTGCAATCAGGGTCCAAGTATAGTATACTGAATCCCTTTTCATTTCAACCTTTCAGATATCTGAAGACTGCAATTTTTTTTTTCATCCCATGTCTTCCCTTCTGTAATACCTAATAGTAAGTGAAGAGTATTCAGGTATTGAAGCAGTAATTCTGATTTCTTTAAAAAATAAAAATTCAAATATTCCTATAGGTTTCAAGGTAGAGTTCTTCCAAAGATATCATTTATACATCCTTACCTTCCTTCCCATCAGTGTCTCACACAAGTGAAAACTCAAGTCTTATTCAGTGAGTCAGCCAATAAGACACATATAAAAATAGATGATTACTCTATGGAAAACATTTTGCTGCTTATTTGCAATAATGAACCAGCAAAACTTTTTAGAGTCTTGGATTTAATGATATCTGCAGTTCAAGTTTATCACGGCCTTCTAATAATGTTCTACTTGCAGCTGAACAAGGACAGTTCAGCCCCAGAATTCCTATCTCATCAGTCATTGCTTCTCATTATTCCCATGTTATAACACCAAATGATTTTCTCATCAAAGGGTAAGACTATGAATATAGGATTTATGAAAGGGGTAAGTCCCTAGCAGTACAAATAGAATTCCATTCATGCCATAATAAGTCATAGAATAATAGAGATGGAAATCATAGATAATTGTAGATTCTCATCTTTAGCCTTGACTCCTCACTCTCATTCATTCCACACAGCCAATCAATCAGTAAGCATATCTTGTTGTTCCTATCTTCACAACATCTCTCAAATCCATCCCTTCCCTCTAATCACACAACCTTCATCCTTGATCAAGCCTTCATCACTTCTTATCTTTGTTATTGCAATAGCCTCCTAATTACTCACCCTGTCTCAGGTCTCTGCCCTCTACAATCCATCCTCCACACTGCTGCAAAGTGATTTTTCTAAATCAGTTTTGAGCACACTGCTCCTCTACCAAATGTACTCCAATGGCTCCCTATTCTACCCATATTATACATGAATGTCTCCATTTAGCTTTTAAAGATCTTCTTCCAATTTTATTAAATATTACTCCTCTTCAAGCACTGTATGGTTCAGGCAAGTTGGTCTTCTTACTTACTAGCCTGTATATTATAAATATATCTTCTTCAGGAAGAAAGTAGAAAGACACTAGGCATAATGAACACCAAACCATATCACAAGAGAAAATGAAATTAGCTATATAATAACAGGAAATTATTGGTATGACCAATTTTTGTGTGCGAAGTTACTTTATAACTGGGTTAGAGGGGAAAGCACCTAATAAATACCACATTATAAGAAAGAGAAAGAAAATCTGCTCTGTGTAATTATAGCTTTCACACTTTATATTAAAAGCTCAAGCTATTGACCCTAAAAATGATAACTGGATAAAAATGAAGTCAATGACTCATCATTGATACACTCTTAAGCAAAGCACCACCTTGGCTCTCATCCAAGGAAATGTCTTTCATAATTATTCCAAAATCATAAAAGAAACCTTAAGAATTAGAGTAACAGAAATAACTATTTCATATCCCTCTGGTTACTAATATCAGAGAAAACATAAAACAGGGGCAAATATGTTTACCACCATCTTGGAAGCAGTCCAGCACGGAGTGTAAGTCAAATATGATTGGTTCTCCCACATGCTTCTGCTTGTAATTGACATTGTTCTGACTGAATCAAATCCTTCACTACTGCAGAGCCTCCTGGATGACAACCATAATTATCAGAAGAGTTTGGCCTACCTTTCCATACAGAGGAATAGAAAATGAATAAACAATAGATGAACAACCTATGAAAATTATGAGTGTGTGTGTTGTACGTGTGTGCACATGTGTGTAAATCATGGCCAGAAATCTAGAATTTAACTGAAAGAAACAATAAATACAGCTAAATTGTCTTTGGGAAATGGCAAAGCTATTTTAGTGACCTTATAGTTCTCAATGAAATGAAAGCCTGTATATTGAATATCAATCTTCATCGTATTGCTAGGAGACATGGCAGCCTATAGTTGTTGATTAAAAGTGAATATCTACTGAAGGACAATGGGAAGACCCATAGTAGGTGTGAATAGGCTGCAACCCATTATAGACAGGATATTACAATGCTTAAGCAGAGTAAAAGATACCATAATCCTGCCATCCAAATCCTTTGGTATACTCCTTGAAATTCTGTGTACTCAGAAGAATTTAAATGTAGATGACCCAAAGGTCTTAAAGAATGCTTAGTGTTCCGGTGATATCATACCGCTAATGGGAAGTTTATTTACTTTTAGTTCAATAGAACATAAGTTCCTTAAAGTTAACTAGTTTGATTTTTCCTTTCTATCCTCAGGAACTATACAATGCTTGACATATAGTAGACGCTTATAAAATGCTTGTTTGATATAACTAAATTATTTGTTCCATCAATATATAAGATGATATATGTAGGAGACAACATAATGATTTTCATTAAAAGTGTGATGTTAACTAGGTAAAAATATATACATATACCTATATACAGATACATCTCATACATATATACATACGTGTGTATGTATTGTATGTGTATATATATATGTTTATGTATATATACATATACACATATACATATATATGTGTGTGTGTGTGTGTGTGTGTGTATGGAGAAAGAGAGAGAGAGAGAAGAAAGTGAGCCAGGCATATAGCAAGAACGACAGAAATATAAATGTGACATAAGACTCAACTGGTCTTTGTGAAGACATAATAGAAGGCCTCCTCCACATTGGTATTTCATGGAGGATTTTTGAAAGGACAGTCTCAAGAATTTCACAAGATGAGGAAATATGGATGGGGCCCCTGTATTTGTGGAGGGAGGATCCACGCTAAGATCATGGACACATCCAAATAACAAAATAATGTATACAAAACCAATTTGTAAACTGCAAAGCACTATTTATGGATGATTATTATTATATGCTTTTGTTTTATATTAAATAATAAATTTCTTGAGAGGATTCTATTCCTGGATATTACTGTAATTAGTTATGTGCTCTTGGGTATATAAGTTCATTTTTCAGGGTTTCATTCCTCTCCTGGCCACACTCTTGCCTTTTTTGTTCTGCCTCTCCCCAAGTACCTTTGTCTCTAGCCACACCCACCCTACCTCCTTTGCCCCAGTTTCCTGTTATATGTTATCTTCCCATGTTATGCTTTAAGCTCTTCAGGACTGGAACCGTCTTTTTTGTTTCCTGTGTTTGTATTCCCAAAACTTAGCAAAGTACTTGGAGCCTGTGGTAAGCTCTTCATTAATGCTTCTGGATTGATTGACTGAACTTAGTTTCCTGTTCTGTAAAATAAAGCCAATAGACCAAATTATACCCAAGGTCCCTACTATATTTCACTTTTGCTAACTATGTAGCTTGGTGCTTTTCACAAAATAGGTACTGAATAAAGGGTTCTGATGAATTTGAAGTTTGATGCTACAATTCTCAAGCTTACCAAGCAGCACAGCATGAACCTGGTTAAGGACAAGCCTAAGGGGAAGCAACCTGTTCTGGGGAGTTGGTGTTTGCACAGTCTAATTTTATGGCCTATTCAAATGAGATTGTTCTGGTGTGATGGTTGCTGTAAACACATTATGTCACATATTGTCACTCACCATTTCCTTCCCTCTCCCCCCTCAAAAAACCCAACAAAAACAACAAAATATGAACATATATAATCTGTTGTCCCTAGAAATCTGTTGCTGTGGTTTAGTCAGGAGAATGTTTCTGTCTGAAGTAAAACAGCAAATAATTAGATTTTCTTGGATAGTTGGTTCTGCTTGAAACAGATGATGTTCCAGGAACAAATGTCACATGTTCATTTATAGGAGAGATTAGGTCAGAAGGCTGGAACCCAATAGGGATAACCTAGGCTCTTCAGTATAGTAATTTTACTGGGATAAAGATAACCCTTTCAAGTACAGATGGCTATGTCTGGAAATGTAAGTAGAGAATGGACATTGTGAGTAACTCCTGGCTATTAATCTGGACTTTGGAGATTTATTCTTTATCAGCTTCTCCTGGACTTCAGATGCAGAGACTTTGTGAATTTATTATTTTCCTTCTGATCATAGCCAGATGAAGGGAAAAGAGAATAGAGACTTTAAAGTCAGGCAGGGGACATGATTTTATGTGAAGAAAGCCCTAATGCCCATATTTAAGCTTCTACTCCCACTTTTTCCAAACCTAGTAATTGACAAGAGAATGGGTTCACAGTTGGAGTATGAGGGAGCCAACCAGTGCCTTTTTTAAATGATGAGAAAACAGTATTAAAATTCTGTTCACAGAATGGTTAAGATAGAAAGACAGATCAACTCTCAGTCAGACTTTGGGAGAACAAAAGTGAGATGTTAAAATGTGAAATCAAAGTTAAAAACAAAGGGAGCCTTCCATATGAACGGACAACAAAATGTTTGTGAAGATGAAAGTGGGTATGTGTCTTCCTGTCTACCCCCTTCCTTTTTGTCCATTTTTCTCACCTCAGCGAGTTTGGAAAGGACTTCACTTCTCTTTCCCACTCTGTTTTTAATTATTTTTTTCCCCTATTTCTCTTTAATGAATTGCTTAGGGCAATTAACCTTTGCCTGGGAAATCCTCTGATGATTTTCTGGCCGAATCTTTGCAAGGTCTTAAAAATCCTACATTAGAGAGTTGAGTGTAAGCCTGAACAGGGGAATGTGACAAATCAGTGAATTGCCTCAGGATCTCAAATTGTGTTCTCTTCCTTTCAAAATGACTTTGTATTTAATTATCTGTGAAGATTTTATATTCCACCCCCTCCAATAGAATGTGAGTTAGTTTAGGGCTGAGACTGTTTTCTTTGGAACCCTAGCATGGCATTTTACCTACATAGTGGGAGGTATAAGAACTAGACCTGTGACATTATTGTTGTAGAGAATGAGGAAACCCCATTTACTGGTGCAGTCAGCTCCTTTTTTCCAATTTGTATTCTTAGAGAGTTGCCAGGAGAATTTTTTTACCCAAATAAATTTTCTTCAGACTCTGCTTCCATGTCATCATAACCCTGTAGTAAAAACTCCCATGGCTTCTGATCTACCGAATAAGCCCTAAATTCCTCTGCATTGGTTTATGCACCTCTCCTATCTCTCCCTACTCCCCACACTTTTATCTACAAAATTTTTTTCATCACTCATTTGCATACGTTCTCCACTTAATTTAACCACTTTGTACTTCAA
Source organism: Phalanger gymnotis (assembly GCA_028646595.1). Classification (NCBI taxonomy): domain Eukaryota; kingdom Metazoa; phylum Chordata; class Mammalia; order Diprotodontia; family Phalangeridae; genus Phalanger; species Phalanger gymnotis. The sequence goes on along the minus strand of CM053622.1, from coordinate 365,771,495 downwards.
AGATCTGTGATATTGTCCCATTAAAGCTATACTCTGACATTTATTATGGTGAGGAGGTGATGATGTGATTTTAGAGGCTTCTTGCCTAGGGGGTCTTTAGCTAAAGATTATATGTCAACTCTCAGAGGACCTAACTGGTGAAATTCATAAAGGTATAGACCAGAAACTTTATGATTATCTCCTCTACTCAAGGGACTTCAGCAAATCTAATTCACTAGTTCACTAATTATTGACCAGGGGAAATATATGAATAACTGTGTTGTCCCATGCACTACAGACACAAAATTGGATGCTTCTTACCTTTAATCAGTAAATGAGCATTTATTAAGCTCCTATTAGATACTTATACACTGTGCAAAACAATAGCAATTCAAAGGCAAAGGTGGATTTTACATTCCATGAGAGGAAATAACATGTACATGTGTGCTATATATAAATCACATGATGGAGGAGGCTTTAGGAGCTAGAAGGGAGAGAATCTATAAAGACCTCATATTGGAGGAAGCATTTGAGATAATTGTGAAGTGATTTTTAAGAGATGAGGAGAGAATACATTCCAGACATGAAAGGCAGACTATGCAAAAACCTGGAGATGGAGGAAGAAGTATCATATGTGAAGAACTGTAAGAAGGCCAGTGTGATTGGACCATGGAGTACAAGGTAAATTGAGGGCAGATTGTGTTTTATGCCAAACGGAAAAGTTTATATTTGATCCTAGATTTCAGTGCTAACTTACACATAAAGCCTTTCTTTGTCCCCAAACACAGAAAAGCCCTTTTGTCCCTGATTACCATGTTTTGCTTGCTTCTTTTGTATATATTCAATGTATAATAGTATGTGCCTGTTGTCTACCCTGATAAAAGGTAATCCTCTCAAGAGTAAAGACATTCTGATCTTTTGTATCCCAGAAGTCTAGCATAATACCTGGCATGTAGTAGGTACTTAATAAATGCTACTGATTGATCTTGGAGGAAATAGGATGCCACTGGAACTCCTTAATCAGAGAAATGATGGAGTCAAATAATTGTTTTAGGAATATCCCTTTGGCAGGTATGCGGAAGATTATTTGGAGCAGGAAGAGACTAGAAGCAGGGAGACAAGTTAGGAGTTTGAATAGTCTACATCTTAATCGATGAGGGACTGAACTAGTTTTAGTAGTCATGTGAGCGAAGATAAAGGAATGGAAAGAAAAGACATTTTAGAAGTTGAATGAACAGTGCTGCACAGTTTATATAGCTTATATGTTGTACATATAGGATGAGAGATAGTGAGGAATTGAGAACTACTCCATAAAACCTGGGTTACTGGAATGATGGCAGGGTCCATGATCAAAATAAGGAAATTTGGAAGAGGGTTGGGTGGGGGAGAAGGAGGATATTGTTTTGGACATATGGAATTCACCATCCTCTGTGACATCTACCTCGAAATGTCGAGCTTGTGTTCGATGATGTGGAACTGGTGCTAAAAAGAGAAATTAAGTGAAGACTGAAAATAAAAAAGAACAAAAGAGGGCCCAGGATATTGTATCAAAGTACATGTACAGTTAGGGGAGGGAAAATGGATGATAATTCAGTGAAGGAAAGTGAAGATAGATGACAGATAGATTAAATACCTCTCCCCAAGGCCTTCCTTTATAGAACGTTCAGACTATTCTATAGAATTTCATTTACCATTAGCTGCTCTGCTTGGTATGGTCTCCAAGAACATTATGCCCTCATGCCAGGAACCCTCTGGTGGCACCGCCTCCTTCCCAATTTTTCAGTTTTCTTTTGCGTATTGAGTTCCCTTGTTAGATTGTAATCTCCCTGAGGGCAGAGACTTTTTTTTCTTATTTGTATTTCCACTGCTTAGCGAGTGCCTGGCACATAATATGGGTTCAATAAATGTTCATCGACTATTAGATTAACTATTGGACAGACTATTAATCATTTTCTATATTTCACAAACAATGCTAATCAGTGGGTACAAAATTACAAGCAAGCAAAACAGTCCTCTCCATCAAAGACCTTACATTCTAATGAGGGAAGACAGCATGATTTTTTATTTGACTTTTTAATTTTTTTCAATTAACAAAACCCCTATTTTCTCTTACCAAAAATAAATAAAAATAAAACCCTTGTGGCAAATATTGAGTCAATCACGTCTAATTCGTGCATTGCAATGCCCAAAAGTATCTGTCTTAATCTGCACCCTCAGTTTTTTCACCTCTCTGTAAGGAGTTTGATAGCATGATTCATCATGAGGCCTCCAGAAATGTGGTTGGCCATTGTGTTGATGAGAACTCTTAAATCTTTCAAAGTTGTTTATCTTTACAGTATTGTTTTTATTTTATATATTGTTCTCCTTGTTTTGCTCAATTCACTCTGCACCACTTCATGCAGGTCTTCAAAGGATTCTCTCAAAACCTCTCCTTTGTCATTTCTTATAGTATAATACTATTCTATATGAATACAATATAGTTGGCATTTTTTCTTGCCATTCACCAATTTGTGAGGACTCTCTTAGTTTCCAGTTCTTCTTTCATCTGTGTTTATATATATACATATATATATATGTACATATATATATATATATATATATATATATCAGTATTACTGAGTCAAAGCATATGCACATAATAGTAACTTCTGTGGTATGGTTCCAAATTGCTTTCTATAAAAGCTGTATCAATTCATATCTCCACCAAGACTGTATTAATGAAACTTTTTTTCCACAGTTTCCCCAACAATTGTCATTAACCATTATTAAATTTCTCAATCTGATGGACATGAGTTGCAATCTTAGATTTTACTTGCATTGCTCTAATTATTAATGATTTTGAGCATTTTTATCAATTTGGGCAATGGTTTTGTTATAAATTTTAATCTTTTCCCTATATATCATGGAAATGATACCTTTATCCATGAAGTTTGATACATTTTTCCAAATTTCTTCCCTATTAATTTGATCTGTATTTGTTTCGTTTGTGGGAAACATTTTTTAAAAATATATAATCAAAATTTTCCATTTTATCTCTAATCTTCTTTATCTTATCTTTTCTCTTCTTTTCTTTCTTTTTTTTTGGGGGGGGGGGTTATGAACTCTTCCCCGTCTGTGAATCTGAAGAGTAATTTTTCCCTTGTCTCACTGATTTGTTAATGATACTATGACTTATACATCAATCATGTACCAATTCGGATTTTATCTTAGTACATAGAGCAAGATATTCATCTATACTTAGTTTCTACCAGACTGTTTTCTAGTTTTCTGCAGAGCTTTTGTCTGATAGTGAGTTCTTACCATAGTAGCTGCGGTCTTTGAATTTATCAAATACTAGGCAGGTGTGTCCATTTGCTTCTATGCATTGTGTATCTGCTCTGTTCTAAAGTTCAACTTCTCTTAATTAGTACCAAATAATTATGACAATTGCTTCTTTATAGGATCATTTAAATGTGGTACTCCTAGGTACCCTTTACTTCCTTTTTTTTTCCATTTTTGGGGAAGACAGATAAAGGCATGCTTGAAAGGAGGAGGGAGGACATTGTAGGGGCTAGTCTTTTGGAGGGGACTAATACATAGGCTCTAATGTACATATGCAGGGATTGGCTTTTTATTTTATTTTCTTTACCTGAAGTTGCCTCTTCTATTCTTCATACCTATTCAATCTTAAAAACTCAGCTCAAGTACTTCTTCCTCCATGAAGTCCTCCTTGACTAAACTATCGCTCAGTGATTTCTCTTGTGGCTTATCTCTTTTCTCCCTCCATATAGCATAACACAGTTTTATACTGACCTGTATTTTTTCTTAATATAATGCATGCATTCTACTGTTCCCTCTGCATATGGATTATAAGTAACTTGAGCCTAGCACTTTTATTCTATATACCTGTCAGTGGCCACAATGCTGTTGAGCAGATATGGCTCAATAAGAGAGTGGGAAAAGCATTTGCATAGTGCCTGCTATGTGCCATAATGGCACATAGGAAATAACAAACTTTTCCAGTATCTTTGGCAGGAAAACCTCAAATGGAGGCATAAAGAGTAGGACATGACTGAAAACTGACTAAAGAACAACATGTTCCATAAACTATGCTAAGTACTTTTACAAATGTTATTTCATTTAATTTTTACAAAAACGCCAGCTTGCTATTATGTAGAGAATTGTGTAGGTGTTGTTTGCCCTATTTTATAAACTGAGGCAGAGGTTAATTGACTTGCCCAGCATCATCCAGCTAGTGAAGTTTGAGGCCACGTTTGAACTCAAGTGCGGACTCCAGTGCACTATCCATTGGCCTACCATTTGCCTCTAAATAAACAATAATGCCTGATGACTGATTGATTAAAATACAAGTAATGGTAACATTATCTCCAGAGAGTACATGGCAAATTGTAATACATACCTGTTAAAATCACCAAAGAAAATGTGCTTCTCATAGAACTCAGAAATTTTTGCTTTTTCTGTTCTTAACAGCACAAAATAAATCCTCTAATATTGCTGCAAATCACAGTCATATATAAAGATCCCTATATAGAGATCTATATGTCCTGCAATAGCTTCATTATCTACAAATGCTAGTACAATGCAACACATAGGATGGGCATACCTGAGGTTTGTTAAAGCAGAGAATAATGTATCTGCAGCAAAATTTTAGTTTTTATTTTCTGTAATTGAATTGTTGACTAAAGACATAAAACTTAATTTCCACTAAAATACGAAGATGGAAAGAATTTCCACATAAACCAAGAAAATGCATAATCCTGCATTTCAAATTCTGAATATTTCCTGCTCTAAACAGTGGAATAACTAATAATAATGGGGTTGGGTGATGGGCACAATTGTTTTTGCCCTGCAGATGTTTTGGAAGGCTCAACAAGACATAGGTGGAATGGTCTTTCATTGCAGAGAGAATTATAAATGTACCAATGAGTGTGTACTTGGGAAAGGAGAGGGCAATAAATAAAGAAAAATGTAGGAAAAATGCAAGGAATATCATGAAGACATTTACTCTTATTTTTAAAAAGCCAAGTCAATATCCAACAGCATCCTCTTAAATACTTCAGTACACAAAATAACTTCACAAAATTCAGAAGTCACTTAATGTTGCTATTATTCACATGCTCAAATTTAATGTGAGTTTCATTAATCTGCACAAGCAAGATAAGGGAAGGCCTGCTTCAGATTGCAGACGTTGAACATACACTCATGTATTACCCAGTTCAGGAGAGTTACAGGAAGAGATTTAACACATAATTACAAAGCATGAAATAAACTCCATCTCTATGCCATGGCAGCACTATCATATATTGGCAAAGAAAATCAATTCAACATTCTGTGCTTGTTTTGAGCCACTGTGAGTAAACATTTACTCTAGTAAATTAGAGTAATCATCGACCAAAATGTCTCTGAGCAATTTGGGAGCCAAAGCTCAACCATATTATAATGGAACCCAGAATGCTTAAACAATTTAATGACAGATCATGGGTCTTATAACACTGGTAAAGGAAATCTCATTCCTCTATTCATTTTCAACAGGTAGGTTTGAAGCAGAGTATAAATCAATTGTGTTGTCAAGCCAACATGGCTGTGTTCTTTGAAAACTTTGTTGTAAAGTGACAGAGGATAAAGGGAGTATTACAGTGCATTTTTACTGATCTCCCTCCTTTCTAGGCTCAGGTAACAAGAGGTAAATGCCTCATTACAGACTGAAAAAGATTCCTGGGAAATCATTGTGTTGAAAAACTTGAGAGAATATCAGGAAATTGTAGTGAAAAGTGTTACAAATGCATTTAAAGAAAATGTTTCCCAGTTTACCCAAGAACAAGGTATTTTGTATAATAGGCATTTACTATGCACAGGGTACTCAATAAATAACTATTATACAATTCCTGCAGGTGCTCTGCCCAAAGGAATATAAATTTTGACCATTAAAACCTAGAAAGATATCTTGTGGTTTACTGGCTAGATTTGTTTTTTATGGACCATGCCTTATACCCAATCACTCTCACTCTTTAATTAGTCACCCATAGGTCTCAGGCCAAACCCCAGTGGGTCATTGTTTGGGTCCCAATTGGTTCAGAGTAAATATAAATAGCAATTGTTTCCATTTAGGCCAGAAACCCTCAGGGTCTTCTTCTCCCAGATTATTTTATTTTTGTTTGTTTTTTGACGAGGTAAAAGAGGCCAATCTTTGCTGCATTTTTACGTAGCCTTATTCACTGAATGAGTGTTGCCTTACACAAATTGAGACCTAGGAAAGAACTTAGATTAAAAAAGTCAGGGCCTCCACTTGCAAGAAGGGAGATCTCCAGTGGTGTCATAGGTATTGATCTATATCTTGCCACTAGACAGAGATGGCTCCAGAGGAGAAAGTGAGGCTGGATACTTTGCACAGCCCTCCCTCACTTAAATACAATTCACTTGCAATCCATGATTTCTTCTTCCTGATGTCATGGTCCTCTTTGAGGAGGAAGGACAGACAATAATAAGTAAAGACAACAATGAAATTGTAGGGAAGAAAATAATCTGAGTCAAAATTTTATTAAGGTTAAAGAGTACAGAGTAAATATTTTGATTACTTTTAGGGAAAAGAATAATATCCATATATACTTTTCACAAAGAATATGGCAAAGAATTTCCATATTTAAAGCCATAAACACTATTCACAAATGTGGAATGGTGTCTGATGTTTTGCTTTTATTACCTGTTGGAGTATGACAAAGTAATAAAAGATTTTCTCCCTATGGACAGAACAGGTGAATTGAAACTATTTTCTAACTGTGGAATTCTGTTATATGAGAAAATTGTGAATAATTTCTATGATATTGGAAAAGGAAGATGTAACTGCACATTAAAAGTTTTCTAAATGTACTTCTAAAGACTATGAAATGTCCTAACATTCACATTTTTGTTTCATCCTGGGACTCTTAATTGGGCAAATGCAAAATTTACCACCCAAGGAATCATGAAACAGAAGTGCTTAAAGATGTTAGCATCTTTTATAAGTGAGGCATGTGGTGTCGGTATGCTCCTAGTTTTGTGATAGCTCTTAAATTCTTAAGCATCTTCTCTAGCCAAAAGTTTTTCATTTCCATTTCTAAAAAAAAAATCGGGAGGATCTGACTGTTCTCACATATATGTGTGTATGTGTGTGTGCGTGTGTGTATACCCATTTTTAACCACAATTCACCTTACCTTTGTGACCTTTGAATAAAAGTTTTGATTGCAATGTAATTGAGAATTTCCCTGACAATTCTTTAGACTATTCATCCTTAGATTACTCATCAATACAAATATTGTCATCATATATTAAGGACTATAGATTACTATGCACATAATTGTTTAGCACACCAAGACCAGGAATGGGATTGGAATCTCTTCCTACAGTATAATGTGAGAAAATGCCTTATCTACATGACTTCAGTCTGTTAAGGTCTTTATTCCACAGAATGTTATTTTTTTAAAAAGATGAAAAAGAAAATATAAATTACTATGGCTCTCATAAACCTATATTTCCATCTCTATAAATATTTATGAGACCAACCTAATCATGTATCTTTGGCATCCTAGAAGGTTTGAGAAAGGAATAGGCAGTGACTTGACAATAACATTTTAAAGCAGACCACAATTTCGCGATTACACAATTGGCTAAAAGATGAAGAGATTACAACATCTCACTGTTGCTCTTATTGTTTGTTATCTCTTCAAAAAATTATGTTACAGAAAAATGCCAGGTTACAGTTTCTTCTGAGAAGTTCCTTCCAGTACACATGTCCAAATTAACAATTTAAAAAATGTGATAGAACTTTGGTGCTCAAATCATTAATATCAAATGAAGGATTAAAGATGGAGTCAAATACTAGTTGAAGATATTAGCCCCTGTCATAGAAGAAGCACATTATGCTTTATTAAATTTTCAGTTTAGAATGAATGTTTTTTCCCACATTTCTTCCTCAGGGAAGATTTGATTTGGAAGGGGTAAACATCATGCCATGAGGCAACCAGTAGGGTAGAGGAAGTATGTGCTGAAAGTTACTTGGGGTAAAATATAAGGTAGGGGAAAGAGCAGAAATGTGTGGTGGGTGGGAAGGAGACTTAAAGTATTCTCCTATTTTGCCATTTTGCCTAGAGCACTTTGATTAGCAAGTTCTTTGGCATCTACTAATTCAGATCTGAATGTTTTTTCATTTTATTTTTTGAAGGGGAGGAGGAGAGATTCAGTATTATCTCCTTAGCACAAGTACTGGTGATAAATGTATCATGAAGAAATGGTTTTTAATACACACAAGGCAGTTCTAAGAACTGGTAAAAGAAACTTCAAAAATAGTATCTAATATTGCAAAACCTCAGAAGAAAGCTTTACTCTTTTTTAAACATATTGGGTCATTGAGTCAAATCATGTTCTCCATGGACCTGATAATGTTCCCTATTTGTTATAACACAGACAGTGATAGGTAAGAGCTAGTTTGTGGAGATCTATTCATGCCAGGCTAAGAAGATTGTATTTTATCCTATAGGGAGAAGGGAATTGGAGATTTTTTTTTTTTGAGCAGGAGAGTGACATAGGCAGATGGGTTCAGTGAGATTATCTAATAACTGTTTGTAGAACTGAGTTGAGAGAGGAGAGGAAAAGATGGAGGCAGAGAGACAATTTAGCAGGCTATTGCAGAGGCAGTAGGTAATAAGGGACCTGAGCGGGGTGGGTGCTTAAGTATAACATTCACATATGAATGAGAGAGATATTGTAGAGAAGGATAGGAAAGACTTAGCAAACTATTAGATATGCAGTATGAGGGAGAGATGATGGCCAAGTGATGGTGGCTAAGTTTTAAGCCTGGATGATAGGAAGGATGGCAGCATCATCAAAAGAATTACAGAGGCTGGAAAAAAGAAGGGGTCTGCTCTAAGAAGACAGATGGCGAATTCAATTTTCAGTATCTTTGGTGTGATATTCTGATGGAATATCCAAGGACATATATCCCCAAAGCAATTGAAAATGAAAGACAGAAATTCAGGTAAGGGATGAACAATAAATGACACTTAAAATTTCCACAGTACTTCTACATGCATTATTTAATTTGAGTCTTATAACAGCTAGCCTTTGTATAGCACTTTGAGGTTTGCAAAATTCTTTACATATATTACATCATTTTATCCTCACAGTGACACTGGGAGGTGGGTGCTGTTATTATTGCCATTTTATAGATGAGAAAACTGAGGCTGAGAGGTGTGAAGTGCCTGACCCTGGATAGCATGGCTAATAAGTGTCAGAGGCAGTATTGGAGCTCAGGTCTTCCTGACTCCACATTTAGCACTCTATCTACTGGGCCACCAAGCTGCCTCATCACAACAGCTTAACATAGTCAGTAGGAGGTAGCCTTTGAATGAAGAAGTTCTGAACTAAGATCTTACTTTTGCCACTGACTATTTGACCCTGGGCCAGTCAATTAACTCCAGTGCCCCAAACGTTTCTCTAAGACCAGAAGTTGGAAAGATGGACCTGACCTACCTTAAGAGAATGTTTTTTCATCTAGGATTTCTGTGTAAAATGATATTGCCAGTTTTGCCTCTACGCCAACCTCACAATAGCACAGGTGTTATGGCTGTATTTATCCTCATTTTACAGAGGAGGTAACTGAAACTCAGAGAAATAGAGATTGCACAAATCGGAAATGTTTGAAGCATATTTGAACCCAAGCATGTGTTAATCTCTTGAACAAACCATTCTGTATCTCAAGTTTGGGGTTTGAGATGGATTGAGGAGTCAGCAGCATGGAAGTAATAACCGTAGTCATGGGGATTCTGATTTGTGACTTCAGGGAATGACTGAAAGCTATTTTCTCTTGCCTCTTTGATGAATGATGTGGGGATCCAAAGGAAAGGAGCGTTTTTATCAGCTGCCTGTTCTGACTTCTGCCACGGCAATAAACTTGGACCAACCTCTCCTCTACTGCCCATTTCCCAGATCTCTTTTTATTTTTCTTATGGAGGGGTGGAGGATAGAAAAGAGTGAGCTTTTAGTTTTTTGTTTTGGTTTGGTTTTTCCCTTTTCCTCTGCATATAAAGTAGAAAACCTTTGAGGCTTGTTTCTTCCATTCATAAGATATTTCTCCGCCACTTGGACTAGATATGTGTATGTACATATATGCATATGTATGTGTATGTGCATAGGTATATGTGTGTATGTATATGTGTATACATGTACTTATGTATACTAACACAACCTGTGAGTTCTGCATCTGCCTTAAATACCAAATAGTAACTGTTTCTCTTTTGGCCAGAAACCCTAAGGGTAGTCCCCTCTCTTTGTTTGTTTATTTTGTTTTGTTTTGTTTGGAGTTTTGATTAAAGGGGTCATCACTTGATTAACTTCTTAAAGAGGCATATTCACTAAATGGGTGTTACCTCACTCTAAGCCTCTACCTGAAAAGGCCTTAGCCTAAATTTGCCAGGGTTTCCCAGTGCATCCTGGGCCACCTCCAGTCCTGGTGATTATCAGGCCACTGGACCCAGATGACTCTGGAGGAGAAAGTGAAGCTGGTGACCTTGCACAGCTCTCCCTCACTCAAATCAAAGTCAACTGCAAGTCATGTCATCATTTCCCTGATGTCATGGTCCTCTTCCAGAAATAAGGAAAAATACAACAATGTGTATGTATATATTTTTATTTACGAGTGTGTGTGTGTATATGTATGCATCACTCCATCCCTCCCATTTCTTTCCCTGGACAGGAGATTCTGGTTTGATTTGCACAATGACTAGAGTAGTAAGTAGTGTGTAAGACAAGATTTGGGAGTCAAGAAAACCTGAGCTCAAATACTACCTCAGACACTTCCTACCTGTGTGACCATTGTCAAATCACTACCTTTCTAAGCCTCAATTTTCTCTTCTGTAAATTGGAGGTAATGATACCTATAGTACCTGCATCACTCATTTGTTTTGAGTCTCAAATGAGATAATATATGTAAAGTGCTATGTAATTATTATTTATTATTATTTCCAGTTGGTTGGCTTTGGAGTTTTGAAGAAGATGTATTTAGATGCTATTTTAAAATAAAAATAAGGTATTTTTGAAGAGAAAACATAAGAAATTGAGTCCTTTGTTTTAAATGGTTGTTTAAATCAAGTTTTTTTTTAGGGTCTTCTCCCCATTTCCAAAAATAGACTTTGTGTAACCTTAAAAGGTTTAAAGGAGCCATATCCCTTAAAACTCATGAGCAAATCAAGTCTATAAAAGGCTATGAATCTAGAGCTGGAGGGGACCTTAGAAGTTCTCTAGTCCACTTCCCTCATTTTACAGGTGAAAAAACTGAAGCCCAGCAGGATTACATACAAAGTCACACATAGTAAGGGCCAGGGTCAGAATTTGAATTGATGGCCTCTATATCAAAGTTCAGTCCTCCTCTAGCTGTACCATGCTACCCCCAATCCCTCCCCCAAAAAGATGAGGCTATAATTTAAAAACAAATACTTTCATTGTGAAAGTATTGTTCATTTTATTAAAAAGTTTAAAAAAACTTTTGATTTTCCGTGATAAAAGTAAATCAGGCCAGCGTTCACTAAGGATCAAAATCATGAATCCACTAATAAAATGCATATTAAACCAAATATTTCATCTTCTCTTCTTCTCAGCACCTAGTGTGCTGCCTTAAAATAGTAGCTAGCATTTATTTAATACTTCGCAGTTTACAGAGTGCTAGAGATGTGAAACACAGGACCCCTCCCAAGTGGGCCAGATTATAATGTAAATAAATACATACATACATACATACATACATACATAAATAGATAAATAAAAATACAACATAAATAACATTAACTTGTAGTTTTCTACATCAATATGTGCCTTCAGGTATCCATTTCTATTTGAATTTGACACCACTTTACCCACACATTATCTTATTTGTACCATACAATACCCTGTAAGATGACAAGTTTTACATCTGTGATTATGCCATACAGACGACAATCCTTTAGAGCTGGTTTTTAGAGAGGTTGAGTAGTTTCCTTGCCAGGCCTCATACATGCTAGAGATCAGAGTTGAACCCAAATCTTTCTGACTCCTGACTGTATTTTATACACTGCCTCCTAAAATCATATTTAATAGGTTCTTAGGATACATTTATTAATTGGTTATTCATTTGATTTAATTGGGAGATGATTTAAAACTATTGAGGATGGCTCAATTTTATATATGTTTTCCTAGAAAAATGCATTCTTGCTCTGTGAATCTGAATACAAACAATTCACAATTCACAGAGGTGAAAGTTTTATTTTTGAAGTGAACACTGCTTTACACGTTAAAGCTGTGCCCCCAATCATGGTTAATTTTGCAGAAAATTAGGTAACTATTTGATTATTTTACTTGCCAAAATAAATTCAAGCAAATGCTCATAAAAATAATATAGAAGTTGAACCATTTCCAATTCAACAGCTTAAGGGATATTAGAGAGATGTTATGCCATACTGAATTGGAAGGTAAGAAATGATAAGAAAACCTTGTAGACTTGTAAATAGTTTTATTTCTCCCAAATAATATAATTATTTATTAATCATATCTTTCTTCAACAAAAGTATTGAATCATTATTTTTTTCAAAACTATGTGTGAATTTTAACTCTGCTAAATGTGTAAAATATGTTCCTTTGAAAAAGAACAATCTAAATCAAGAAGAAAATGAAAAATGAAAATATCATACTATGAAGCTAATTTAGACTGTTCATCCTCTTCTAATCTATTTATAGACAGAAAAAAGGCAAGCCCTTCTGATTTATTTTTCTGTTCTTAAAAAACTTCTTGATTTTGAATTTTAAAGTCCAGATTAAGAAAACACTTGCAGGAGGCACATTTGTTGATTAAAGCTGTTTTATTACTCTTGCTCTCTGGTTATTCTAGATGCTAATGTTTACTGCTGTGATGGTCTTGCAAATATCTTCTTTTCACACTGAACAGTTCACTGTTAACTCTGAACTTGATCATAGTTAGCATGTCATAGTTGACTGGTCTTGGGCAACTAGAGGTTGAACCTGATATCAGGGTCTGAAAATATTAGCAATAAAATGACCAGGAGTTAGTACATTGCTCATGTATCTTACTAAAAATTTTAAAAAATTAAAAATCTTTTATTGATTGTTAATGGAAATATTGCCTGCAACACTTTGTAGTTACATGATATAATTTACTGTAGTTTTGAGCTCTGCATGATTAAATAAAGCTACCTTTATAAAAATGAACTGAGCATTTCAACAGCCATTGTCAAGCATTTATTATGGCAGACCACATACTGCCAGACTCTATGGAAGATAAAAATTTACCTAAGAAAATGTCCCTGCCCTTTTGAGGATTTCAGTGAAATAAAAGGATATATAAACATAAACTCAGGCAGGAATCAGAGAAGACTCCTTGAATAAAATGGCATTTAAATTGAATTTTAAAAGATTGTTAGGAATAAAAAAAGCCACACGGGGTGAAGGGAATCCTTGCAGAGTTAGGGAACAATGAGAATAAAGGCACAGAGTCAGAAAAGTGTGTGGAGGCTAGATGAGGAGTTACCATCAAGTAAATGGACAAATAGATACATAAAACATTCGTTAAGCATTTAATATGTGCCAATCAGTGTGCTATGGGCTGGAAATACAAATATAAGCAACCAAGATAATCCCAGGCTTTAAGGACTTTCCATTCTAACATGGGAAGACAATACATAGAGGGGACCTAGAAGAGGAACAGGAGGATAATATATTTAGCACATGTGGAGAAGTGTATGTATAGAGAAGGCTTAGAAGTCACTAGGAGGCCAAGGTAGGTGAAAACTAAGGCAAAAGGTCACCTGTCGTAGCCAAAGGAACAATAGGAGAAGTTCCAGTTATTGATAGGAGGGGGGAAGACATTATGGCACGAGTTAGAAAAGGTGTGGCCTAGATGAATTATGGAATGCATGGAGAGCAGTATGAAACCACTGTAGAGAAAAAGGGTGGAGTTAGATTCTAGAACATTTTCCTTGAGGAAAAAAATAGATCTTCCTCTCTCTTTCTGTATGTATATGTGTATGTATACATATAATACACATACATATATATGCATATATGGGTACATACATATTAGGCAACAGAAAGTCATTGAAAGATTTTGAAGAAAGGAGTAACATGACCACTTCAGCTTATAAGAACTCATCTGGCATCATTTTGAAATATAGTCTGGGAAAAAAAATGTAGTAAAGTTGAGAAGACCTGTTGGAAGACTTTCCCAGGCATTGAGGCAGGTGGTAACAGGAGCCTATAATAAGGTAGTGATGGTGACAGAGAGATGTTGAGACAGACATTGCAGAGGTAGAACTTACAATAATTATTCAAATTGAAAACTTTGTTTTAAATAATAAAAATCAACTAAAATAGAATTACAACTCTATGTTAAACTTAACCCAGTAAAACTTAATTATAGCTGCTAGGAAGATATATAAAGTTACTTAAATAATTTTCTCACCCTTCTCAGTAAGGATGAAGCACAGCAGAAATTTAATGCATCTTTATACTTTCTGTCTCTGTGTCTGGCTCTGCCTTGCTGTATCTGCTTCTCTGTCTATTTCTCTGTCTCTCCCTCACTTCCTCTTTCCTTCCTTCCCGCTCACTTTTCCCTTCTTCCCTTCTCTCTCTCTCTCTCTCTCTCTCTCTCTCTCTCTCTCTCTCTCTCTCATTTTTCTCCAAGCCAATTTTACCAGAGAAAACACTAGTTTTCTTTACTAATAATTTTCAAATTTACAATTTCTACTCAGTTATTCCAATTCTGTCTTCAGATATCCGTATTTAACTCTTATCACACACATTTCATTCAATTCAGGGCAATTATGTGATTAATTATTAATGCTATATTAAGTGAATGACATACATCTCAAAAACATTGGAACTTTCGATACAAGAATAGACATTTGAATTTTAATGTTGTGAATTTTGATGAATATTCATTTCAAAGAAACACATTAACCTTTCTTAATGAGTATGTATTTGGCTCTTGGGAGCATCATTTAGGCATTGGAGAAAGAGCTATGTGGCATTGGGTTTACTTGTATACCTTAATTAACCCAAGATGACCACTCTAACTTACTGAAAGCATGTGTGCTTTAAGTCCATCAAATGCTTATACAATGACATAAGTAAATATTGAGAAACCCCAAGTTTATTAGAAAGGTCTTTGTTTATTTTTAATTAATTCTTGCTATAAAACTTGTATCATGGCTTCCCATCAATATCATAAGGAACCCACCATGCAGATATATCATTCAGCCACTTTAAAAAAATAATGCCTATGTCTCAAATATCTAAGACCCATTTTATATGCACCAAATAGACAATTTGAATTTCTTTCTGAGGCTTAGTTTCCTCATCTGCAAAAGGGAGGTAATCCTACTTTCACTATCTATGATGTCCTGAAGGCTATTTATGGGCCAAAGACCTATGGTGCATCTCAACTACTCAGTGCTGATGGAGCCATATTGATTAGTGAGAAGGACATGATTCTAGAGATAGAGGCTGAATACTTCCATGGTGTTCTCAACAGACCATCATCAATCAATGCTGAGGCCAGTGACCATTTACCTAAGGTTGAAGTCAATCCCTCCCTAGCTGAGGCTCCAAATGAAGAAGAGATTTTGAATGCCATTAAGCTCCTTTCATGTGGCAAAGCACCTGGGGCTGATTCTATTCCAGCTGAGATTTACAAGGTAGGGGGTCCATTGCTCTTAGAAAAGCTGACTGAAATTTTCCATGCTAAATGACAAGAGGAAGTTATCCCCTAGGAGTTCAAGGATGCCTCCGTTGTCCATCTCTATAATGGTAAAGGAAATAGATTGTCTTGTGACAATCACAAGAGGATATCTCTGTTAGTCATTGTTGGCAAGATTCTTGCCAGAGTCCTCCTTAATAGGCTGATGCTTCACCTGGAAGACAGTCATCTACCTGAGAGCCAGTGTAGCTTTAGAAAGGGCTGAAGAACAGTCGATATGGTGTTTGCTGCCCAACAACTCCAGGAGAAATGCCAGGAGCAAAACAGAGGTCTGTACACATTTGTAGATCTGACCAAGGTCTTCGATACTGTTAGGCATGAGGGCTTATGGAAAATTATGTCAAAATTTGGTTGCCAGAAGAAGTTAATCAGCATGGTTTGTCAATTTCATGGTGGCCTGCTTGTCTGGGTTCTAGATAATGGCCCAACTCTCTCATGCCTTCCCAGTCACCAATAGAGTGAAACAAGGCTGTGTGCTTGCTCCTTTGCTTTTTAGCATGATGTTTTAAGCCATGTTGTCAAATGCCTCCAATAAGGATGAACATGGCATCAAGGTCATCTACCACACTGATGGTAAATTCTTAATCATGAAAAGGCTATAAGCCAAGACCAAAGTGGAAGGAGTGTTGGTGCATGATTTTCTGTTTGCAGATGATTGTTAACTCAATGCAGCCTCTGAAGCTGAGATGCAGCAAAGTATGGATCAATTCTCTGCTGCTTGTGCCAATTTTAGCCTAACAATTAATACCAAGAAAACATAGGTGCTCCATCAGCCACCACCACACCATCCACATATAGAACCATCAGTTACAGCAAATGGAGAAGTTTTGAATGCTGTGGATAAGTTCACTTACCTTGGTAATGTACTTTCCAGGGATGAGCATATTGATAATGAGGTTGACGTACTCATTGCCAGAGCTAGTCAGTGTTTGGGAGGCTCTGAAGGAAAGTATGGGAGAGAAGAGGTATTAGACTGATTACCAAACTGAAGTTCTACAGAGCTGTTGTGCTGACTTCATTGTTGTATGCCTGTGAAACCTGGACAGTCTTCCAGCACCATGCCAGGAAACTGAATCGCTTCCATTTGAATTGTCTGAGGAAGATTCTGAAGACTGTCTGGCAGGATAAGGTACCAGACACTGAGGTCCTTACTTGAACTAAACTGCCAAGCATTTGAACTCTGCTTCATAGAGTGTGACTCCCATGGATTGGCCATGTTGTTTGAGTGAAAAATATATGCTTGCCAAAAAAGACTATTTTATGGACAACTCACACAGGGCAAGCATTCATTCACATGGTGGTTAGAAGAAGCAATACAAGGACTCTCTCAAGAACTTTGGAACTGATTGTGTGACATAGGTGACACTGTCAAAGGACCACTCAGTCTGATCCACTGATCATCTCCTGAAAGAGATCCCAAAAGGAAAACTCCTAGGAATATTGTACCAAATTCCAGAGTTCCCAGTTTAAGCAGAAAATATTGCAAGCATCCAGAAGGAAACAATTCAAGATTTGTGGAAACACAATCAGGATAACACAAGATTTAGCAGCTTCTACATTAATGGCTTGAAATAAGATATTTCAGAGGTCAAAGAAGCTATGATTAAAACCAAGAATCACCTACCCAGAAAAACTGAGTAGAATCCTTCAGGGGGAAAAATGGATATTTAATGAAATAGAGGACTTTCAAACATTCTTGATGAAAAGACCTGAGCTGAAAAGACAATTTGACTTTCAAATACAAGACTCAAGAGAAGCATGAAAAGGTAAACAGGAAAGAGAAATCATAAGGGACTTATTAAAGTTGAACTGCTTGTATTCCTACATAGAAAGATATTTGTAACTCATGAGGCCTTTCTCAGTATTAGGGTAGTTGGAGGGAATATGGATATATAGATGTAGATATAGATATAGATATAGATATAGATATAGATATAGATATAGATATAGATATAGATAGATACAGATATAGTCAGAGGGCACAATGTGAGTTGAATACAAAAGAATGCTATCCAAAAATAAAATTCAGGGGTGAGAAAGGAGTGTACTGGGAGAAGAAGAAAGGGGCAAGTAGTATGGCATAAATCATCTCACATTAAAGAGCCAAGAAAAAGCTTTTACAATGGACTGGAAGAGGAGGGAAGCAAGAGGGAATGAGTGAACCATACTCTTATTGAATTTGGCTTAAAGAAGGAATAACATACACATTCAATTGGGTATGTAAATGTATCTTTCCTACAGGAAAGTAGGGGGGAAGGGGATAAGAGAGGGGGGCAGTGATAGAAGGATGGACAAATGGATGGGAGGAGGGGGTAATCAGAAGCAAACACTTTTGAGAAGGGACAGGGTCAAAGGAGAGAATAGAATAAATGGGAGTTGGGATAGGATGGAGGAAAATATAGTTAGTCTTTCACAGCATGAGTGTTATGGAAATGTTTTGCATGATCTATATCAAATTACTTGCTTTCTCATTGAGGGCAAGTGGGGAAGGAGGAAGGGAAAGAATGTGAAACTCGAAGTTTTAAACATGAATGTTAAAAAATCATTTTTATGTGCAACTGGGAAAAAAGATATTCAGGCAATGGGGTATAGAAATCTATCTTGCCCTACATGAAAATAGAAAGAAAGGGCATAGGAAAAGGTGGAGGTGGGGGGGGGGTGATAAAAGGAAGGGTAGATTGAGGAAAGGGGTAAGCAGAATGTATGCCTCTTGGGGTAGGGGGAGGGGAGAGATGGGAAGAAAATTTAGAACTCTTTAGAACAAAATCTTGTGGAAGTGAATGTTGAAAGCTAAAAATAAATTAATTAATAAAAGGAAAAAATATTTTCCTCTTACTTCCCTTCCCCCCAAAGAAGGCTACAACTAAATGTATGTGTGTGTGTGTGTGTGTGTGTCTGTGTGTGTGTGTCTGTGTGTGTGTGTGTGTGTTTGTGGATAGATAGCTAGATATATGGTGTATATATGTGTATATTTATATGTGCACACACAATATATATATATATACACATATATAGATACCCATAAGCACACACTTATATAAACATATACACTCAAACATATACATGTAGGACCATATTAGACATTTTCACTTGTCATCTGTTTCTCTGAAGGCGGATAACATCTTCCTTTATAAGTCCAAGTCTTTTCACATTTTTTTCTAAATCAACAATATTCTGACCCAATCACATTCTATCTGAGAAATTGTCTATATGAGTTTTTTCCCTCAAATTTTCTGCATTCCCTGTATTCTTGGCTACATAGGTTTTATTTATACAGGAAAATTTTAAATTAAAACAATCAAAATTATCCATTTTATACTTCAACAGTGCTCTTATCTTATAGTATGGTTTAAGATATTATAACATGGTTTAAGCTCTGATAATACTGAATTTACTTCTTTCAAGTCTTTTTCCCCCTGCTTTCCTTGAAGTTCCTGACCCTCTGCTCTTCCAAATGAACTCTGTTATCATTTTTTCCTGACTCAGTAAGATAATTTTTTAGTAATTTGATTGAGATGGCATTATATAAATAGATTAATTGGGTAAAATTGTCATTTTTGTTATATTTGCTTTATGCACCTACGCACAATAAATATTACTTCAATTATTTAGATCTAACTTTGTATAAAAGGTATTTTGTGTTTATATTTGTATAGTTCCACTGTTTGTTTTGGCAGGTATATCCTCATATCTTTTTTAATATGCTCTAAAACCATTGATTTAATATGGCTGACACATAGTATAGATTCCCTATTTTTCTCTTTTTATGAAATCTATTTTAGCTTTAACTTTGAAATCATAATTGCTATCCTTGATTTTTTTACTAATTAATTTTTACTCCTAATGTTCATTTTATATTTGTGTGTATCTCTCATTTTAACAGCATTTCCTGAAAGTAACATATTGTTGAATTCAAATTTTTATTCTGCTATCAGTTTCCATTTTTATGGATAAATTCATCCTATTCACATTTTAAACTATAATTACATGTATATTTTCCTTCTTCCTGGTTTCCTCACTATCCTTCTCACACTATTCCTAAACCTCTTCACTCCTCTACTTTACTTCTTCCCACTACCTTGCCCTCCTATTCCTTAACCTACCTCCCCATACAAAAATCCCTCCCTAGTCTTCTCCCTCCACCCTATCCCCTTATCCTCTTATTTCTTTCTGAATATAGATTTTTATACCTATCTAAATATATGTGTTGTTCCTTCTTTATCCCATTCTCATTCATCTAGATCTCTCCCTTATCCTATTCCCTAGCCCTCCCTTATGTTCTTCCACCTCCCTATCCTCTTACCTTCTTATTTCTTTCTGAATTTAGAAGAAATTTATACCCTTCTAGATATATTTGTATTGTTCCCTATTTGACCCATTCCTCATGAGGGTAGGGCTCCAGAACTACCAGCTCTCCTCCCCCCATCTAATTCCTCTGTATCAGTTCTTCTTCTCACAACTCATTTGTATGAGATAATTACTCTTCTTACCTTTTCCTACATTATTTTGCTCTTTAGAATCTTTCTTTCAACTACCAAATTATTAAAGACAATCTTGGAAATACAGTTTAGTTTACATTTCTACATATAAAAAGTAGACAATTTGTCCTTATTGAATCCCTTGTAATTAGCTTTTGATGTTTACCTTATATTTCTCTTGGATCTTGTATGTTGAATTTTGTATTAAGTTGTAGTATATTTGCAACAAAATCCAGAAAATCTGTCATTTTATTCAATGCCTTTTTTTTTCATTCAAGATTATACTTAACTTTGCTGCCTATGATATTTTCACTATAACCCCGGCTCTTTTATTTTTTGATATGTAGTTTTCAAAGACCTGCAATCTTCTAGTGTAGCTGCTGCTAGGTCATGTGTAATTCTAATCGTGGCTCTGTCTTATTTGAATTTTTTTTTTCTTCTTGCTCATAATATGTTCTCCTTCACCTGGGGGTTTTGGAATTTGGCTATGATATTCTCTGGGTTTTCCTCATAGGATCACTTTCAGGTGAGGATCAGTGAATTTTTTTTTCTATTTCTATTTTCCCTCTTATTCTAACATTTCAGGAAAATTTTCTTTAATTATTTCTTGCATTATTGTATCAAGAGTATTTTTGTAGCTTTCAGGTAGTCTGATTATTCTTATGTTTTTTTTCTTCTTGATCTGTTCTCTAGATCAGTTGTTTCTTTTATAAGATGTTTCACATTTTTTTCCTATTTTTTCCACTCTTTATATTTTGCTTTATTATTTCTTGATCTCTTTTAACTTCACTGGCTTCCCCTTGCCCAGATCTGATCTTCAAGGGGTCATTTTCTACCTTAAGATTCTGGATCTTTTTTTTTTTCCAGTTGGTTGACTTCCTTTTTGTAATCATCTTTTTTCTCTTAGATTGTTTTTTACTATATTAAAATTTTTCCTCAATCTCTTTGATTTTTAAGTCTCTTTTGAGTTCTTCTATGAATTATTTTTTGGGCAGGTGGCCATTTCATATTATTCTCTGTAGTGGAAGAGGCTTTTTTTGCTTCAGTATCCTCCTCTGAAAATGAACCCTGGTCTTCTCTATTTCCATAGCAATTGTCTATGGTTGGGTTCTCTCACTTTTGCCTGTTCACTTTAAAAAAAAAAAGCAACTTGTTATTATAATCAGCTCTGATCCTGGAGTGTGGGGGATGGTGCCTCTGGCCTCAGGTCCTCCTTACTTGAGCTTTGCCCTGGGCCCAACCCCTACACTACTTTCCCCTTCCAAGCCACAGCTATGCTGCAGCCCCAGCACATTATACTGGAAATGTTCTTGCTCCCTAAGAACCCTCCAATGGCTATGACCTTCAATTCTCCCCTCCGCCCTGCAACTGAGAACAAAAACTCAGCTTTCTTGTAAGTGCCCATAGCCATTAGCATCCCCACTCCACTGCTTCTGCACTCACCAGATTTGCGCTTATTCCTTCTCTCCTAGGTCCATGTCTAGGCAGGACAGCTGGGCCTGACATCCTTTGTCAAAAGAGGCTCCCTCAATCTTCCCTTGCTCAGATGCCCAACTCCCCACACTGTACAGAAGGTGCAAATTATGTGTCTGAGGTCAAGGCTAACCTCCATCACAGCAGTTCACCACTTGCTGTTTCAGTGGAGCTAGTCTGGAGGTGCTTACATTTCACTCTGGTTGAACTTCTCGCCTGGGATCTTCAGATTTTCACCAATTGTCCTGGGAGAATCACTGTTCTCCCCCAATACTCTAAGTTCACCTTGAGGTGCTATTTTTGTTTTGTTTGTGGAAGAAATCTGGAAAGCTTGGAATTTGCTAACCAACTCCACCATCTTCCCAGAATCCTCTCCTAAGTAGACTCCTTCTAAGTGCCTTAATGATAATGTTCTTAGAGGCTACATGTATCATCTTCCCATATGGTAATTCAAAATGTTTAATCTTATTAAATTCCCCTGTGATTTTTCATTCATGTTCATCTTTGCATGCTTCTCTTGAGTCTTCTCTGTGTGATTGTTAATTTTCTTTTCAGCTTTGGTCTTTTCATCAGAAATGCTTGAAAGTGCACTGTATCATTAAATGTCAATTTTCCTCATTGTAGATTGTATTTAGTTCTGCTAGTTAGGGTATTCTTGGTCATAGTCCCAGCTATTTTACCTTACAAAAAATGTTCCAAGTATGCTACTCCTTTAAGATGATACCTGCTAAATTTCTTGAGATTCTGACTTTGGTTGCATGAGATTTAAATTAATTCTTTCTGGCTGCTTACGGCATTGTCTCCTTGACTTGGGAGCTCTGGAATTTCTCTGTAATATTCCTGGGGAGTTTTCCTTTGGAGTGCTCTTACAGAAAGTGATAGGTGAATTCTTTTAATTTCTGTTTTACTTTCTGGTTCTAAGATATCAAGGAAGTTTTATAATTTCTTGAAATATAATATTTAGGCTTTCTTTCTGATCATGCCTTTGAGGTAGTTCAGTAGTTCTTAAATCGTCTCTCTTTGATCTGTTATCCAGGTCAGTTGTTTTTCTGATGAGGCATTTCATATTTTCTTCACTTTCTTTTTGATTTTTGACTTCTTTTTAAAGTTTCTTAGTGTCTCATGGAATCATTAGCTTCCACTTGCCCGATTCTAAATTTTAAGAAATTATTTTCTCCAGTGTGTTTTTGTACTTCTTTTACCATTTGGCCAATTCTGATTTTTAGGGAGTTTTATTCGGTAAGGTTTTGTACTTCTTTTACCATATGACAAATTCAGTATTTTTGTGCCTCTTACTGAACTGTTAATTCTCTTTTCCTAATTTTCTTGCACAGACATAATTTATTTTCCAATTTTTTTCCTATTCTGTTCTTATTTGATTTAATTTTTTTTGTTCTTTGTTATCTTTTTCATTTACTCCTCTAGGAATTCTTATTTGGCTTATATTCAATCTACCTTTTTCTTTGAGGATTTACTTGTAGGTGTTTTTAAGATATTGTCTTCTGAGTTTATGCCTTGAGCTTCATCATCACCATACAATATTTTTATTCTCAGATTGTTGGTGTTAGTGTTATTCCAGCCTATTTTTTTTTTATTTTGGACTTTTCTTAGAGTTGGGCTAAACATATATCTAGTGGGAGGTAGGGGGGTGGAGGATGGAAGGGACTAACTGTCCTGAGCTTCAGTTTTTTATGTCCCTCTGCTTTCCCAATTAGATCTGTGGTCCTGTAGGTTTTTGGTGCTTACAAAGTGTTATGATTCAGGGAGAGATCTAATCACTATCCTTCAGGTCTGGGCTGTGGTCCTTACATAGGGCCTCTGTTCCATGACCACAACTCCTCTCTACCCTGGAATTGTGACCTAGAACTAGATAATGGGTGAAGGAGCTCGTAAATGGTACCCAGTCTTTCACTGAGTGCTACTACAGGAGTTCTCTGCAATCCTTTCTGACCAGGTGTTTGGTCTATTTATTGTCCCTGTATATTGGGCATGCCTAGTGACACTATTGCCATTGTCTCCTCCAAATCCTACAACTGGTGCCACAGCCCACTATCCCAGTGCCTACACATCTTTTTTCTGTCTCTCTAAATTGTCTTTGCCTGCAAAAGTGACCCAATCTGACTTTTTGTTGACTTTGCTCAGAATTCGATTTGGTGTTTTCTGTACTTGTTTTGTAAAACAGGGTTTGGATGAGGTTTGTCAGCTGTGACCTTTCACTCTGTCATCTTGACTCTGTCAGTTGAACTCTGTGATCATTTGTTTTTGTTTGTGGTTGTTGGGTTTTTTTTTTTTTAATTCTCAAAACTTTAGTCTCATTTCTGCTGCTTTTTTTGCAGGGAAAAAAAAATCTCCATTTAAATCTGTACTCTGTGGGTTACAAGATGAGGCACATAGTCCATCACTTTTATTAAATGGTAGAAGAATCTGAAAATCTTTGCCAACTTCATATGTTTATCTTAAAGGATGACAGCAAAGAGCTGCTGTCTTCAAATGACCTGTCAGCAGTAATTACATTTCTAGTTATTTCGTTTAGAAATTCAGTATTTGGCTAAATGCTTGTCTCCTGCTTACAATCTCTCTGTACAGTAATGATGTTCCATCTAATGGAAACTGCCCTGGAAATTGGAAAGGCTAATGTGTAGAAATGACCTGAAGCATTTCCTACCCAAGGTGTGAACCTCAGCTTTTTAGTGTATCCAAATGAGACATCCTGATCGCTTCAATCAGCATGCTTCATTTGCTGCATGAAAACATTTTAAATATTTAATCACAGTGCAGTCAAAACTGGATTGATGTCACTGTTTGGTAATGAATAGATAGCCATACTATATGAAGTACTAATGTACTCCCATATTCCAAAGTCACTGAAGTGAGAGTGTACCAGTCATTCCTTATTTTTACTTTGGTTAGGCAAAGGACTTAAGATGCTAGTGATTGCTTCTGTGAAGGAAACTTTGCCTTTTTATGAACTGTAGTCAATTTTTAACAATTTGCTGTACTAAATTGTCATTGAAAGTGTTATTTTAGTCTGCTTTTATGCTATTAATGTTGTAATTACAACCTCCCCATCAAAAATCACCCATCGGTATATATGTGATTAATGTAATATAACATTTACAAATTTAAACCCATAATGCTGGGAAAGTCAAAATAAAGTCTCTTACGGCAGAGCCAATCTACACTGCACATTTTTAATACTTTGCTGAGTTAGAAAGTGAAGTATCCTTAATTGGAAATGTCTGAATAGTTCAACATCCTTAACAGAGCTTGCAGTGCCAGTAAATTAATGTTATAAAATTTTTAAAATGTATCTTTCTAGACTTTTCAAATATACTGGGAAGCACTTCAGAACTTCTCTTTAGAGTGTTTGACAGTTAATAAAATTGGGTGAACACGAGACCCTATGTTAGGGCCTTGGGATGTCTTTTTTTCCCAATTTCATGCAAACCGTCCTTATGAAGAGGAAGAAGACAAAGCAAGGGGTGAAATATGTCATTAGTATAGGTGTATTCGCCTCAACGATCAAACATTTTGAATTGAAGTTTTTAGCAAGAGTGCTCTGGTTATGTCAGGAGTTAGATATAACCCAACCAAGAATTTTCTCAAGTTGAAAGAGAAATAACAAGCATCTATGAAAGAAGGAATAGAAATTCTAGAGACAGCTCAGTTGCAATGGAATCTGAAAAAAAGAAACAAAAGAATCTTTGATAAATCTGATGCATAATTGATTCTTTCCCTGACCGCCATATGTTTGAATTAGAAATTTTCTTATCATGTCTTTCCATAGTTCGTTTCTTCCTTTTCTCTCTTATTGGAAATTGCTGTTGGATTTAGGTATGCCAAGAGTCTTAGACACTCTCCTTGTGAATTAAAAACTATAGTAGTGTTTCATTGTAGCATTGTTTGTTATAATTGTTTTTTTTTTTTATGAAAGTAATCTACCAGATTAAAAACTCTCCCCCGGCTTTTCCCTGTTTAAAATGACCAAAAGTCCTTCTTCAAGGAAAACATTTCTATGAAGTGTATGACCAAGATATGTACCATATCACTTCTGTGAGAATATCTATTATAAATCTCTCATTAATTCATTAATTCACTTAGAGGGAGGCAGTATGGTATAGTGGAAGACTATGAAATATGGAGTCTGATAGCCTGATTTCGATGTCTTTATTTTTTTAAATGTGTTTCTTGTGTACAAAAAGTTGTTGGATTTTTTTATCTGTCACTCTCATTTTATTTTATTGTTAATCTGTGTTTTCCTCAATGCGTTTCTTTAGTTTTGCTTTTTTATCTTCATTTTAAAAAAATCAATACTTTGTTCCTCAAATTAGATTTGTTTAAACAACTTTGATGCTAATCTCTTTTCCCTTGTATTTGCCTAATATTTCTCTAATTATTAGATTTTACATAAAATTTTCGCTCCTTTTTCTTTCTGTTTAATCAGTTATCTAATTACTCCTTTTTTTTTTCTCTTTCTCTATTTAAAGTGGTTAGTTCATAAGTTTTTCTCCTTCTCCAAGACTTTATTTTAACTAATTCCTTTTTCTTAGTTTTTCTTTGCCTTGCTTTCTTCATTATTTCTCATCCCTTACAACCTTTTGTTTTGTTTTGTGCCCTGACTTATTTCTTTTTCATTTTATTTCTGTATCCCTCATGGAATCAAAACTGAAGTACTAAGTTTTATCTTCTTCTAATGAATTTATATGTTATTGACTTAACAGATCTTGCTCTGTCTTCCATTTTTTTCTCATATACCTTGCTTTGGATACATCATTTATGAGAGAAATAATGTTTTATAGAAGCAGAACCCCAGTATGCTCGAAATACCCTGTGTACCAAACATTATGACCTCTACTTATCCTCACCCTCACTATGCTCAATCTGTTTCCCAAAGGCCATTAAATCTTGCCATGTTTCTGCTACCACCAACAAGCTGCCCCTGTGCAGCTTACATATCAAATATCCTAAACAGGATACTTTCCACAGAATCACTCTTTTCTTCTAGAGAAAGTGGATTCCCAATATACAAATTCCACTGTGACTAAATCCATCATGTGTTCCCTATCCCCTATACTTCCTCCTACAAGGAAGTGTTCCTTATTGTTAATGCCTCCTCTTCTTTCTAGCCCCACCAAAACACACACACACTCAGCCATTCACCATGTCCCACTCAGATGGCCTTAGCAACATTATCACCACAGGCAAGTCATTTAACCTCTGTTGGAATTAGTTTGTTCATATCTAAAATGGGGTCATAATACAGAAATGATATTAATAAGGTCAGGTGAAGAGAGTATTTTAGAAATCTAAAAATGCTATTATTTATTCTCTCAACAAATTTAGTGTACAAAAGATTAAGTCTAAATAAAACACCCCCTCTCTGTTTAATTGCCTTCCATCTCCTGCTGGGTACAATAAAGACCAGGTCACTAGGGGCTAGAATGGGCATCTTTCATCTGCCCCAAAACAGCCACTTCTATCTGTACTAATAAAGAGCATCTTCCACCTCCTACCACCAGTTTAATTTCCCAGTTGGCATGTGCAAAGAGAAGCAATCCTCTGTTCAACCTCAGGCCTCTCATCTGATCTTTGAGGATGGAGGACTGACACCCTCTACTCAGTGATGAATGTTCTTACACTTGGTCATACTCTTCATATTCCAGTGACTCAGTACTCCTGTAGATCATCATCCAAACCCCATTCTATACTCCTTATCAACCAATACTCATGCCTATCCCATACCAAATGCTCCCATATCACCATTTCATAGAAACTTTTCACTGTGCCCTCTGGAATGCCTGTTCCACAGTCAACAACATTTCCTTTATCTTAAATCTATTCCTCTCCTACTTATTCAGCTCTTACTGAAACTTGGTCCCTCCATGACACAGACACCCTAGGCATCTTTTCCAGTACTAGCTGCTGCACCTTCAGTCATTCTCTTCAGCAACCTGGTTGGGCTTCTCCTTACTCATAATTGTCACTTCCAGGTTCTCCCCCTTCCTTCATATTCAGTAACTTCTCTTCCTTTGAAGTTCATGCTATTTAGTTCTACTACCCAATCAAAGTCTTGGGTAGATGTTGTCTACAGACCTCCAGGTTACTCTCCTTCCTTCCTCAACGAGTTTGATACTTACCTTACAATATTTCTCTCCTCTCCAACTCCTGCTCTCATACTAAGGAAGTTTAAGATATCATTGGTTCTCCCTCAATACTCTAATCACTTAGTTACTCAACCTCATCATCTCAGCTAGACACAAAGATGGTCATATTCTTGATCTTCTCATCACCCACAAATGTACCACTTTCATGTTCAGGAATTCTTCAATCTCCTTATCTATTGGCTTTTAACCTCTTCTTTTGCCTTTCCTTATATAACCTTACTCTTCATTCACACTATGACCTCCATTACCTTGATCCTCATTTGTCTCCCAGGCCATCTTCCCTGCACTAGCCACTCTCCCCTCTTCTCCCTATCTTGATTCCTTGGTGAACCAATTCAACTTTATACTGTCTTGCTCTCTTGAACACCTAGCTCCCTTATCATATCACTAATTACATTCAGTCAAGTCTTATCCTTGGATCATTTCCAACATTGTCCACTTCTGCTCCTATATACTGCTGCTAAACAAAAATGGAGAAAAACACATAACTGTTCTGAGTAGGTCCACTACAGATTTATGTTATATAACCTCAACTGGGCCCTCACTGACACTAGGCAATCTTGCTATGTCTCTGTTTTCCACTCTCTGTAACATTCTCCATAGTAACCCTTCCAAAACTTTACATCCCTTCTCAAAGCTCCCATGCATGTTTCTAGTCTCTAGGCTGAGAACCTTGCCTTATGTTTTGTAGAAAAATTGAGGCCTTTCATTAGGAACTCCCTCTATTCCCTTCTTCCTCATCTCCTTTCTGCCAGTTTCTCCTCCTTCACCCATCTCATATGATGAAATGCCCTTGTTCCTTACCAAGATGAACCCCTCTACTTTTTTCAAGTGATCCCATTCTATCAAATCTCCTAAAAGAGGTTGCTCCCTCTGGTATCCCCACTCTTTCATTTATTTTCAATTTCTCCCCCTTACTGGCTCATTGTTACTGCCTCCAAATATGTCCATGTCTCCTTTACCATGAATAAAACTCTCAGTTGATCCTTCCATCCCTGCTATCATCCAACATCTCTTCTGCCTTTTGTAGCTAAACCCCTTGAAAAGATCACCTACAATAGATGTCTCTACATTCTCTCCCCTCTCTCTGTCTTCTTATCCCCTTGAAATCTGACTTCAAACCTTATCATTCCGTAAAACCTTTTCCCTCTTAAGTTACTAATGGGATTTTAGTGTTCAAATCCAATGACCTTTTCGCAATCTTCATTCTCCGTAATCTATCTGTGGGCTTTGACCCTATTGACTACTCTGTCCTCCTTGTTACTCTCTTCTGTCTAGGTTTTCAGAATGCTACTCTCTCCTGGTTTTCCTCTTACCTATCTATACTCTTTCTCTGTCTCCTTTGCTGAATCTTCTTCTAGCTCACATCCTCTTTCTAGCTCACATTCTCTAAATTGGGTGTCCCTCAGGGTTCTGTCTTGAGCTGTCTTCTCTCTCTATACTACTTCATTTGGTGATCTCGTCAGCTGTCATAGATTTAATTACAACCTCTATGCTAATGATTCTCAAATCTACATATTGTACCCTTCCCCCAAATTCTCTGATAACCTCCAATCTGGCATACCCAATTACCTTTCAAACATCTCAAACTGGATGTCCAGTTGACATCTTAAACTCATTATGTTCAGAACAGAATATATTGTTTTTCTGCCTAAGCCCTCTCTACCTCCTTCCTTTCCTATAGAAGGCAACAGCTTCCTCCTAGTTCCTCAGCTCACAAACTAGGAGTTATCCTAGATTCTTTATTATCTCTCACCCCACTCCCATATCCAGTCTGTTCCCAAGACCTGTCAATTTCATCATTACAACATTTCTGGATTTGCCTGCCTCAAGTTTCTTCCTACTCCAATGCATACTCTATTCCATTCATCCTCTAAAGTAATTTTCCTAAAGCCAAATTCAGATGATACCTCTCCTCACTCAATAAACTCTAGTGATTTCCCATTCCCTGATGAATCAAATACAAAATGCTCTGTTATCCAAAGCTCTTTATAACCTAGCTCCCTCTTACCTTTCCAGTCTTTTTACAACTTACTCCCTAATACATATTCTTTGATCCAGTGATACTCACTGTTCCATGAACAAGTTGCTCCAGGTATTTTCTCTGGCTATCTCCTTCTTGTTCTCCAGCTACTAATTTCCCTAACTTTTTCAAAGTCACAGCTAAAATCACACACACACACACACACACACACACACACACACACACACACACACACCAGGAAGTAAGACTCATTAATTTCAATGTCTTCCTTCTTTTAATTATTTCCTATTTATCCTGGATAGAGCTTGCTTTCTATATATTTATTTGGAACATGTCTCCCGTATTAGATTGTAAGCTCCTTAAGGGAAGTGACTCCCTTATATCTCCAGTGCCTGGTATATAGTAGGTGCTTAATAATTAATTCAATGGCTCCCCTTACCTCCAGGTCTTCTGTCTTCTGTCTTCCGTCTGCCATTTAAAGCCTTTTATAACTTAGGCCCTTCCTACCTTTCCAGTCTTCTGACATTTACTCTCCTTTCCACTGTATGCTAGAAATGAAGGGGTTTAGATTTGCCCCTTGAACTCTCCTTGAATCTTCCCACTTGATGAGATGTTTGCCTGAGGCTGTAAGCCTTCCTGTATTGGTAGGCCCAAATCTCTGGGTTACTCTTAACCTAGCCTAACCCTCCATTGTCCCACTACTTCCCATCTTTGATCCTATCAAAGTGTCTATGCCCAAATCTGTTACCCTTAAACTAGCCTAGCCCTACATTGTCTGTTATCTCCAGGTAGTCTTCAGCTACTTCCCACCCTTAATGTCATTCTTTAGATGCCTGGAGTCTGATCTCACTATAGTCACCCCACTCCCATCCTTAGACTCTTCCTCAAGACCCTCCCTAAACCCCTCCTCCCATCACCTCAGGACCACCCTAAATCCCTCCCATAATTTTTCTGTATGTAAGATCCATCTTGTCTCCATTAAGGTACTCAGATTTAATCTGAGTTTTACCCAATAGTAATTGCAATGAAAAATTTCAGTGGAGGTTTTGATACATAACAATAACATGAATAAATCAGTCATTTAGGAAAATTAGTCTGGAAGGAGTGTTTAGGATAGGATCGTGGATTTAGAGTTAAAATAGGCCTTAAAGTATAATAATCCTAAGATCTCTACCATGCTCACTTTATAGATGAGGGATCTGAGTCTTAGAGTGGTTAAGGGGCTTGTTTATGGTAACAAAGCTTATAAATTTCTGAGGAAGGATATGAAGTCATATATTCTTGACTATAAGGCCACTTCAAGGGTCATTCCATATATTATACCATGCTGTCTCTGGTCAAAGATTGAAAAGGGAGTTCAAGTATAAAATGACGAATTTCTGGGTTAGGATTCTGACAACAGACATGAAGAAAAATGGAAAATGATGCTTCTCTCTTTAGTGCATGGCTTTCCTGCTATGGCCTTCATTTTCACATGCCCAATACATTGGAAAGAACTCTGAACTTAAGATAGATTCAAAGCCCAACTTTAATGTCTTTATTAATGTATGAGACCATAAAGTTAGAATTTGAATGCTTGTACTACCTATCTTACAGGAGTAGTTTGTAGATTAAATATGATTATATATGTGAAAGCATCTTTTAACTGTGAGGTTTATGATGATGATTATGACACATCATATAATGAATGCTTCATCTTGTCCTCTTGGTTTCTCTGAGTAGTCATCAATCATAGATTATTAATTTCTTCTTTAGATATTTATTTCAAAGAAAAAAATCCATAAAGCTTTTTGACTTGTGATGAATTGTTGATAAGAGACAAAATACTTCTTTAGTAAAAGATACTGTTCCTGATCTTTCTGGAAGTAAAATAGGTAGAATTCATTACCCATTTTTTCCCTTTGGGAGTGATCCATGAACTAGAAGTTTTTATAATTGCCAAGATATATTTTCCTTTTCATGATAGCACTATAAATGTACAAATGCTTTCCATCCAGGCAAAAATAGAAAGGAGTCAGGATTGTATGGTGGAAAGCAAGCTGAGTGTGTAATCAATGGAAATAAGTTCAAATATTGGCATTTGCTACTTTTGTGACTTTGGGCAAGTGCATTTAAAAACTTTGAATGCCACCTTCCTCATCTGTGAAATGAGGATGTGGGATTTAAGGCTTCTAAGATCTCAATTTAGGACTTTTTTCTCTTTTTGATTTTTGAAGTTGTACTCAATTTTCCTTATGTGCTTGATATTGGCACATTAGCATATTACAAAATATTGTGATAATAGCAAGTTTCTACTTACCTCTTAAATTTCTTTCTGTTAAGAAGAAGTGTAATGTGGCTAAAGGAAAAAATAAAGAGGAGATCTAGGGGAAATTTATGTTTGAGTTTTTATCTTGTTTCATCTTTTGTGATTTCCTTTCTCCTCTTAAGTATGAGCAAGTGAACCCTAAGCTTTCATTCTGTAATTAAAGTGTCATCCATTTGACATGGTCATTACTTAATGCTCACTTAACAAAATTTTACAAGATCAAATTACGACAGTGGGAGACATAACAGATGGCCATCTGGCCAGAATCCAGGCATGGCTGTGCTCTGGGCTTTCTTGAGTCAGCAACAAAGAAGAGTATGCAGGAGTTAAAGAGCCAAAGCAAACAGTACCTCTGCTTTCTAGCTGTGATTTTGAAGGAACTCAGCTGTGACACCTGGCCTGGGTGGGAACAATCCTTCTCTGAGTCTAGCTGGAATGTGTCTGACAGACAGTGCTATCTGTGCTTTGTAATGAAGACATGACTGTCAGAGATCAGGTACCAAAAGCACAACTAGAAATCACTTCCCAGTACCTACTCACAGGTTCAAAATTAGTTGCTCTAGTTTTGAAGAAGAGATTCAGGTTATTGCATGGAACTCATCCACTTGTAAGAAAAAAAGATGGAGTTATCCTAAGTCTGATTTAGAGCAGAAGCTACACACAGCATATGGAAAGAAAAAAATTTGTCTTGGCCCCAGGCCTTCTATTTATGACAGCTTTTAAATAGCATTAAAAAATACCACATAGGGAATAGGAAACAGCTACGAATTAGCAATGATAACAGTTGTCACATGTGCTTTTTTTTGGTAGAGGTTAATTCGGGTGACTTTAAGAATTATGTTTTAATCTCCATAAAGCAAAGCAAAATTCCTGACTATTTTAGCTTGTTCATTAATTAACTACATCTTTCACCTTGATAGATACTATCCTGACTAAAAGAACTAAAGTATCATTCCCATACATGGATCAGTTGTCTAGTTGGTGAGACAGAACAATTAGAAAACATACATACACACACACACACATATACATACAAATATGTATATTAGTGTTGTGAGCAGTACTGTTTAAAAAAAGATTAGTGATAGTGCTTAATGCTTATGATAATAGAGAATACAAAAAGGATCTTAGACGTTTGGGGGGTTTTTGATGGGGGAGGGAGGATGTAGAACTCCATACCTCTCTAACTCCTCACAACTAATCTAAAGCTTAATAGATAAGTACTAAGAAGTTGTCTGAGGAACCTAAAAGGTAGGTGATTTGCACATGGTAACACAATTAATGTCAGGGGTGGGATTTGAACCCAGTTCGCCTTATATCTAAGTTCAACACTCTATCTCACAATTGCATGCTCTACTTGTCATAATACAGACAGAAAATATTACCCTGCCCTGTCTCTGGTTGGGGAAAGCAAAAGAAGCCAATTTTAAATTTATGTTTTACATATTACTATTTCTCCCTCCCCCAAATCCTCTGCATGATCTCTTTTTAGATGGATTTTATAAAGAATGGCAGCTGCATTTATTTCCTAGGGAGCTGTTCTTTAGCATTCTGTTTGGAAGAAGCTCACGGATTAGGAATGCTCTGTCTCAGGGAACAGAGGAGATGCTGTCATGAACATTAATAAATGTTTGTTGAATTGAATTGACTTCCTATAGAGACAAGAAGGGTGATAAGAGTCCATTTCCTATGACAGTTTCTGTGAGAAGAAGAGCGAGGTTGTTTATTAGATAGATGATGGAAAGAATTTGTTCTTCAGCCCTTTTACCCACATGGCAAAACGTGTGTTTGATCTCAAGAAGCCTGAGGATTTCTGTAACCTCCACATGGTATTTACTAACTCCTTTGGCTCCATTTTCCATCTGAAGGATGGGGATCATAGTGATAAATAATCTTCATGTTGATACATATCACAATTATGTTTTATTAGTTTGGAGTCTTTTTTTCTATTATCATACAATTCTGAGAAATTCATGAGCCTTGTGAGCCAATGTAGAAAGCAGAGACCCACAGTTGCAGGTAATACTGGACACATTAATGCTACATAAGTTTTGTTAGGTTGACTTCTCTATAAGAAAAAACAACAAAAGAAAGGGAAGTGTCAAAATTATTTTTCTTCCTCCTGAATTTGCTACATTATTCAGCTGAAAATAATGTAAAACAATTAACCAGTCAGCAGATATTTATTAAGCACATACTCTAGGTTCAGCATTATGACAACAACATGGAAGGTGCAGATGTGCCATGAGCTATAACTAAAAGTAATGGAATTTAATTTCTCATGGCAACAAAAGATGGATTACAGTAGGTAAGACTGTAGCAAAGAACATTTATGCTCTTCCAGGGACACCCAAGATCTCTACTAGAACCATTAATTAAGAGTTCTAAGTTCTCTAAAATCTTGCACTAAATTTTAGTACTGTATCCAAATTCTGCTCTCCCTCTCTCTCTCCCTCTCTCTCTCTCTCTCTCTCTCTCTCGCTTGCTCTCACTCTCTCTCCTCTCTCTCTCTCTGTCTCTTTCCCTCCCTCCACTTTCTCCCCTCTCCCCTAGCTCTGAACCTTCTGAATTATGAGAAAGGACATTACCATGACCTCAAAGCATGCTTCTTCAGGAAAGAGCAAACCCTGCCAAGTTATCTAGCTTCTGCATTTCCTCCTATTGCCTTCTAGCCTAGTGAATCATACTCTTCAGTATGATTAGATTAGTGAACTCTTCTATTATATTGTGGACTCTCTGAAGGCAGAAACTGTCTTTTTCTCTTTTTGTATCCCCAGTACTTAGCACAATATTTGGCGCATAGTAAATGCTTAATAAATGTTATTGATCCTTTTGTAGGTACACCATGACTCACATTCAAGTCCATCCTAAAAGGATCAAAATTGGCCGATGTTCAACAGAATGTATTGGAGCTATGAAGGAAATTTCATATATATATATATATGTATATGTATATATGTATATGTATATATATGTATATGTATATAATATAGGAAACAAAGCAAGTATCATTAGAATACACATGCATGTATAAAAGTATGCATAGATACACTCGGGTGTGTACAAGATCAAATTGGAATAGTGAATGACATAAGAGATGGCCATCTGGCTGTTAAGCACAGTGTCCTGCTACTGACGATGTAAAAAATTAGATTATTGTGTGGATAGGCACAAGGACCATCTTTACTTGGTACCTTACTGCCTAAAAATCACCTTGACAGTGAGTCAAACACAAGGCCAATATTCAGTGTAATGTATAAAGTAGATGCATTTTCTTTGTGAACTCTTTATTCTTCTTTAAACAACTTTTCTCATTCAATACCCTTACTTTAGTCTGCTACTGTTTAGACCATCTTTTCATGATACTGCTCATTATCCCTGTTCTGGGAGTCCCACTGCTTGCCCTTCTTGATACATTCCCAAGTTTAACACCCTACTTGATGTCAGTATCTGAATAAAATTAATCACTTCTGTGGTCTATTCCCTCCAGGCTTTGCTGTGTTCCAAAGCTGATCTAGTAATCTACTTTGGCTTAGGGTTTTGTTGTAGGTATGGCTCTAATGTAGATGCGGCATCTAGGTGGCAGCGTAGAGCGTGCCAGACCTGGAGTCAGGTAGATTCATCTTCCTGAGTTCAGATCTGACCTTGGGCACTTAACCTTATTTGCCTCAGTTTCCTCATCTATAAAATAAGGTAGAGAAGGGAATGGCAAACCACTCTAGTATCTTTGCCGAGAAAACCCCCAAATGGGATCACAAAGAGTTGGATACAACTGAAAACTCAATGACAGGAAAAAAAAATGGTTCTAATACTAGCACCTTCTTCATTCAGGTTCCATTTGAGAATTAAACAAGGCAATGACAAGTAATTGAACACTTCCCAAAAGAGATTCTCTTTGTTCACAGTGATATGTAGCTTCTCTGTATGTTACACACCTCGCTATCTCTACCCCGTCTCCATTTGGAATCATATCTTTTGAGTAGGTCATCAGACTATGACAACTCATGTAGACTTGGATATTCACAGTGTCTGAGAGGCCTAGACCACTGCAAATGGGACCTTTTATCCAAATGGATCCATCTCAATCACCAGAAAGCTACATCAGGGAAACTGTAGCCAATCAGGTGCCAAGGGCAGCTTTGTCTCCTACAGATAAACGCCCATCTTGTGAGTAAGAGGAGAAAAGTTTTCCAGGGAAACATTGGTCTTACCATAGTTACTAATGACTGTCTCCCAGATAAGTGAGTCATGAAACCTTTCATATACAACCGGAAGGGGTCTCAGAAATGATTTAATCCAATGCTTTCATTTTATAGATAAGGAAATCTAATCCCAGGAAAGTTAAGTGATTTGTTCAATATTGCAAAGGTGGTACATGGCAGAGCTAGAATTTGAACCCATGTTTTCATGTAATAATTACTTCTTCGTTGGATTTATTCTCAATCACTTTTATATTTTATCTTAACCCAGAGGAATTAGTATTATATGAAGCTGTAAAACCACTGTGAAGAAAGGTTGAATTAGGAGCCTAGGGAAATTGTTGGTTTGTTTTTTTTTTTGTTTTGTTTTGTTCAAGTTGAATTTTCAAAGCCCATCAATTCATACCACATTAACAGCTGCTCACTCTGCCTTTACATAAGATCACCCAGGAAAGTCAAGATCCATGTTTGTAATGAAATTTTATCTAAATAAAAAAATACTAATTTTCTTTTTTTCCCTAGAATATCCGCAATTTAAAAAAATCAATGAGATAATTATTAATTTTTTTGGAATCTTTTTTCTCTGACATTTTAAAATGATTCAGATTTCATAGTAAAATTTTTTTACTTAGAGAAAAATCAATCCAAATAGCTGGCTTCTGCACAAATGTAGTTAAAAAAAAAGATTAGTCTGAAAAACTTTTAGCAGCATCAGTCAAGAGAAGTTTCCAGTTCTAGCCAAGTTAGAAATATGGTAGAAGTTTGAAGTGAAATTGCCAGCATGCTCGATAATTTTGTAGAGACCACAAGAGGGAAGCAAGAAGGGAGCTAACTACCATATCCTTCTAATACTTACACCACCTCCCTTTTGAACTTGTTTGGATGGCAGCACCCTACAAAGTGTAAACTAATACAACATTGTAAGTTATAATAGATATTACTATGAAAACAAAGTTTTAATTTGTATTTTTTAAAAGAAGTAAGGTTGGTAAAGATTTCATCTGATTAATTTCTCAATTCTAATGAGAAAACTATTGAAAAACTAGTTTTACTTATACAAAGTATTGAGTTATATTAATCCCATGGCCTACTTTACTACTTTACTGTAGGCCATGGGATACTAGACATGAAATCCCAGCATTCTTTTCGAACACATAACCTTCCATGACCTTTTGAATATCTTGGGGAACTAACTGAATTGATGCACTTGTCCCCACAGTGCATGTTTCTCTGCTTCCTTAATATGTACAGTTCAAGATTTTAGACATTACATAAAAGAAGGAAAATTACCATGCCCAAGTTCATTTCAGTGCAGTTAAATGAACATTTAGTAATATCTGCTATGTGCCGTGGATAGAGCATGCACGCACATACACACGCACACACACACATACACACCCGCACACTTATGTGTGTACTTGCTGTGCAGAGAGAGGAGGAAGAAGAATCTATTTGCTATGAGAGTTACTATGAGAGGTTTCCTATAAAGTGGAATAGACCTTGTATGCCTATGTTATGTTAGAATATCTTATGAATATGATATTGCTTTCTGTGGTTTATCATTATAACACACAGGCAGATACTACAACCACTCAATCTTTGAATTCTGGAGTGTAGGAAGACCTTAATTTTTAAAGGCCAAGGTCACCCAATGCATCTGGGGCCATGTTATCTTTACTCTTGTCAACAGACTCCAGTGATTCTGGAGGAGAGAGTGAGGTTGATAACTCTTTGCATCTCTGCCTCACTTAAATCCAATTCACTTGCAAGTCAGGACATCACACTGGTAATGCCACTGGTCCTCTTCAAGAATGAATCCTGTAGCAGTAATCTCAATTACTGAAATCGACCTATGAGCTTATAGACCCTCCAATGATAAAGATTCTATCTGAGTACCTTGTCCATGCTGTGCAACCCTTATCTGTGTCCTTCCCAAATATTTACCATACAAGATCCACTCAATGTTCTGGAGACCTCGATCACTTTCTCTCAATATAGTAAGGATGCCAGTGCAGCATTCTTCCCATTGACCTGTTGCTCCTCACTCTCTAATTATGATGAGCCCATCTCCTTTCATACAGTTCTTTTACTTCTGTTCTTTTTCAAGTTACTGGGTAGTTATGTTGAAAACTGCTCACATCCGCCATGCACCTTTCCATTGTCCTCTGTGTAGAGAGTAAAAGTTTAAAAAAAAGTAAGCCGAATAGATCTATTATTTTTCATAAGCAATTAATCTTGTTGACATTACTTATATGAAAATGCATAAAAAATGCCTGCAAAGCATGGTGTTGAATTCAGCTGTTCATTAATATCGATCAAATTCTGTTCCCATTTTGTTAGGAGCTACTTAAAGATTACCTACGAAAGTATTACAGCTGCTATTGATTTTAAAACTCCCTGAAGCCTATTGTGTTTTAAAAGTGAGCTTACAAGCTTTTGCTTTTAAGAGTGATGGTTACAAACTTTTATGGCTGATCAAATGCTGTGAACCTTGAAGCCTATGAACCTCCCAAAAGTAATATCTTTCACTTTGATTATCCTGACTATATTGAACATTACAAGTTTCCTACAGATTTGTCTTCTAATAATCAAATATAATGAGAATTCTTTGGACAACATTTTTGATGGGGAAAAGAATTGAAATGGCACCTCATGTTTGTTTAAGTTTTACAGATTTTAAATCATAGAAAGATTTTCTATTCATTTTTCAAATCACCCATTTTCTTTTCCTCCAATGAATTTCTACTCCCATGTCTTCTTGGGGCATAGATATATGACCTTGGGTTGTAAAATGCTATCTCAGGGGAGCACAAGTTCTGGAGGTTCCTACTTAGAAGGGCATCGAGACTCAACATAGCTAAATTCTGAAAGGCCCATCACCAGAAATTTGGACACCAAGTAATGATTTTCCCCTCTAAAAGAAGTGATAATTGTAACCTGATCGGGGCAGAGGTGTTGTAACCTGCATCAGTGGAGAGATTACCTACAGTAACTGTTCATTGAAAATTCCCAGTTCATTGTACCGAGGCATCATAAACTGAACAAGACCTAAAGAGAATGATAATGTCCCCAAAATTCTCTCTGCTTCCTAACTTTCCTATTCCTGTTGAGGGCACTACCATCCATCTAATCACTAGATATGAAATAGAGCAGTTATCGTTGTCACTCCCTTCTCCCTCTTTCCCCATTTCTCATCATGTACAAGATTGTGTTGATTCTACATTGACAAGATCTCACCAATATACCCCCTCTTCTGTGTTCACATAAACTCCATCCTAGTTCAGGCCTTTAATATACTCTTATCTAGACTATTTCAATAACATCTTCCATTGGTCTGTCTGTTCTCAGTCTCTCTCTATCCTCCAGCCTCCACCAATTCATCTTCTACACAGCTATCCAACTGATATCACTAAAGATATAATGAATAAACAAGAATT
The DNA here is from genome assembly GCA_028646595.1 of Phalanger gymnotis. Taxonomy (NCBI): domain Eukaryota; kingdom Metazoa; phylum Chordata; class Mammalia; order Diprotodontia; family Phalangeridae; genus Phalanger; species Phalanger gymnotis. The sequence goes on along the minus strand of CM053622.1, from coordinate 365,731,700 downwards.
TTATTAAGGACTTCCTAAGTTCTAGGCACTGTAGAAACAAATGCAAAAATGAATTAGTACACGCGCTCAAGGAGCTTACAGCTTAGCCTGGGGAAGCAACACATATGTTCATGGTAGGTACAGTGTAATTTTAGGGGAAAAAGATACTAGAAGATGGGGGATGGTGAATCAGGAAAGCCTTCATTTAGAAGCAAACACTTGAATTGAGATTTTAAGGAAACTAATGATTCTAGAGCAGAAGTCAAGAGGGAGTGAATTCCATGGCAGGGGGAGGGGAAGGAAGCCAGAGGACAGGTGCATAGGTACAGAAACTGAATATAGACTAGAGACAGTGAGGGAAGAGAGAAAAGGCATCAGGGAGAGGGCATGAAAGGGAGTAAGGTATGGATTTAATCATGATACTTCCTTGATCAAGAGAAATTTCAGTGGTTCTTTATTGTGTCCAGGGCAAATGTCTCTGATATTAGCATTTTTTTCCACGGTTTAGCAACCTATCTTCCCAGGCTTAGAATATATTATGCTGTTTCTTGCACTCTGTATTCCAGACAAACTGCCTGCTTATTGTCCATGCCTTTCCAAAGTTTCTTCTCCCTTCCTTGGAGTGTGCTCCCTCCCCATCTCCACATCATATACTCCCTACTTTCCTTCGAAGGACAAATCAAACCTCTTCTCTCTTTTCTCCAGTCTCCAGTTGCCAGGGCCTTCTCCCCAAAAGTTACTCTGTCTTTACTTCACATATTGATATTTATTTATCTGTCTTTAAATTGTTTTCTCCCAATATAATGTAATCTCCTTCGTGTCAAGGATTTTCTTTTGTTTTTTCCTTTTCTCTATTTGTATGCCCCACACTAGTCACAGGACCTGTCACAGAACAGGCCCTTAATAAATGCTTCTCAGTGAATGAATGCATCCTAGATGTATAGATCTTTTCTCCTAAATATTATCCTGATATTGAGATGTCTCCAAATCTACCAGCAGCTTATTATGACAGCTAAGGTGATTTGAAGCAGTCTTAGCCTCACTTATTATAGGCATTGTCAAAGAGATAATGATACTAGAAACAAATGCCCACTGGTTTAGGAATAAATCACACTCCCAGGGAGTTTTGCCTTGACCTTGGGATTAATAAAAAGCCTGAATTTTATGATATGCTCACCTGTAATAAGACTAATCTTTACCAGAATTTCTCTGACATAACTTCTTTTTCCAAAATTCAAGGGAGCCCTAAGTCCTTTCTCTTTCTTAATCATTAAGGATTATCTTTCCCGAAAAGAAGGCAAAGATGTACCTCAGACTTGATTAGCTTGACTTCCCTTATGTATCTTCCTAGTCAACAAAAGGCAGAAAAAGTCCCACACACTTCTACTCTAGGCCTCTCTGACTTGGTGGGTGACTGGGAACACACAAGTCACCACGTTCTTCACTATGTCTTACCTTGCTGTCCAGATATGTCTCTATATGGAAATGAAGAGATCTGTGTTGAGAAGAGATCTATATGCCACTATATTCTTGTTGTATATCTTTCCTTTATTAAGACAAAGTAAACTCCATTTTGTTAAACACCCAATCACTCAAGAGTACTTCATTTAATTACAATACAAACCTTGAACTATGAAAATGCTACTGTTAGAACTACCCCTCCAAACCCTTTGGATTTTTGGAAAGAAAGGAAGCTGTGGAGCACAGACATATGGCTATGTAGAGTAGTAGACGATAAGATCCCACATCCATGGAGACATGAACAAATCATACAAAAGGCATGTTGGGCCAAATCTTATATTACTGAAACCAAAGCTAATGAATCTTCATAACTTACCATCATCATCCATTATCTATCATCATCAATGAGAAGTATTTTTAGCTAACTACTATGTGCCAGGCACTGTGCTAAGTGATGGAAATACAAAGAAAGGCAAAAACATGTCTTCTGTCCTCAAGGCCTTGAATTTGAATAGGTAAGATAATATGCAATAACTATAGATGCTCTATTCACACACAAATGCATGCATACACTCACTGCTTCCCATTCACTATCAATCTATCTATCTATCTGTCTATCTATCTATCTATCTATCTATCTATCTATCTATCTATCTACCTATCTACCTACCTGCCTAGTAATCTCAAAAGGAAGTAATCTTAAAAGGAGAGAACAAGGGGATGGTGGGGCAGGCTTGCAGGATTGCAGAAGGTAGGTTTTGAGAAGAATCTTGAAGGAAAGAAAGGAAAGAAAGAAAGAAAAATCCCAAGACAAAATAACCATAATTACATGATGCCAGCCTAGTATACACAAAGAAGAGACAGGCAGAAGAAGGAAGAGTGTGAGCAAAAAAACAAAAAAACAACAAAAAAAAAACCTTGTTGAGGAATAAAGCCCATAGAAGTCTCCAAATGCATGGACCAGGTCTGCTAAATCATGGAGAAGGGAGTCTATTAGGATCTACCCAGGGAACTGTCAAACCAATAGTAGTGTCACTCTGACCACAAACACAGAGCTCAGAGGCCTGTGTTGTTCCAAGACAAATATTAGGGTATGCCCTTAATTGGAAGAATCCATGTAGATCACTCTAGTGTAGACTTCTTGCTTCCATAAATCAATATTACATCTTCATTCTGTGTTGGGAAGCAAAATGGGCTCCTTAGCACTTAGTTCAACTAGTGCCCTTGAAGAGTTTGGCTTTTGTTTGCTTTGAGTAATTCAGCTATTTCATTGAATCTTACTAAGTGCTAAGCCCCAGGCCCAAACCACTATTAGGTGTAACATTAGCATCATTATGTAATAGTAATTAAGGTGGGACATTTTGCTTTTCTTCTCTTAAGTGCCTTTAATGATTCTGGCCTTTCTTTGAATGGGGCAGATAAAGTGGGATCTTTTTGTCTTGGAGTATTTCTCAGCACTGAGACAAGTAAGAGTCATTGATTTGTATATGATGTGATCCTGGGGATGGAGAACTTTCCCAGACCCAGCCTGTGTGAGGTCAAAGCCTTCAGGGCTCCAAACTGGATATAACTGGGGAGAGCTTGGCATCTGATTTTTGGGGCACACTCATGGAAGGAGTGTTGAGACTCTGGGCAAGCTGCAAACTGTCCCCCAGCTTTGAAACACAGATGTTGGTACTGGTAACTATGTATTATGATTTGAATCAGATAAGGTCTGTCTGTTGATGTTTGTAATTTGCTTGTATTTTGCTCTGAAGTTCAGGGTGCTGGCTTTTTCCCCTGAACTAAGTGAATGATATTTGTGTGCAGAATTAAAGTAAGCTTGCCAACCCCTTCAACTTGCTCTCCTTATTAAAGCAGATCAAAAGAAACTGTGCTGTCTGACACCTTTCTGGGTGCTGGCTGTGGGTGGATCTTGCACCCCCACAGAAGCTGCTAGCCAGATTGTGGAAACACATTCCCAGAGCCATGGTCAGTTCAGGTGAATATAACATAAAGTCATTCCATAGCAGATAAATTAAACTAGATATACTTGATTACATATTTGCCAAGGAACTAACATATCTGCATTTATTACAAAAGATTACACATGCTAATAGCATGTCACTTCTAGTTTGCTGTTCTAACTCTTTAGTTTTGAGTTTTGAACAATGTCAATTAGAGTGAAAATATGGTGGCAACATAATGATTCTAAAGCACTTGGTAGAATGAGTAGTTCAGTAAACACAAAACCTACCCAACAGCTTTTAATTATAAAAATTGTCTGGTATCTAGATATAAATTACTACCAACCATTGCTATTATAACTTCCATTGCTCCCAATCCTATTTAAATTTTAAAACTGTAGCAATCCTATGATTGCAGGATCATAGAATTATAGCTGGAAGGGACCTTAGATTCCATTTGGTTCAAACCTACCCCATCATTTTTCATTTCAAAACCAGAGGCCCTGCTAGGTTAAATAACTTTCCTTTATCATTACATTGCTAATTAGTGGAAAACTCAGAATTCACATCCAGGTAATTTTTGGACTTCAGTGTAGTTCTTTTTATTTTTAACTACACGACATTGTCTTTTTTTTCTTCTGTCTCTTCAAATACATTACTACATTTTAATATAGACATCTAAAGTCACATTAGGAAAATATTAAGCATTTTGCTGAAATGTATCATTTTTCTACTGTATAGTAAATACACTGGAAATACCATATAACTGAAGTAAAAATATTGAAAATGACAGAAAATTCAAATGATGAACTAAACTCAACTCAATTGATGATGTATTGTAAATGGAAATCTGGATCATTATGCTCATGATGTTTGGTGTTTAAGGATTTTTAAGCTAGTTTTTCTTCATTCTATATCCATGCTTACTTTTCCCTAGAGAGGAAAATTAAGGTACCTTTAGTAGGAAATTAGATGGTTAATCTGGTGGTCTATGGAGAGTTGGTGTCATAGTGGGGGATGAGAAGAGATTTACAGAGATCAACAGGAATGAACATGGACAACCTTGAAAATGATGACTAGAAACATAGTATTGTTACTTGAGATTTTCATATGAGCATGCTGGACTTTCCCAACCTCAGTTAGGTTGTATGCTCTTGGAGGGCAAGGGGTATGACTTCTGTTAGTTTTTTCTCTTTCTCTCTTTTCATATTGTCTTACCCTTCATTTCTAAAGATGCTCTTGTATATACAGACACATATGTTTGTTGAAAGGATGGATTGGTGGATGTATGGATGGATGGATGGATGGATGGTAAAATGAGATCTGGTTTTCCTTGTTAAGACGACACCACATTACTGAGAGTAAATCAAACAAAGTTTAACCCATTGAGAGCCAACCAGAATGATCTGTCTCTGTCATTCATATACATGTATGTATGTTTATCCATATATACATATACATATATATATACATATATGTATTATATATATATACATAATTTCATTTAATATTTCTCAATGACATGTAAAAATAATCTGTTTTTTAATTGAGCTCCAAATTCTTTTCTTCCCTTCCACAGCTTGAAAAGGCAAGCAAATTGATATTGATTATACATGTGAAGTCATTTAGCATGGTTTTTCAAAAAGACCTGATCCCTGAACAGGACCTGAAATAAGATGGCCTGGTGTCTAGTCCCCTCTCTGACAGCAGCTATTCAACTATATGACCTCTTACATCTCTAATTTGGTATTCCCCTTTAAATAATATATTCTTGACTTTGCCACTTTTTCAAATCTCCAATATGACCTCACTAAGATTACCATCATTTATTAATTCAGTCAATAAACATTTATTAAGAGCCTATTATTTGCCAGGTACTGTGATAATCTCTCAGGATACAAAGAAGGGCAAAAGACACTACTTGCTCTTAAGGGGCACACAGTCTAATGAGAGACGACATTCAAACTGCAATATGTAAATAAGATAGATATATACAAGATAATTGGAAATAATCAACAGTGAAAGAAATAAGAGAGAATAGGAAGATATTCCTTTAGAAAGTGAGATTTTATCTGAGATTGTAGTGGCAAGCAAAGTGGGACTTTTTGTTTTGCTTTTTTCTTTTGGAGTCCTACTTCTTCTCAGCACTAAGGTAATCAAGTGTTTTTGATTGAGACTCATCTTTGTTTGAATGAAGAGTCTTTGATTAATCAAGAGTCTTTGATGACCTACTTAAGTCACAAGAAAGCCTAAGTCACATGAGTTTGAGCTACATAGTTGTGACACCCTCTGACCCTGAAGAAATACATATATATATATATATATATATATATATATATATATATACACATATACACATATATATACACATACATATATATATATATATATGTATGTAGGTAGGTATATACATATAGATACATACATATATATTGGTGCTTCTCTCTCTGGTAACTATGTATGTATTGCTACAAACGGATGGTTAGAAGCCCTGTTTGCTGATTTGTGTTATTTGCTCTGTTTACATAATTTCTACTTGTAATTTCTGTTTGTGTTTTCTCTGATGTTCAAGGTGCTGACTTTTTCCCCTGAACTAAGTGAATGATATACGTATGTTTAATTAAAGTGAGACTATAAACCCCCTAAAGTTGCTTTCCTTAGAAAAGCAGATCAAAGAATCTGTACTAGTAGCCCTCCTGTGTGCTGGTGTTATTGGTTTTACATTGCCATAGTAGCTGCTAGTAGCATTGTTGTTACAGGGACTTAAAAGAATCCAGGGAACCTAGGTGGGAGATATGGGGAGGGAGAGAATTCCAGACCTGAGAGAGATGACTAGAGAAAATACTCAGAATTGGGAGATGGTTAAACCTTGTGCAAGAAAAATGTTACTGTGATCATTGAGTACATGGTGGTGGATGGGGCAGAGAGGGTAGTGTAAGGTATGAGAAGATTGGAAAGGTAAGGAGGTCAGGTTTTGAAGGTCTTTGAACAAAACAGAGGAAACAGATGACTACTCATTCCATCCTGGAGATGATAGGGAGCCACTGGAGTTTATCGACTAGTGGGGGTGATATGGTCAAACCAAACTTTAGGAACACCATTTTGGTTAGCTGAATGGAAAATGGACTGGAGTGGGGAGATACTTGAGGTGGAGACCAACCAGCAGAATATTATAATGACCCAGGATTGAGGCAATGTGGGCCTGTACCAGGGTGTTGGCAATGTCAAATGAGAGAAGACATATGCAACAAATGTTATGAAGGCAAAATTGGCAGGTCTTGGCAATAGATTTGGATATGGAGGAGTGAGAGACAGTGGAAAGTTGAGAACTACATCTAGGTTCTGAACTTGGATAACCAGAAGTTTGATTTTACTCTCACCAACAAAAGGGAAATTAGTAAGAAGGGAGGAATTGGCAGGGGTGGGGGTCATGGGAAGATAATGAGTAAAGTATGGGACATGCTGAGTTTTCAGTCTATGGGACTTCAAGTCTGAGATGTCTAGTAGACAGTTGGCAATGAGAGTGTGGAGGCTAGACTGAGGTTATGGCTAGAATAGTAAATTTGAGAATCATAAGCCTAGGGATAATAATAGAATCTATGGAAGTATCCAATTCCTTCCCATTTACTAAAGTCGGTTATCTTCTCCTAGCCACTCCTAGCTATACTTGAATCTATGATACATTATAGCAACATTGTTCTCCCCAAAACCCAAGACTCCTTCAATTTTGAATTAGTCTTTTCAAATATATCCATCATCAATCATTTCATCCATTCCTGATTTTACATTACATAGTGTTCCTAGAGGAAGAAGCTGAATCTGGCTGGGCCTAGATCATTAGAAATTCTGTTGTCCAACTTCAATCTGACCACTGATGCTATTCACCAAGCCTTTTATCAACTACTCAGATATTCTGGTCTGCCAGATAGGCTCATTTCCCTTCTGCTAACCTGTACACCTGAATTCCCATCCAAATTCTTCATGAATAAGCTTATCTCTCTTCTGATATTATTTTTCAAAGAAAATTGAGACCAGCTGGAACAAATTCTTTCATATTTCTCTTCCTTCGCCTTGGCACAAAGCTGATTTCAGATCATGGATCAAAGCTATAATTTAGAGCTCCAAGGGACCTTGACAATTGTACATTCCAACCCTTTATTTTATAGGTGAGAAAACAGATCTAAATAGGGTAATTTGCTTATTTTAGTTTACTAAACTAAGACCTATAATTCCAAGTACACAATAGTCAATAAACATTTAATAAGCTCCTACTTCATGCCAGGCACTGTGCTAAGTATGAATGATACAAATACAAAAAAAAAGAAAGAGAATTCATACTCACAAGGAACGCACAATCTAATGGGGGAAGAGAAAACAAAAAAGGAAATGGAAAATGGGGCATGGGTAAGGTCTGTTGCTCAGAGGGAATGATGGAGAAGTCAGACAATCTCCAAAGCAGTAGCCAGGAGAGAAATGAAATGTGTCAGAGGTTAATGATGATGTGAAGTACTAATGATCTTGCAGTCTGATGAGATTTTCCCTGGTAATGAGCTTCCAGGGTCATGGTGAAGAAGGCAGAAAAACCTCAAAGTAGTGCAGCCAGGGGAGAAATGAAAAAATCAGGACTTATTCTACCATGTTTTATTGTCTTTACCCTTCACATTGCTACTAGATAAAAGCTTATCTTTTGTTCTCCAAGAATAAAGACCTATGGCGTGGACTACACAGCTCCCTACCTAATCTAATATCTTATTAAAATGTTTACCACTCTTCTTGTTTGCCTTCTTCAATTTCTCTCTCTCTCTCTCTCTCTCTCTCTCTTTCTCTCTCTCTCTCTCTTTCCTCCCCCATCTCACACTCTCTCCCCCTTCTCTCTCCCTGCCTCTTCTCTCCTGTCTTTTTCCCAGCTTCATCCTTTACATAGCACAGTATTACAGAAAATAAAAACAAAAAAATGGATTCAGTTAAACCTAAGTTCAAATCCAGCCTTGGACAATTGCTAGATGTTTGCCCCTGGGCAAGTCAACTTGACCTCTTTCTTATTTCATGTAAAATAGGGGTGATATCCCTAGGTATGGTGAGCATAAAATGAGATTTGCAAAGTACTTTGCAAACCTGGTAACATTATATAAATGCTAGCTCCTATTTTTATTTATCTCAAAACTGATGATATGTATATTTGCCATTAATAACATAGTTATATAATATAATGACATAGTTATATTGATATAACTCATTCTCCAGGTCTTTTCTGTAGCATTTGATACTTTTGTCTCACACTTATACATACAGATACATATATATATATACATATATATACACATACATATATGTGTGTATATCTACACACATACATATATACACATAAATACATATAGATATATAGTGCACATATCTGTGAGTATTTGCATGTGTATAAAATTTCATAAAACAACTTCACTATCAAATAAATTTATCTTTATCTGATTATCTTTATTATGAACTCAGCTCTCCACTTTGAGTATTTTAACAGTTTTCCCCAAGCATGGGAACACATCATTCTGTTTATGCAAACTAGTGGGTGGCAGGAGGCAAAGGGTATGCAGAACTTCTTGAAAGAGACACTATGATTCAAGAATATTTTTAGTCATACAGAAAAAATTAGATCTGAGAAAAGAAGATAACCAAGGATGTAACCCAGGACTTGTGCTTTCAATAGGGCACACTGACATGTGGTTTATAATGATCAGATGATGTTCCTTTTGAGTATTTTAATAAAAACCAATTAGTAAAATTATATTTTAGAATACACTGTGGCACGTAGAAATGAAAAAGAAAAAACAACCAGATGATTATTGTGTTCTATCTTCCTTCCAGGTCTCTGCTTTCCTAACCCATGTCATAATGGAGGAACATGTGAAATCAGCGAAGCTTACCGAGGAGACACATTCATAGGATATGTGTGTAAATGTCCTAGAGGATTTAATGGGATCCACTGTCAGCACAGTAAGTTTTCTTTAAGGATTTCACTAACTGTGTCATGTATAAATCCCATTTGTAGGATTTATGTGTTACATGCTGAATATGCAAACGTATACTGGATACTTGAGTACCTGGTAATTTTTTCATATGCTGTCAGTGTGATTTAGTGGCTAGAGTACTAGACTTTGGGATCAAAAAGACATGAGTCCAAATTCTGCTTCAGATCCATGCCAAGTAATCCTAGCCAAGTCCCTTAATCTTTCTTGAACTTTTTCTCATCTGTAAAATGAGGAAATCAGAATAAATAACGTCAAAAATCTCTCCCAGCTCTAAATTTGTGATCTGTGATAAGATCATACTTCATTACTTCAAAATATCTGCGATTCTATCAGTGTGGACTCTACTTCAAGTCTAACTGTCCATAATACAAAATTTCAAAGCAAAAAAAAATCATATACTAATTACCTTTACATTAATGAGGCTCTCTGAATTCAGCTAGTATAGTCCCCAAACAACAGAACCATCAGTATTGTTGTTGTTCAATAATTTTAGTCATGTTTGATTCTTTGTGACCCTATTTGGGGTTTTCTTGGCAGAGATATCAGAGTGATTTGCCATTTCCTTCTCCAGCTCATTTTACTGATGAGGAAACTGAGGTAGACAGGCTCTTCCTATCTCCAGGACTGGTGTCTATGTAAAATCATGCAAGACTCATTGTTCAATGCACTGATGCAGATAACTTTGTTCAATCATCTTTCTATTCTCATTATTGAGGTCGGTATAGTCAAAATAGTGAGACAGATAATTATGTAAGGTCTTCTACACTGTTAGGAATATATTTTGTGAGAAGTCTAAGTGGAAGAGAAATTCCCTGTAGATGGGGACATTCTCCAGATGACCCTATTTACAGATGAATTTTTGCTGATTGGGTGAAAGCCAGAGCACCGCAGTGATTGTGCTAGCAATATACAAATAAAAAACAATTAAAAATGGATTTGTAGTCATTAATGTGAACCCCCAGATTGTGGTGGACTATAACAGAGGTGTCAAAATCATGGCCCAGAGAGCATAAAACTCCAGGTTGAGGCCTCAACCACAGTAAAAAGCAAATGGGAGATATTGAACAAAAATAAATGAAAATATAATACAACATAGATGTTGTTAATTTGTGATTATCTAAATCAATATGCAGCCATAAGGATCTAATTTCTAATTGAGTTTGGCACCACAAGATTGCAAGTTCACTATGAGTCAAGAGTGAAATGGAAACCATAAAATATGTCTAATGACATCTTCGGCTTCATTAATAGAAGTTTAGTTTTCAGAGGAATAGCATTTACAAACTCACTGTATTTTACTCTGGTCATATGGGATATCAATAGTAACATATTTTTTGTTAAAATGATTGGATGCAGGTGGGTGGGCTGCCCATTCAGTTAGTCCATCAACAAATCCATCTTAAAGTGCTGCAGAGAGACAATAAATTGAGCTGGACCAAGGATTAAAAGAACGTTGGACCATATTGGGGAACTTGTGCATTGTTTTCAATCCCTTCTCTGCTACTAAATCCCATCTCGTTAACGTTAATATTCCTTTGGATATGCTGTATGGCTGAAAGCACACAATAGCACAATTTTAGAAGAATCAAACCTACAAGCGTAAGGGCAAGCAAAGTGGGACTTTTTGTGGTTTTTTTCTTTTGGAGTTCTAGTTCTCAGCACTAAGGCAATCAAGTGCCTTTGATTGAGTCTTGTCTTTGACTGAATCAAGAGTCTTTGATGACCTGCTTAAGTCACAAGAAAACCTGAACCTGGGTCACATGGATTGTGTTGCCCTCTGACCCTGAAGAAGTGTATATATCTGAGGTTAGAATTTTGCTTTGGGGCTCACTCATGGGAAGAGTATTCCTGTGATGTGGCCAAATGAGACTCTGGGTAGCCATTAAGGAGCCCCCCATTCCCTCCATCCCCACCCCACCTTGAGCTTTGAAAACCTAAATGTTGGTGCTTCTCTCTCTCTGGTAACTATATATGTATTGTCTTGGTCAGACAGTTAGAAGCCCTGTCTGTTGATTTGTGTTATTTTCTCTGAAGTTCAGGGTTCTGACTTTTTCCCCTGAACTAAGTGAATGATATATGTATGTTTAGTTAAAGTAAGATTATTGACCTCTTTTAAGGTGCTTTCCTTTACAGAAGCTATGCTAGCAGCCCTCTAGTATGCTGGTGTTGTTTGTCTTGCACTCCCAAAGCAGCTGCAAACAACATTGTTGTTACAAAAAGTGACTCAGAAAGGGTTAAGGAAACAATGTACAATGTGTCTGAGTTAGTAAATTCAGCTTACCATTTACTTTCAAATGTAATAGAAAAGATATGATAAAGTACCTTTATGACCAGAAGAGGAGGTGAATGATTTATGTACCAAGAAGACGAAAGGAGAATAGATAACCAAAGTGTTGCAGTATGGGGCCATAAGATACTAAAAGGCCCAGAGAAAGGTCTCTAGTAAACTGTATAGATCTTTTATCATGAATCTGGGAATGAAATAAATAGCCATTTCACAGGAAGCAGAGATAGGAATGGGTTGCAATTTTAGACTTGGAAGTTTTGAAATGTCACACCCTCCAAAATTAACTTTTAACTTTGACCACATTCAAATTGAAACTTGATTGTTTAATAGTCCAAGATCTTGAGATATATCTTCAGTATTCTTTTCTTAATGGAATAGGCATAAACCAGGAGATTTGGGTTGACACACATCAAAAGAGTATAGCAGGAAAATGAAAGGAAGTACAAATTTTTTCTAATTTGTTTTAATATCAACAACCCTCATTTGACTTTTTTTCATATGAGATTATCCTTGAAGAAACACTTCAGAAAAATCAAATTAAAGGAACATGTTATTAATTCAATTTCATATGACAGGTTGCTAATTGGATATCTTCTTGGATCATACATTAACTGGACATCAGAAGAATTTAAAGTGTCAGGATAATAAAGTGACAAGCTTATAATCACAGGCCAATAAATATCATGTTACAAAATAGAGAAAATGTCTCCAAGGTTAGCCATGGCAGTTCTATGTCATTAGCTACACTGACCTTTCATTGGGATTGGAAATCCTAACTTCAAGGCAATTATAATCAGTGTATTCAAAAAGTACTCATTATCTATATTAGTAATGAAAACTGCATGGGCAAATGTGCATGTAGTTATAGAGGAGGGAGTGTTTTCTTCATCATAAAGACAATTAGATCATGGACTGTGTTCTTAAATTGCCTGGAAATTTGACCAGGGGCATTTTAAGCAAGTAGTTACTTTCTTGGGCCACATATTTTTGGTTGGATAAGGGTTATCATCTTTTTATGTGTTGCCTAGTAACAAATCAATGCTTTGGGGGAAGAAAAGCCTTCCATGCCTAGAAATTTTTGCTTGGCAGCTCCCTGAAGGTTTGCTATACATTTCTTCATACACAGGTATACTACACTAGGAGAATCTATTTTAGTTTAAATCCAGGCTCTTGTCCTGCCAGGGAATGGGTCCTGGCTGAGGATTTCACCAATCACAGCCCAAAAGATGAGACCTCTTAAATAGATATGATATCTTTTTATGATTATGTTTCTTTATGATATCATGCCGTTCAAGAGCCGGTTTCTGTAATTCTTTTATCCCTGAGTTAGTCAGACTAAAATGGTGGCCAAAGAGTCTAGCTTTATATTAGCAGATAACTGGTGCAAACTTGTCTGAAACTACTTCTGTATTAGTTTAATTTCTCTTTACCTAAATGTTTAGTAATTTTATTTGGAACCCCAGCTAGTTCTGTTGTGTGCAATTTACTGCACTAAAGTTGTCAGTATTGTACAATGGAAAGGGTACTGGCTCTGGAGTGAGGACCTAAGCTCAAATCTCAGCTAAGTTTCCTCTTGGTAAGGTAGCTTAGCTTGCTCCCTAGGCCCACTAGATAATCACTGAGCTTTGTAACTATGATATATGGGCACCATTAGCTTTTAGCTCTGAGTTCAGTTTTGATCGAGATTGTATTAAGAAAAGAATGGTGCTTTACCTTCCTTTCTTCTCAATGTTATTATTTATGCATCAATGGTAAATATCCTGCTTGGTTCCTTGATGGAGTCACAATTTCACATAATAATAGACGCAGCATTAGAAGAGACTGCAGATGTCAAATAAGGAAACGTTGGCCCAGAAAGGTTCAGTGACTAGCTCTGGTTTACATGTAGTAAATAGCAGAATTGGGTGTGGTCTTTCCTTTTATTACAGGGATTTATTCTGCGAAGTTTTGGTTCAGTCAAAGGGCCACAATTGAAGACCTAGAGGGTCACACATGGCCTCAAGATTTCAGGTTTCCCACCCCTACTTGAATCTAGACTGATTGGAAGCTAAATGGAGGAGCTGCTTTCCTGCATTAAAGTAAAGAAGTAAAGAAATTTCCCAAGAACAATTTAATAGTAAGCACATATTTGACATCTCTCAGTGAATGAATCTCCCTCCATATTTTGTTCAAAGCTTGTCCCAAGTTATTACTGTTCATTCAATATTTGTATCTTATTTTTTAAGGGTTCTTACATAGTTTACTCCTGTATCCTAACATATTTCAAAATAAAGAAGAAAGCATCAAATAAGAAAGTAGGCCAATAAGATAACCCACTCTGTCATTAACTTCAGAGCTTAAAGGATATAAGCTCATTACTGCTACCATGCATATTCTTTCTGCCAATGCATTTTCTAAGTCTTCTATGCCTTGATGAGACATCTCCCTGTCACAGTGAGTTGCTGTGATCACCAAAAAAAAAAATGGCTATCTTGTAATCAGCTTTCTTGATACAAGCCTTTTCATACTTTGGTAGTCTGGTCTACATCGCTGGGTTCATTATCCAAGTCTATTTAGACTTTTTACTCCACAGGCAGAGCTTCAAGAACTCAAGGGGATCTTCTTGCCCCAATAGAGCATTAGAGAAAGAGTGTATATAGCCAGCCTGCTATTTTTGATAAACCTAATGAGTGTTACAGTAAGATCCTTGCATAGAAGCAGTAAAGGTGGCACAGTGGATAAAGAGCTAGATATGGAATCAGAAAGTCACTTAGCCTCTTTATACCTCAGTTTTCCCAACTCTAAAATGGTGATAATAACAGCACCTACATTCTAGCATTTTTTGAGGCTCAAAATGAGATAATATTTTTAAAGCACTTAGCAGAGTCCCCAGCGTAGGTGCTTAATAGATGCTATTTCTTTCCTTTCTCCTTCTGAATGACATTTAGGGTCTAGAACTTGATCAAACCCCAGAGTTCTATAAGAAATATTATAGAAAAGAATGGAGCATAGAGATTGGCCCAATTGGCATTTGACCAATAGCTTATAAACTCTGCCCCTAACAACAATGCTGCAGTGAAAGAAAACAGGATTTGGGGTCATGGCAAACAAGTTTTGAATCCTGACTCTTCCTCTTATTTCCTGTGTGATCATAGGCAATTCATTAATTAGGCTAGAACTCAATTTCTTTATCTGGAAAATGAGAGGGTTGTAATGTGACCACTAACGTCTCTTCCAGATCTAAATTTATTATCCAGCCTATGATTGGTCAAAAATTTTTATGCTTGAACTTCAGGAAAACAAACAGAACATTTCCACTATTATCAATTTTTTTTAAATTACATATACAGAGAGATTGTGGGCATGTATTTGTATGGTGTATGAGGTGTCCAGGAAGGACAAGCCCCTCTAGTATAAGGGCTTGCTGAGCCCTTTTCAAGGCTGCTCAGCCACCTTTGGTATCTACCTTCATCCCACTCTCACCTGTGGCTCCGAAGAGCTTTAGCATGTATAGGAAAACTGTCTCGGCTGACCAACTTGACAGTAACTGACAGGTCTCAAATCTGTTGGTGAGGGACGTGTGCTCCAAGCATGTGAAGACTTCCCCTGGTGGAATGGGTGGATGAGAACAATTTGTTCCAACAGCCATTAAGATGGCTGAAGCAGGCACTGTGGAGCGCTTAGAACTTGTTTATACAGCAAAGATGCCAAGGTCATCCACTGCATTCCAGGGCCATTGCAGTCATCCTGACCTTTTTCTTGCCACTGGACTTTGATGACTCTGGAAGAGAGAGAGTAAGGCTGACAACTCTGTGCAATTCTGCCTCACTTAAATCTATTTCATAAGTAAGTTAAGACATCACCCCATGATATCATTGTTACTCTTTGAAATGAAGGACAAACAACATGTATATGAGTATATATTTTGATGTGCTGTTCAACTCTTTGTGGCTCCTTGGACCATACTATCCATGGTGTTTTCTTGCAAAGATACTAGAGTGGTTTGCCAATTCCTTCTCCAATGCATTAAGGCAAACAGAGCTTATGTGACTTCGCCAGGGTCACACAGCTAGTAAGTGCCTGAGGTCACATTTGAACTCAGGTCTTCTTAACTCCAAGACCAATGCTCTATCCACTGAACCACCTAGCTGCCTCAGTGTATAGGTAAATAAAGACACATAGATGCATTCCATTGCTCATTAAACATCATCTTGTGCCATGAGTTAAGGAAAAATAAAAACCATAAGGTTATGAGGAAAACATTTTTTAATGTTTTCTACTTAGACCTTCAGGGAATGAGTATAAATTAGTAGATTCTAGCTAATTGTAACATCAGTTCCTAAAATAATTTTTATTGTTTTGTATGGTTTCTCAAGAATACATTCAATATTATTGTAGCTTTTACTTTCTTCCTTTTAGAGGAGTTATCTGCACTTCTATTTAAAAGCCCATTCACAAGCAGAATGAACTTAGATTTGATCGTAAGAGTAGATTATCAGCTAATGCTGTGGTTGCTGATACCTAGACACTGATTTGAATGAAACAAGTGTGAATTCAGAAAGAAAATGCAATTTTTAAAAAGTAAAAATAAAACAAAAAATTTATACTGGATGAAGTGTAACAAATGAAGATTGAAAAGTGCGTTAATCTGTCCATCAACCTCTCCCCTTCCTACTTAAAAGAGAGATGGATAAGGGGAAGAATTCATATGAGAACAAGAGTAAGGGAGCATTAAAGATGTGGAAACAAAATTTGGATAAAAGAAAAGAGGGGCAATTGTGGGAAACAATAGGAGGAATTTTGTTTCCACAAGATTAAAAGTGCTCCTCCCAGCTTTGAGTGACAGGAGAATGTAAGTCAGAGATGACTGGTTCTAATCAGAGCTGTGACCTAGAAGAACCAGGCTTCTGATCAGGTGAAAGGGTAGAAGTTTGTTTGCTTGCTTAAGAGCCATTTGAGGGGAGCATGAAGTGGGTAGTTCAGGAGGTTGCATCTAGCCAATGGAGAGCAAGGTGGGCAATTCGAATTGGGAGCAGCATAAAAGGGCTTGCATTTGTCTAAATCCCTGTACTCCATTAAGGGAGCTACCCATTTATTCAGAAAGAATAAGTGTAAAATAAACCTTTCTGGCTTTCCAAAAAAAAAAAAAAAGAAAGAAAAAAGAAAAGTGCTTTATATGTGTTATCTCATTTGATCTTTCCAACAGCCCTGTAAGTGGCTACAATTTTATCTGTTTTACAGCTTAGAGAGTTGACAGGATTTTCTCAGTGTCACACAGCAATAGTAAATGTCCAAGGGCGGATTTGAACTAAGGTTTTCATGATTCCACCTCCAGTGCTCTCTTCATTATGCTGATGCTAGAGCTAATCAGAACAAGAGAAGTCATCTCTCAATCAATGGAGGAATGACTCCCTTATGCAACATCTCTGGCACATAATCATCAGCCCTGTAGCCATCAATCCCAAAAGAACCAAGTCTCTGTGTTGATATAGTTTCCAGAGAACAGAAAATAACTGCTTAACTTGTCCATTTCCATGTTCAATACTTAATAGAGTCCCCATGTGCATAATAGACCCTCAATATTTCTAATGATTATGACTACTTAGTTACAATCTTAATGACTGAGGAGTCTATGTGGGAAAAGGAAGGTAAAACAGGAAATCATTCTGGCTAGACAATGAAGATGTTTTCCTTCTTAATTGATATTAAATCATTTAATCCTTCTTGAACAGATAGTACTTAAGTGATTGATTCTTTCATTTATAATATTTAAAACAGGCACATAAATAAGCAAACTAATTGGCTGCTACAGATTCATTATTTTCTCAGGCCATTGTCTTGTCACTTTAGTAAGGGCATGGTAAGAGATTGCAAAATATTCCAAATAACTTATTATAGTATATATGCATATATATTTAAGTCAAAGCTAATATAATTATTTAGAGTGATAAAATAATGGCCTTTAACATTTTCCCATTATTTTCATTTTAACTGGGATGAAAATGAGTTCACAGTAGCTTCAAGCAGCTCTTTATTCATAGAAATGATAGCATGTCAGCTTCCATAACATAATTTGATTGATTTTGCCATCATGTTTCCCAATTGATTTTTCATTCACGGAGGCCCATAGATTTTGCAATCATGCTGCAATGTATAAGATTAGAGGAATTTAAGATAAAATATCTTTTGAAATTAAATTAGCCAGAGATTTTTTGAATAGTTTGATCATTTTATAAGACACACTGGCCTTGAATTAGGACATTTTAAAATGAGCTTTTATTTCATTCTGGACCAGCCTAGACGGAATCTTTCGGTGAGGTATAATTGATTTGCTGTGAATTCCCTCTGAAGATGATGAGTGTGGCCTAGGAGTTCTCATTTTTCAAGAGTTCATAAAACCATGTAACAAAGGATTGCTACTAAAACAGATACCAAATGTTCTCTGAGCGAACCACACATCACCCTGAATGGGATGTTAGTCTCATTTTACAGAATTAATGTTGCACATTTATAGTTGCTGTGCCGTCTCTCAGTTTATCAGTTGATGGAGGTCAAAGAATTGGAAGAAAGAAATAGGATCCCACAAGTCCTGAGACTATCAAATAACCTATCGATAAATTACCAACTATGTGCTTAGCACTGTGTGGGCTAAAGGGAATATACCAGGCTATAGAACTATAGGAAATACAAAAGAATGATCCATGACCCCTGCTTTTGAGCAACTCACAGTTTCTCCACCAGGGGTGTCTATGATGCAGGCAAAAAAGTTAAGAACTTTTGAATTAGTTGAGTCAGGGGAAGCCTTGTGTAGGAGGCTACACCTAAACTCCTTTGCAGGAAGGTCAGGACTCTATGAGGCAGAGGTGAAGAGAGAGATCAGTCCAGGTGTCCAGTTTGCTCCCATGCAACTGGAACAACGGATCACTTAAAGCTCAATGACTAAAACAGATCATTCGTTTTTATTAAAACCCTGTTCCAGTACCTTCAAGTAGAGGCAGTTCTCAAATTGGCTAGTATGTAGTTCAGGAACATAGACACAAACACAACTGCTGGCAAGATTAAAATTACTGGGCAAAGAGTTTTCCTGGTCTTTCAGGTTCTTTACCAAAGTTCTAGAAACTACTTTTGTACTCCTTTTGCCCAGTGGCCCAAATGTAGGTGCTAGATCAATCCACCTGGAAGAATCCCCTGGGTCTATACCATATTTTCTTTGCTTGTAATAGTCCTAGTTGGTGTTGGGGTCCACTCATGCCTTCCCAATTTCACCAATATCCTGGAGCACTTCACCAGACATTGGGAACAGCCTATACAAAGGCATAGTGGTTAAGAGAATTTGTGAGCATGTGTGTGTACATGTATATATGTATATACATTTATATATACACATGCATATATATATACATGTATGTATATGTGTATATATTTTATGTATATGTACATAGTTGTGAATATATGTATGTATATGTATATATGTTTTGATGAAATAATAAGTAGGCCAATCTGGTTAGAATAAAGAGCATATGAGGGATGAAATAACACGAGCTGTTTGGAAAGCTATATTTCTGCTAAACTATGAAGGCTTTCAGTGCCAGATAGAGGAAATCTATTTTATCCTAAAGATAATAGGGAACCACTAAAGACTCTTGAGCAGTAGAGAAACTGTACTGGATGTGCATTTCCATGACTTTTTATACACATATCTTTTTGCAGATATTTATTGACATGCAAACATATGAACACTGATCATCCTACACCAATTGATCAATAAACAAATATTTATTGAGTACTTGTTCAGTTTCCAACACAAAGTCTGCCAACAGCTGTGGGAAGAGCTTTGTTCTTTACAGCTTTTATTTTTTTTAAATAAATTTGATTATTTTTTTATGTCACTCAAATTCCTGGCATATTATTTCCTATTTACCCTGGAAAACCACTCCTTATAATAACAACTTTTTTTAAAAAAAAGGAAGGAAAAAGTTTCAGTAAATCTAACCAAACATCAGAAAGTTTCATGTTATATTCAGTGTTCTGCATTTATGCTCTTCTCCTCTTTCCTCACCACAAAGAGATAGAGAAAAATGCCTTCCTGTATCTCTTCTTTGGCACATTTTAATTTTTGTAATTTCATTTATTTTGTTGTTGCTTTTCTTTCCATTTACATTGTTGAAGTCATTGTGTATATTCTTTTCAACCTATGTCTTTATATATAAGACTTTATATATAGAAACTGTCTTTTGGCAAAATGCAACTCCCTAAGTCACTTGCCATACAGTAGTTTTCTGTCTTATTCTTATAGACTGGAGATGCCATGGTTCTGTTCTGATTCTTCTTGCACCACTCACTGCTGCAGGCACACATTTTATTTCCTCTTGCCCTTCTCTTGTAATCTGTGTTAATACATCTCTTTAGGTTTTCTTTCTGTAAATCACAAATTTGGTTTCTTCATACAAGGTATCAGGTTTCTTGCATGCTCCTCCAGCAAGTAGTTCCTTTAAGAATATGTGGAGAAGGCTGACTTCCTTCAGCTTCTAGCTGAAGCATTTGGAGTTATGGAGTGAGTAGAGGAGGCTATCTTAAAAAGAGGAGGTCCTAAGAAATGAGAGATGCCACATAAACAAGGAGATCCCTCTATGGTAGAGCTAGACAATGAGAAAACGTAGCAGATGGTGCCACTTTACTTAAAATGCCTTCTGCTGACCTATATCTGAATGTAAATTCTTTTTGGATGCAGACCAAGGACTGCTAGCATTAGAATTAAAAAAAAAAAAAACATTTTGTAGGGCAGATCAGAGTTATATGGTTGCACTTAATATTTCTCTAATTTTTCACTATGTTTTTTTCCCAACTATGCCACAAGCTATTTGAGGACAAGAACCAACTCTTTTAACTTTTTATTTTTGTACATCTTATTAAGGGGTATCCTGAAGCCAGATCTAACCTTCAAACCAATCGTTAAATATTCAGTATGGAAATATCTACCTCAGACATCTGCACTAAGTACAAATGAATACTTGATTTATTGTTTTGTTGATTGTCTTCATAGGTTCCCAAAGTGGGTGATACTGTGGGGGGTGCTGGGACAATGCAGGGGGGTGGTAGTATTTTGAAATGACACAAATTTCCCCCCCCCAAAAAAAATTAAAGGTTAAAGAAAATAGATTTCCAGGGGGCGCTGAAGTACTTTTTTAAAGGGGGTGGTAGGCCAAATAAGTTTGGGAACCTTTGGCTAGACTTAACCTTAATAATGCAAATTAAACTTAAAACTGGATATGCATACTTTTTTTTGAGAGGCTGGTTGCTAAACATTTACCAGTATGCCCCTCTATTGCTCTATAAACATTGATTCACTCAGCTGGTAAACATTTAATAAGTATCTACTATGTATCTGGCACTCTGCTAGGCATTGGGGATATACAAAAGCAAAACAGGGTCCCTGTCCTTAAGGAGTTCACAAAATGCAAATAAATAAATACAAAGCATGCTATAGAGAGAATAATTAGGAAACAAGTAACAGGGAGGGCAATGGAATTACAAGGAGTTAGGGAAGGCTTCCTGGAGAAGGTAAGATTTTAGCTTGTATCTTAAAGGAAGCGGGGGAGGTCAGTAGTTGAAGCAGAGGAAGGAAAGCAATCCAGGCATTGGGGACAACTTGGGAGAGTGCCTGGAGCTGAGAAATGGAGTTAATTGTTATTGGAACACCCAGTAAGTCAATGTCACTAGATTAATGAGTGCATGTTGGGGAGTAAGGCATAAGAAGACTGAAAAGGTAGAACGAGGCTAGGTTATAAAGGGCTTTGAATGCCAGACAGAACATTTTGTATTTGTTCCTGGTGGCAATAGGGAGCCACTAATTTATTGAGTAGATGGGGTAATATGATTGAACCTGAACGTTAGGGAAATTACTTTATTGGCCAGATGAAACATGGATTGGAATGGGGAGAGACTTGAGTCAGGAAAACCCATCAGCAGACTGTTGAAATAATCCAGGTATAAAGTAATGAGGGCTTGCACTAGCGTGGTGGCTGTGTCAGAGGAGAGCAGGGAGCATATTGAAGAGATGTTGCAAAGGTGAAGTTGAAAAGCCTTAGCAACATTTGGATATGGAAGATGAGAGATAGTGAAGAATGCAGGATGACTCCCAAGTTGTGAAACTGAGGGACTGGAAAACTGTTGTTGCCTGTTATAGTAATAGAGAAGATAGGAGGTAGAAAAGATAAGCTCTGTTTTGGACATACTGTGTTTAAGGGGGCTGTCCTCCAATTAAGCAGGGAAGATACTGTTGCTCTCTACAGTAATGAAGGCTGAGGGAATGAAATCATCACTACATTGTAGACCTGTTGTCTAGAGGCTAGTAATAATTATAATAACTGGCATTTATATAGTTCTTTAAGGCTTGCAGTGTGTTTTATATCCATTATCTCATTTAAGCCTCACAACAACTCTGATCTTTTATCTTTTAACCCAGTCTTAGATGAATAGTTTGCTATTTTAATAATGTGCTTACTGCCACAAGCTTTGAATCCCTCACTTTATTAACCTCTCACCATTTCAAATATATAGTGCTCATGCTTAATTAATCTTCCATCTGCTTTCTCTACTCCAAGGCTGATGAATGTTGCTTGTGAAAATCACAAACCTCACTAATTTCATCTTTGCAAATTTGGAGCCAGTAGGTTAAAATCTTTTTTTGATACCTACTCGCTGTGCGATTGTGAGTAATTAACTTCATTTCTCTGACACTTAGTGTCAACTATAATATGGGTATAATAGAATATGTGTTACTGCAATAGCTATTATTTACATAGTACTTGGAGGTTTGCAAAGCACTTTGCATATATAGCAAGGCTTGTCCTGGTATAGCTTGCAGGGAGGCAGGAATATACATTTTTAGCATTTCCTCCTCTTAATCTTCTTCAAGGAACACTTTAATTCATAGCCAAAGAATAAGCGGAGCTGGGACTAGAAGCTTGGGCACTCTGCTCTCCTCAGAGAGAAGCGTTATTGGGCTAAAATTATATCTTTCTCCTCCCTTAAATATTGTTAATCCAGGGGATGTAACTTTTAGGTTTAAAATCCTGATCACTGTTCCTTAATGAGGAAGGAGGGCTGCAAGCTCTATATCCAAGGCTTCACTTCCATCCCACCAAATACCAGTTCCGAATTGAACACACATTACAAATAGTGAAGGAGCCCATTTATCCAAGTCAGTAGCAAAATAGAAATCAGAGAAAGTATATATAGGAGAATATA
>CM053622.1:365695235-365708678 GCA_028646595.1 Phalanger gymnotis | reverse complement strand
GAGAGAGAGAGAGAGAGAGAGAGAGAGAGAGAGAGAGAGAGAGAGAAAGAGAGAGAGAGAGAGAGAGAGAGTGAGAGAGAGAGAGAGAGAGACAGACACCCAGATTTCACACAAGGGAAAAAAAAAAATCACTGAAGTCTGTAATCTAGAAAACTGGGAATGGAGACATGATAGAAGTTCTACATGTCACCTTCCTAGAGTCTAGAGTCTTTCTTTCCTTTAAGTGAGTCAAAGAAATGTTGGAGCGGCCAGCTTCTCTCTCAAAGCTGGAAGCTAGAAGGGTAACCCAAAGATGTTGAAAAGAATGGATCTCTCTTCTCCCTCACTCTTGCCAGCTCTGCCCCACACCTTATGCAAGTCTGGGGCATTGATCTTCACCCATGAGGACAGAATCCTATACCAATGAACTTTGGACCAGGTTATATGTACATTATGTCATTCGATCCTCACAACAACCTTGTGTTGTGATTGCTATTCATATTTCCATTGTTACTGATGAGGAAGCAAAGACTAAGAAAAGATAAGTGGCTCAGTGTGGAACAGCTAAAGTGCTTGAGGCAAGATTTGAATTCAGGTCTTCCTGACTCTAAGTCTGGTGCTTTTTGTGTGATCTCTTTGGGATACAGCCCTAGAAGTGGTATTGCTGGGTCAAAGGGTATGCACATTTTTATAGCCTTTTTGGGCATAGTTCTAAATTGCTCTCCATAATGGCTGCATCAGTTCGCAACTCCACCAATGATGTAACAGGTTCCTATTTTCTCACATCTTCTCCAGCATTTATGATTTTCCTGTTTTGTCATGTTAGCCAATCTGACAGGTGAGATGTGGTGCCTGAGAGTTGTTTTGATTGGAATTTCTCTAATTAATAATGATTTAGAGCATTTTTCATATGACTATAGTTAAGCACTCCTTTTACTCCTTTTCTGTCAAGGGAAGAAGAAGTTCATCTACTTGCTAGGGCTAATCCTTCCACTTCCATGACCCTGGAGGAGAGAGTGAGGCTGATAACTTTGCTTCTGCCTTGCTTAAATCCAATTCACAAGCAAGTTAAGACATCGTGCTTGTGATATCATTGGTCCTTTTGGACAGCAAAAGATCAACCAGAACAATCCTCCCATGGGTAAGCTTAATCGTATCCCTTACTGTCACCTATCCCATTTCACCTAATTTATTACCCCTCTAGCATCTTTAATCTCTTCCTTTCCATTGGTGCCTTCTAATCCAATAAGCAAACATACTTTAATTTTCTCAGTCGTTAAACACACAGAAGTCCAAGAAAGTCTCCCTTCAACAATTCATCCATCACAACTTTTTTCTTCCTTTAAGTCCCAAATATCCTAAAAGAGTATTCTATCATTCACTACTCAGCTTCATTCTTCATATAAGCACAGTAAAAGAGTGGTACAGTGAAACAAAGATGATACTTGGAGCTAGTGGACCAAGGTTCAAATTCCAGCTCTGCCAGTTACTTGAGGAAAGTTGCCTTACTTCACTGGGTTTGAATTTCCTCATTTGTAGAGTGAAGAATTGTAGGTTGTACTAGGTGATCTCCAAGACCCCTTCCATCTCCAATTCAATGACCTTCATTGTAAAAAGATCTCCTAATGGCTGAGTTCCAATGCATCAATGTGATCTCTGTTTTTCTTGATCTCTGTGTAGCATTTTATGCTGTTGGTAACTCTTTCCTTATAGATAATAAATCTTCCTTTGGCTTTCATGAGACTGGCATCTTCTTGTTCCTTTCCTATTTCTCTGACTATTCTATTATCTGTCTCCTTGACGTTTACTTAAATTAGGGCTGAAAAGAATCACATTAATTATCCAGTTGGTTAAGTGATTGCCCAAGATCAGAGAACTAGTGAATGGGAAAGCTGAGACTAAAATGTGGGTCTCTTGACTCTTAGATAACTAGTTCTTCCACTTCCTGAGTAATAATAATATTTGAGATTACCACCAGCCCCACCCCCACCCCCTCCTTTCCCCTCCTTTGGAATCTTCTTCTCCTTTAGATACCTTGAGATTAAATCCCTCAGACCCCTTAAAATAGTGTCACCTTCAGCATAGACCCCATGTATAATGATCCCATTCAGTTGCTTTTCCTATCATTTTTTTCTTCAATATCATTTTCTTTTCCTCTAGAAGAGTACCCAGACTGTGAAGATAGAGTCCAAATATGTTGGTTTCATTGCTTTTGATGGTAAAAAGAATTCTTTATAAAATCCTTGCAGACTCTTCCTCACCAGCTTTATTCTATTTGTTAAACTCCTTCTAATTCAACCTTTAAAATGCCCTCAGGAGGAATTTGCTTTGTTGTCTCACTTGCTAAGATTTTCTTAAACTTATTTTTCCATTAATTGCTTATTTTTATTTTACAAATTTCTCCAATAAATCAGTAACTATAAACAATGACTAATTTTTAGGTTTTTAAGTAAGGAAAAGGAAAAGATACTTTTTACACATTGGGCTAGAAAATATGCATTAATATATTGATTAACTATTACCCTGCTATATGTAACTCAAAAGATTAATAGTCTCCTGAGTTGTATTCAATGTATATCTGTTGAAATAAAGTAAAACCCAAATCAACATATTTATAAAACTTCATGAGAATGATCTGATTAGGTGGGGGTGGGGGGATGGAAGGGGTGGGCAAGCTCTCATTTGCAACAAGTGTCCATCATAAATATTTATATTTAAAGGGAGCTAACACTTAAGTGCATATTCACCTAGAATAGATAGCTAGTCATCTCTTAACTTGATGGTAATGTAAGCATCTGCTTGTTAATTTGTATTTTAGGCTAAAAGAGAATGGGTCTCTGGAGATGCCTATGGTTAAAATGTTTCCACTTGATTGTACATGTACATGCAACGCAGATGCCATTGAAATATAACACACTTGCACATTGTTTCTATTTTATAGTTTATTTGTTCCTTTGTTATAGGTATCAAAGAGGAAACTTTTATAGGTTCTGTGGTAAATGAATTTAAGAGAATAGGGTATATAGAATGAATGGGGGAAGGTATGTAACTTAATAAGCCAACATCTCAGATATAGCACAATCGATTTTCTTAAATATGGATGGTTTTGAAACCAAGGAAGCCATTGAAAAATCTCTACATAAAACTGAAAGGGACTCAAATTATTTTTGTGCAAGGATACTGCTATAAGAGAGTAGGAAGCTTTCAATAAAATAAATAAAGTTATTTTCAGAACATCATTGTATACCTATTTGATTCTCATAGTTGCTATTAAAACAAACAAAAGACCTCTCCAGCCACCTTTCTGCATGACCTACAGGTTTTAATTTCAGATCCCATACTCCTACACTAAGGCTTCATCACCTTGATTGACTATTGCCTCACAAGGCCCTCAGGAGTTAAAATAGAGAGGAGAGGAAGTGAAAGGAGGCAGGGAAAGCTGCCAGGCTTTACTTTTGGCCAATATTTTTTGTCAGTCACCTGGCCACTGTATGTGATTTTTGACCATCCTTCTGTACTGGTAGCTTTCACACTTCGCATACAGTAAGTGCTTAAATGTTTGTTTTTCATTGATCCATTCAGTAAACTGATTTTTTAAGATACACTTTGCAAATAGAAATCATACTCTGGAATAAAAAAAAGGATAGAATTATATATGTTTACACATACAAACACACATATACACATATCTATCTGTATGAATGAAAATATTGTTCCTCTTTTCTACAATTCAAGTACTGTAAAATTATTTTGTAGTATTTGTTTCCATGTTTGTAGCTAGATTATACTTTGAGGTGTGTGTGTATGTGTGTGTGTTTGTGTGTGTATACATGCCATTCTGATCAAAGCCCAGGGAATTTACTAAAGCTTCTACACATGTATCTGGTACAGTTGGAGTCTTGTTTACTACCCCAGCCAACAGTTCACCAATATTTGTTTGTTTTTCCCCGTTCATGCTTGAATTTCCTTAAGTGTGGGTACAAGCTTTCTCAAAAACCTCTGATCAATAACTACTTTCAGCTATCAGGATTTGTTGGTTATCACATTACAGTTGCCTATTGATTGTAAAGCTGAATCAAAATACCAGCAGTCAGTATCCCAAAGAGTATTTAAAATATTCTGTATTCATATAAAATTGATAGATTCATAAGTATGTTGGTGTTCAGTTTATTCTCTGTACCAATGACTAAAATATCTGGTCACACAAGCATATTCTTTTCCATCTTTATTCATTTTCAATGAAGATGGATTTTTCTAAAAATTATTTCAATGCTATGCTTTTTGTAATGTTTTAATTAAAAGCAATGTGCTATTGCAATGCATCTGCATTTCTGTATTTGGTAATATAGACTAGCTATCTGCCACTAGAAATTTTTCCAACGTCTCATCTTGCTTGGCCAGAAAATATACAATGTTCCAAGACTGAGATATTATTTTATTTTAACTATTTCTTCTGAATATTTATGCATTTAGTAACTTAGAAAAACAATTTAATTTACAATATGGTAAATATGACCATCCATATTCTATCATTTTGAATTCAGATAGGATTTCCATAAGAAGTAATTAGAGGAAGAAAGCAAATTAGCAAACTTAAGGAATTCAAAAGGCTTCATGATCATCTTTTCTGTGCATTCCATTCTCAGGCTTAATTACTCAGGTTACTCCCACAAGGATGCAATGGTCCAGCCAGTAAGGTTCCATTCAGTAGTGCCTCATAGGCTAAAACTTTGTGTTGTTGTTGCTGTTGTGAGGCATAGAGTCAATTATCAGGAAAATAAATTTGGGCAAATAAAAGTTTTGAGCTGTACGACTTTCTCATAAAAGGAGCAAAAGCCCCAGTGTTTCAGTCATTACTTAGCATTTATTTTTAATCTTCATTTAACTTTCAGAATATATTTTATATTGAAATTGAGAGCTAGAGAGAACATTAGAGATCACACAATGCAGCCTTCTCATTCCATAGCAGAAGGAACTGAGACCAGATAGATCTAGTGATTTATCTAAGGTCACATGTCAAGTGAATGACAAAATACAGATTAAAATTGAGGTTTCAATTCCCATTTATTCAGTGATGCCTCAGAATTTATATTAAAAGCAATATATTCAGTGAATTTCCTACTTCATTTTAAAGGAAACAAAGGGCCATGGATATTCTTGGAATTACTTTGACAGATTCAGCTACCTGTCATGACAGATAGCATCCCATGACTTAGAGTCAGGAAAATTGAGTTCAAATCCTTTCTCAGCAATATGACCTTGAGCAAGTCACTTAACCCCAATTGCCCTGCCCCCCCCCAAAAGAGTTAATGGTGCCATTATGATTGATCTGCAGAAATAGGAAGCACACTTGTCAGAGTTCAAGACTTACCATGGCAAGTAGTAGCAGTTTACTCCCCTCACCCCAGCATCAGGGTTATGCTAGGTCCCTGAGAGTGAGTTGAAGTATTGTTGATGACCCTCCCCTCCCAAACCCCCCCCCTCCACCACCCTCTGACCTGCCAGTGTGAGCACAGATTACCTTTAAGTGAACAAACTTAGAAAGAGAGGAGTAGGATGTGGGTAACATATCATGCCTAGTAGTGCCAAACCCAGGAAAAAATGAATCAGAATAATATAGCACTATGCTTTGTAAACTGACTAGGGACTAAAGCATATGCACATCAACCAAAGAATCAAAAACTCAGGTACAGTGCGCGCTCTCTCTCTCTCTCTCTCTCTCTCTCTCTCTCTCTCTCTCTCTCTCTTATAAAAAGATATATCTCTATATACTGGTCAATAGAAAGGTTTTAGTGAAGAAATTTCTGAATGATTTCCTATCCTTGAAAATCCCATAGAAATATATACCATAGAAAAATGGATTTTTTCCTATGACTAATATTAAACATATCGCCACATTCTACAACTTTGTCTAGCAAAGGACAGAATAGTTTTGATTACAGCCCTTTCCAGTAGGATCTCATGGGCCACCTCCAGATCCATTTCCTTTTCAAGTCATATAGATCTACATTTACTTTTCTCTAAGACATCTAGAAACCAAGAAGATTCTGGTTATAACCACGCCCCGCCCCCAAGCAGGGAGTGAAGTATGCCAGTGAGCCCTCCTCATCTGACTTGAGGACTAGTCAACCAACCTAGTGAAACAAATGTTTAGTATAGTTTCATAACAACAAAAATGTTTAGGGGATGTAATTTTGTAATTACAACATGTAATTTACAGCAAATTGAATAAATTACAAAGAATATGAATATAAGAAAAATTAGTATGAACATATCATAAGAACTTAAATGAAAGATTTAACAATACTCAATTATTATTTCTCTTTAATGCCATTCTCAGGTTATAGTATTTACTGAAGGACACTATGATTCTACCTTCTCATAACTAAAAACATAATAAATAGTAACAGTTAGTATTGTGTGTTCCAATAAGATCTGTTTTCCTGTGACAGAATAGAATCATTTGTTAAAGCACTTGTTATAGAAATAGTCAGTTATTTTAATCAGATGCAATAGTGATGATGGGAATTATTGCCCCAAAGGCTTACTTTTACAGTGGGAAATTACATGGTAAGTAACTTAATGGAACTTAGTATATATTAAAAGCAATTAAAATAAAAAGTCTATTTCTCAATAATCACAGTTTTGTTTTTAATGTTATACTTCTTATATGGCAGCAAAGATGTCCAGAGAATATTGTTTCATAATTCCATCATGTAAATTATAGCAAATTTAATAAATCACAAAGAGTATAAGTACAGGAAGAAATGATATCAAAATGATGTATGAATTCAGAATTAGCAAGGTTTCTGGAGAAAAGGTATATTTCATAATAGGAAGATATCTATAATTACCTCTTCATATGCTTTAGATTACTTAAACAGAGCCATGTCAGAAATAAATGCAGTATGAAACCAAAATATAGAAGCAACAGAAAAGCATGCTGTTATTTCATACTTTTCATTCATCTTCATTTAAAGTTTCCTTTGAAACCTTCCTGGAGTGATTGCAATAATCTGTAAAGCAGTAGGTAAGCTACCTAGAAAAAATCAGTACTTTTTGTCACTTTTATGAATATAACTCCTCCCATTAGTAGATTTTATTAAACTACTCAGTCTTTCCAAGGAGGTTTGCCTTATCCCACATTGGCTATATTATCCTCAAACTCTGGCATGTCGATATGAGAAATTACTTTGACATCGATTTAAAAAGGAAACCTCTCTGTCATCAAACTGCTTGGCTCTCCCTTCTTACTCATCTGATCTGTGATTCCATGATTCTGTGCCATCTATTAATCTTATAATTCATTATAGTTATGAAGTACTTTACATCTATTTCCTCATTTTATCCTAACAATAACCCTGTGAGGTAAACAATGTAAATATCATTATCTGTGTTTTACAAATGAGCACACAAAAAAAGGACCTTCCCCAATGGCACATATCTTATATGTCCAGAGGCAGAGTTTGAACTCAGATACTTCATCTCACCAATTCCACTACTTTTTTTTTTTTCCAGTACTACACCACTGCCTCAACTACCATCTCAAGTCTTATTATGACTTTCTTGTCACGCTCTGCCTTTGGAGATAAGAACTTATATGTGCCTAGACCTGGACTTGCACCTTGGTAGCGTAGCTTACAATCCAGGATTCTGTATCCTACCATATTGCCTCCTTAGGATTTTCTGAGACTTGTACAGTTCATGTATTTTTTCTAGTAACAAACTCTCAAAAGAGAGAATAATGAAGAGGCAACATTGTCAGAAAATTTTCCTAATTTTATCCCCCCAAACCAAACAGTACTAATGGAATATTATGCAATGATACAGCACTAAATCTGAATGTTATATAAGATCTCTGTTTTGGACACCTCTTTTTCTTCCAATTCATAAGTATATATACATATATATGTACATGTCTATATGTGTGTTGTATATATATATCATATATAGATGTGTGTATGTACATGTGCATATATGTGTGTATGTGTATATTATGTATATATATACATACACATACGTACATACCTATGAATATGAATATGATATGAAACAGAGAACCAGGAAGCCATTCACACAGTTTGTTATCTGGGTTCAAGCCTAATTATAAGTGAAAGTTGAGTTATGACACTAGAAATTGAACCTAATGCTAAGTGAAATTCTTCATCTGCATTTATCAAATTTAACTAGGTACTTATGATATCTTAGATTTAAAACAAAACCCATACATTACTTGTATGTTGTTCATAATTTTAATATACAGTAATGCCTTTATAAAAAATTCCAGGTCACCTTGAGAAAAACACACTAAATGCACCTGTGGAATAATTCCACTTGGTGAATTAAAGTTGATAACTTATTATCTTTCCTTTGGAAAATATATCTTAAAAATTATATACATGTTCATTTCAAGTACTTCATTCTCACATATGTAAAGGAAATATTTGTTGAAACATTTTCATATTGTCCATGTACTCAAAAGTATTTCTAATTGCAGTGTGGCATAGGAGATAGAGAGACCTTAGCTCAAATCCTGATCCTGTCAACACATTGTGTGACCCTAACCAAAGTACCTGATGCCTCAGTGATCCCAGACAACTCTCTAAGGCCACAGTCTCCTTTGCTACATCCTCTTCTAGCTTGTACCCTCTAACTGCAGGTGTTCCACATAATTTTGTGCTCGGGGCTCTTCTCTTCCTCCTCTTTACTACTTAGTAGTAAAGTACCTAGTGAAGTTTGCTTTGTGATCAATTCCCATGGGTTTAAAAACCATCTCCATGTGGATGACTCTCAAATCTACCTATACTGCCCTGACCTCTGCCAACTCCCAGTCTTCTATCTTCAACTTCCTTTCTCATGCTTAATGTCCAGTAGACATCCCGAACTCGTGTCCAAAACTGCACCCATTCATTATGTGTCCCTTTAAACTCTCCCTGCCTCCTACTTCCCTATTGATATAGAGGGTACTACTATCTTCCCTATCCTTCAGATTCAAAACCCAAGTATCATAGTATCATCCTTGATAACTCTGTCTCTGTCTCTGTCTCTCTGACTTTCTTGATACACCACAGAAGATAGCACCTTCTTCCTGAAATTTTGTTATTGCTGTTCAGTGTGTCAGTTATGGCCAATTCTTCATGACCCCATTTGGGGTTTTCTTGGCAAAGATACCAGAGTGGTTTGCCATGTCCTTCTCCAGCTCATTTTATAGATGAGGAAACTGAGGCAAACAGGATTAAGTGACTTACCCAGGGTCACACAGCCTGGTAAGTATCTGAGGCCAGATTTGAACTCAGAAAAATAAGTCTTCCTGATTTCATGCCTGTTGCTCTATACATTGCACCACCTAGCTGCCCCAAAGTAGATACTTAATAAATGACTGATTGTCTGACACTAGCAAAGGAAGTTTTTTTTACTGGGAACTCCCCAATACCAATAAAATCACAGATGTGCCACCTAGCTACTGCCTGTATTTAAATTACCACTTGAGCCTTATGCTAAGGCCACTGAGGTCTGCCGTGCAGTAGAACCAACAATCACAACAGCTGATGACTAACTACAACTAATAAACTAACAACAGTTTTTAAATACTTACTATGTTCTAGGTGCTTAAGTATTAAAAATATTAAAATGCAAAAACTTGATCCCTACCCCCATTTTAGTCTCAAAACAATTTTGTACATAAAGAAATTGAGGCTCAATGAGGTTAAATGTCTTATCCAAATCACACAGCTGGTAAGTTTCAGAGGCAGAAGAGATCGCTAGTGTTTATAGAGGAAAAATTCCTTAACAGAGGCCTTCCTTTTTCACTGGTGTCTAGCACGTTACCTTTCTAAGTGATGGTCACTTAGAAAAAGTCTGTTCAATTCATTTCAATTCAAATGACTATTACTTAGTACCTATTTATGCAAGGCTGTGTTGAATACTGGCTCATCTGAATAAACTATCATCTATTAGTTTGGACTTGCAATTACTAAATGAGTTTCTGAAGATTTAAATTCTACTGAAGGGAGATTACCTTTTGATCTTCTAGAACAATTTTTCATGTGAATAGGTACTCTCAATGTCAAAGGTCCTTGTGACAGTCATGTAGGGTATACTCAAATGCCAAACGTTACACCTTGGAATCAGCCTTTATAAGGATGTGCTGTCATTTTTTTTTTCAATTTGCGTAAGTTTTACCTGGTTCAAAATCAAATCAAAGAGTTAAAAGCCATCACCAAATTTTGCTTCCTTTCAAGTACAGTAAGTGGTTTCCTAAGAGAAGAAAAAAAATACCTAAAATATCCTATTATGTCTTTTACTTAGCTGGGGGTGACAAAGCAAGGAAATCTACAGAATCTATTTAAGATTGTATTGTATTCATGCTACTATTTTTAACACCACTGTCATATTCAACTGACTTTCTCTATTCCACAATAGATCTCTCCCTTTTGTAAGTACAGGGTGTCCCTAAAGTCTGGACACATAGAAAATCTCATTAACATATCATTAACTGTTTCACTGAAGACTCTGTGTTCCTCAACTTCTTTTTCCGGGGTATGCTAAAGCAGAAGGTGTACTCAATGAAAATCACAGATGCAACACACTTGATTGAACACATAAAACGCATAAAGAATGAATGTGCTAAAATTGATGGCAATATGGAGTTATTGGATCGAGTTCACATGAATCTTGCAAAGTACATCAACCTTTGCAACACAAATGATGGAAATCATATTGAAGACATTATTTGTTAATATTCCAATTAAATAAAATGTTGTTAAAAATTTCATTCATTTCATTTCTTGAAAATATGCATTTTTGCCTATGTGTCCAGGCTTTAGGAACAGCCTATAGTTCTCATCAAGTAAAACAAACCAGCACAGTGGCCATATCTGAAAATCTGTGTTTCATTCTGCCCTATAGTTCATCACCTCTCTGCTCAGAGGCAAGAGAAATGACTTTTCATCAAGCCACTAAAATCACAATTAGGTGTTACATTAATCAGAGTTCTGCAGTTATTTGCTTTCCTTTATTTTATTGTTCTTATTGTATACATTTGTCTTTTGATTGTGCTCACTTTACTTTGTATAAGAAGTTTAAAGTCCCAAATCTGAATCCATTCTGTTAATATTTTTTATAGCACAGCAATATTTTATTACATACAAAAGTCATAACTTGTTCAATCATTCACACAAATGGGACCTCCCCTACCCAATTCTTTGCTACTGAAAAAAAATTATGCTCTAAATAAAATTGCATACATGGGCCTTTCTTTCCATGTTTGACATTATTTGGTTGTAGCTGTTGTTCAATCATTACAGTCAGATCTGACCCTTTGTGAACCCATTTGGAGTTTTCTTGGCAAAGATACTGGAGTAGTTTGCCATTACCTTCTCTAGCTCATTTTACAAATAATGAAACTGAGGCAAACAAGATTAAGTGACCTGCCCAGGGTTGCCCAGCTAATAAGTATCTGAGGCCAGATTTGAATTGAGGTATCCTTGATTCCAGGCCTGATGCTCTGTCCACAGCACCACCTAGTTGCCATGTAGTAGTATGTCCAGTTAATGGATTTTTAATATAATTCTTTTTTTCCCTAGGCATCTTCAAAGCAATTTATAGTCTTAGTGCAGGAGTTCTTAAGCTGGGGTCCAGGAAAATGTGTATAGGTTGATATGCATGCATATACACATAGAGACACACATGTACACACATGTGCACTATGAAATTATATATTTATAGATATATACATGCATATACATATATATAAACTATAGTTCAATGTAATTGTTTTTCTTTTTTAATCCTATGTATTTTATTTACATTTTAAAACATTACTTTGACTAGGAGTCCGTAGGCTTTACCATAATGCCAAAGGGGCCCATGATATAAACAAAAGATTAAGAAGCTCTTATGGCAGAGAGTTAGTTAGATCATTAAGAATTTAAGTGATTTGCCCAAGGCCACATAGTCTATGGAGAGAAAGAAAAAGGGAGAGAGACAGAGACAGAGAAAGACACAGAGAGACACAGAGAGACACAGAGACGCACAGACAATGTACACGTTGACCCTAGCTGTGTAGACTGTGATGGCAGCTTTTTGTTTTATGCTGCCTCTTCGAATTTCTATCAGTTCCCTGGATAACTTGATTATCAAACCGTTATTAGACCTAGTTGCCATAAAGATTTTTTTTTCAATTAATTACAACAAAATCTTCTTCCAGTGAAGCTAACTATATTATGGCATATATCCATGCAAGAAAATATCAGTTAAGTTAGGTAAATCTCATCTCACTGACCTTACATTCAGTCTGGAGTTTGGATGACAACAGGATATCTGAACACCTTCTGTATGAAGAAAAATTAGTGTGAAAAGCATCAACAAATCTTATAAATATTGTTATGATATACTGAACAATAAATGAAATAATTCACAGAACAAGGCATTTCTGAATTTCACTAAATTTACTCAAAGGTAAAAATAACAGTGAATGAATTAAACTAGCATTTAACTCTCCAAAATAGGGTGGGTCATTTTGAACAAAAGAGTCATGCAGCTGTTAGGCAAAAAGGAAAAGCTTCAAGGAGAGCTCTAATTTAATTGATTTAAACTTAATAGCCATTTATTAAGTGCTTAATCAAGGCACTGTGCTAGGAATAGAAAGAAAAAATGAAAATAGACTCCCTTCCAAGAAGTTTACCTTCTTTTCAGGAGAAACAAGTATACAAAGAGGGAAAAATAAAATATGTGAAAAGTAAATACAAGGTGTTTTTGTTGGGGGATGGGAGAGGGGAAAGTAAGTGCTAACAATTGAGAGGGTCAGAAAATACAACCTTGAGGAGATGGCTCTTTAGCTGAACTACAGTAATGGACATGAGAAGAGAGTGTCTTCCATATATGGGATGGGAGATAGATTGGTGTATATGAAGAATAGTGAGGGGGCAGCATAGATGGACTATATAGTACATGAGGGTGATTAAAATGAGATCAGTCTAGAAAGTAGATTGGCTCCAGATCATGTAAGGCTTTAAATGGGAAGTAGAGAAAACTGTATTTTATTGTGGAGTCAGTAACTTCTTTTTTTTTGTATTTCTATTTTTTTATTTTAATTTATTTTTAACATGTATGGTTTTCAGCATTGATTTTCACAGGCGTTTGAATTACAAATTTTCTCCCCATTCCCCCCCCTACTCCAAGATGGTGTACACTCTGGTTGCCCTGTTCCCCAGTCTGCCCTCTCTTCCGTCGCCCCATTCCCCTCCCATCCCCCTTTCCCTTCCTTTCTTGTAGGGCAAGATAAATCTCTATGCCCCATTGCCTGTGCATCTTATTTTCTAGTTGCATGAAAAAAAAAAACTTTTTTACTTTTGAACATCTATTTTTTTTAAAACCTTGAGTTCCAAATTCTCTCCCCTCTTCCCTTCCCATCCACCCTCCCTAAGAAGTCAAGCAATTCAACATGGGACACATGCATATCAT
>CM053622.1:365669500-365694735 GCA_028646595.1 Phalanger gymnotis | reverse complement strand
ACTTTGTTGATTTCTTCTGGCTATATGTTTTGGTCTTCTTTGTCCCCAAAGAAAGAGTCTGAGACTGAATCTGGGTGCGTTTTCGCTGCCTGGCCATGTTCCCAGCCAACTTACTTGACCCTTGAGTTTTTCAGCGAGATATAACTGCTTGTAGAGTACAGAGTTCTATGTTCCAAGCTTGGGGGGATGCGCCAGCTCTGCCACACCAGTACTTCTCCTTCCCCAAGAACCCCCAACCTGGACTGGACTTAGATCTTCAGCAGGCTCTGCACTCCTGCTCTGACCTGCCACTTAATTCCTCCCACCAGGTGGGCCTGTGGCCAGAAGCAACTGCAGCTGTAATTCTGTAACTGCCCTGCCTCCACTGCCCCTGGGGCAGTGGCCGAACCACAAACTCCTTGTCCCCAGCAGCTTTTCCCACTAATCTTCTCTGTTGTCTTTGGTGTTTGTGGGTTGAGAAGTCTGGTAAGTGCCACAGCTCACTGATTCAGGGCACTAGGGCATGCTCTGCCAACTCCTGGTCTGGTTGGTCCGTGCCGCCCACACTGGGCTCTGCTCTGCTCCACTCTCAGCTCCTTGCGGGATAGACCTTACCTAGAGACCATCCAGGCTGTCCTGGGCTGGAGCTCTGCTTCCCTCTGCTGTTTTGTGGGTTCTGCAGTTCTAGAATTGGTTCAGAGCCATTTTTTATAGGTTTTTGGAGAGACTTGGCAGGGAGCTCACCCTAGTCTCTGCTTTCCAGCTGCCATTGTGGCTCCGCCCCTCTACTGCCTCCAATCATATTCTATTTCAACCCTCTGAGTTTACAGATGAGGAAACCCAAAGCGCAGGGAGGTTAAATGTCTTAGTCACCATTACTTAGAGATGATAACGCCAAAATGCAGGCTTAGTTCCTCCAAATCCAACAGATTATAACATTCTGACTTTGCATAGCTAAAGCAATAGGAGGAAAAATGTCTCAGATGAATTTTGTCCACATTTTCACAAATACAACTGCTATTTGAAAATGCTCTGGAAACAAATTGCAAAATGACTGTTTAGTAGTTTTGATGACCAGTGATGTATCTTTAGATTCAAAAGGATTGAAGATTCACCAGTGGTTATAAACTTAGAGAAACAAAACTCCTGTTTTTGTTCATAGGTTATATCTATGTTACCAAGTTACTTATTTCAAAAGTCACTTCTTTGTGTATCTAAATAATTAGCAGACTATCCAACCATATTGAATTGTCCAAGTCATTATCCCTATTGGCTATTATGATAATTGGAAATGTTGGATTCACAATTTTGTATCATGGTTTATCATTTTATATGGTGTCCTTTCTAGCTTTCTGTCAATCAGAGAAGATGTATGTTTTCTTCACAACTTATTCATCTCTATTTTTGTTTTTTTTCTTGCAACTTTGCCTTCACACTTTAAAAAATACTGCAATGCAAGCTTCACCTCTACTTGTAAGGGAAATTATATGAATGTCTATTTTTTGTTTTCTATGAATTATACTGCTATCAAATTTGCCTGTTGGCTCCATTTTAGTAAATCCATTCATTTGTTTTTGAGTTATAGTACTAATTAAGGATAACCCTTTATATTTAAGCAATCTAGATAATCCTATCAAATGAATTTCAATAATAATGATGTGGACCCATTACTCTAATTCATTCACTTCATCAGTGTACATTGTAGAGAAGCCTAATGTTATTTGGAATTTGTGTCATAAGGCTTTCTAATTATGGCATTATAGTTAATTATGTGAAAATAATAGTCATTACAAAATTCAATCACCTAATCAAACATTTATCAGTAATAATTAAATTAGGTTAAGCATAAATTTTGTAACTTCATTGATTGCCTAAAATTCATGTAGAGTATTTTGGTGATTGTTTACTAAAATGTACTTAGAAGAAGGTTGTTCATTCAGTTAAGAATTAATGACAAACTGGTTGATATACACCATCCTCTTCTGTAGATAAAATTGTTAGAAAGGCCACATTTAATTTAATGACTTCGAAGCTTTGTTCTAATAAGTTTTGTTGTCTTATTCAAAGCACAACTTTTGCATGATGAACCCAACTCAGTCATCTAATTTAGGCCCTTATTTAGAGCCCCTTTGTATTCTTAAATGATATAAGCCCAAGTATTAAACCAGGCATTTTCATAAAGACCATGAAAGAAAAAAATGATGATTAACTAGAATGAGCATGTGTAGCCTCACAGGAATAGAAGGAAGGCTCTTTGCCATGTATATTTAACAAAACATGATATGCTAATGAAAAGTAATGGCAATAGAAACTGATAGGCCTTTAGTTTGCTAATCTAAAAGAATGTGTCATTACTTTCATATATTGTTCTATGTGTCCCATAGTGCCTATGTACTGGAAAACTGCATTTTTCCCCTGGGTATTTAAATGTGACATGATTAAATTTCCAGGAATGAGACTAAGATCATTCATGTTCCTAACATTGTTTTTAGAAATGAAGATGGCCCATCATATCTAAGGGCAGTTCTCACAGGGAAGGTGCATGGAATCTTATACTAGTAAAAGATGGAGTTTTTGCAGTGGAGCAAGGTTTTATTAACAACTAAGAGAAAAGTCTCTAATTAAAAAAAAAGTAGATTAAAAAACCATAAGACCAAGTTGTCCATCCTGCCCATCTACTTTCATCATGTAACTATTTCTCCTCCCCATTCATTTACTGTCTCTCTCTCTCACACTATGTTTGCTCATGGAAACATAGCTCCTGATCAAGTAGGTAATGTGAGAAATGTGCTTAGTCTAGGAAAAAACAATCTCGTGAAGCCAGGAAAGTTCTCGTTTTGTTTCAGCCAGTTCAACATTCCTAGTGATTGGGTACCTCCAGGAGAGTATAGAGAGTACACTTGCTCGGACAAATGCGGTGCTTTTTATGCTGTTCCCAGTTCAAACTGCACCCCCACCCCCACCCCTCGCCTTGCTCTCCATTGTCTAGATGCAACCTCCTGTCATGCCCCCCTCAAACAGGTCCTTAAGCATGCATACAAGTTTCAAACCTTTTACCTGATTAGCAGCCTGGTTCTGCTGGGTCACAGCTCTGACTAGAACCAGTCACCTCTGACTTATGTCCTGTTATCACTTCTGTTATCACCCCTACAAAACTGGGAGGAGTTTTAATCCTATGGAAACAGATTTCCTCCTATTGTTTCCCACAGTAATCATTATAGAAATATGCCTTTCTATGATAAGAATGTTTCTAGTGAGTTGGAATGTGATGAACTGCTTTCCCCTTTTGTATTGGTTGATACCTTAGCTGTGCATGTGCCTATGTGCAGTAAGAAATAAGTCTCTTCAGAAATTTTATGCTAATGGGACCCTTAAATCATTAAAGTTCATATCAGAATATGGAAGGGATTAATTCATTACCTTTCTCCTAATTTCTCCAACAAATTAGACAGCACATCATCAAGAGACCAAGTAGGATCAGTTTTCTTTGGTTCTTATATAGCCTATGGGGTGGCCACATTAGTGATTAATTCCTTAGACACTATGTGGGAGATGGGGTGCTCAAGCACCCTGGAATATGCCACACGTACCTTCTGCTTCTTCCTCCCCTCTCCGCCCCCCCCACAAGACCCAAGAAATTCAACACAAGGAGAACTAAGCAACAGGTATTTATTAAGTGCCTGCTATGTGACTGGCAGAGTGCTGGGCCCCAGGGGATGCGAGTTCAAAGAATAAAACAATCCTTATTCAGTCAGCGTTTACATTCTAATGAGTTAAACAACAAATAGATTTTAAAATACCTAAAGGATAAATATGAAGTGAATAAATTCAAATATATACAAAGTAATTAAATACCAGACAGTTTAGGGCAGGAGGAACTAGCAGCTGGGGGGATTAGGAAAGGCTTCACACAGAAGATGATGCTTTAGAAACTTCTTAAAGGAAAAGAGGGATTTTATGAGTCCTGAGAGAGGTGGATGCATTCTAGCTATGGGTGATGCTGAAGGCAAGGCACCAAAATAGGAGATGGACCAGAGAGAAGGCTAGTTTGATTGAATTACAGTGTAAGTCTGGCGTAATGTCCAGGGTGCTGGAAAGCTAGTTGAGGCCAGGTTGTGAAGGGATGTGAACAGAATTTATATTTTACCCTAGAAATAATAGGGAATCACTGGACTTGATGAAGAAACATGATCATATCTGAGCTTAAGGAGATTTCCTTTGCAGGTGTGTAAGATGTACTAGAACGGGGAGAAACTCTAGGTAGAGAACCCTTCCTAATCCCCCTTTATCCTAGTGTCTTCTCTCTGAAATTTTCTCCAATTTATCCAATGTCTTTTTTTTTGTATGTAGCCATATTTCA
Source organism: Phalanger gymnotis (assembly GCA_028646595.1). NCBI lineage: Eukaryota > Metazoa > Chordata > Mammalia > Diprotodontia > Phalangeridae > Phalanger > Phalanger gymnotis. Next base: position 365,690,396 of record CM053622.1, on the reverse strand, counting down.
AAGTCTCCTCCAATAGACTGTGAGCTCCGTGTGTGTGTGTGTGTCTTTGTGTGTGTGTTTACTTTTTTTGTATCCCCAGCACTTAGCCCCGTGCCCAACACATAAAAGGTATCTAATAAATGCTTGTTAACTTGACAGATTAAAATGCTGTTGCAATAGTCTGGGCAAAAGATAATAAGAGATTGAAATAAACTGAGTTTGAGTAGAGAGAAGAGTTGGCTGCCAAAGGTGCTATGAAGGCAGAAAGGGCAAGATTTGGCAAGTGATTAAATGTTTGGGATGAGGGAGAGTAAAGAGTCCAGGATAATGCTGAAGTTATGAAGCTGAGAGACTGGAAGGACGATAATACCTTTGAGAGAAATGGGGTCAGGGGATACAACCTATGTATAGCTATTCTAGAAAAGGTGAGGCATGAATGGACAGTACTAAATGTAATCAGATTTTTACGTAATGTCCTTTGGTCAAAAGATGGTGGGGAAGGGAACTTTGCAGATTTTAATAGATAGTCAGACATCCCTAAATGGGGCAATGCCTCCAAATGCTCCAATATGGTCATGACCTTACTGAAAAGGAGGAGACAACACAGTGGAGAGAAAAGAGTGCTGAATTTAAAGTCTGAGGACCTGGATTCAAATCCTATCTCTGTCACTTACTGCCCATGTGTTATTGGGCAAGTCATTTAATTTCTCTAGGTTTAAACTTCCTCATCTGTAAAATAAGAGTTTTAGAGGCTCTAAATCTACCGTCTGAAAGGTAAACAAATTGGTAGTTAAAAGCTATTATCATTTACGTGTGTGTATGTGCGTGTGTTTGTGTATGTATATATGTATGTATGGGTGTATATGTGTGTGTGTGTGTATAAAACTTTTTAATAGATTAACATGAGCCTAAAATGAAAATAGGGAGAACTCAAAGTGTATCACAGTTTAGAGACATGGCAAACTTCATAGGAGATTTAATAGTACTTTTCTCACTTCATAATTTAAAAATCTCATTCCCTAGACAAAAGAAAAAAGTGATGGAAGTGAAAACATTGAACAAGGATGTTAACTCAGCTGACAATTGTACCTCTATCTGTTGTGTTGTCCTAAGGCAAACTCAAGATGTCTTACCTTCCTAGAAGCCACTCAGGTCATGAGCACATTAAAATCAGAAGAGACAAAGGAATCTCATGTGGCGTCCACCCTGAATGTTCCTAACAGTGATCAAAGGCTCTGGAGTCAGAGTTTCAAATCTCACCTCTATCCGTTGCTGCCTTTAACCTCCTTGGGTCTCAGTTTACCATCTGAAAAATGACAGCTTTGCACTAGATGGCCATCATTTGATACTTAACTCAAGACCTAGGTTATGCTGACCAGAAACCCAGTCAGATCCAAAGACCCAAGGAATGTAAGTTTTCTGCCATTATACATCTCAAGCAACCTGTGTGTCTCATTTAGAAATTGCCTCTGTGCTGGCCAGCTACTGTTTCCTTGCTCCTCTCTTGGAGTCCTCTATTGCCTTATAGTCTTAGGTCTGTATTCCTATGATAGTCAATATACCACTGCAGAGGGGCAGCTCTGAGAAAATTCCTTCTGGGATAAGATACAGGCCAGAGGCCTGTTCTTGCCCTTGGGCTGATAACTCAGCATATGGGCTCTCCATCCCTCTCTTGGCATACACGTGCTGCTCAGGATGAAGGCTCTTCAAGCCTCCTCGGTACACATGTGCTCTCTCCAAAACTCCCACAGCACACACGTGCTGAATACCACTTGAGGGCTATTAACACAATATTGTTTATGGCAAAAGGGGAACTAAACACAAGGAAGTCGTGCATTATGCAAATGCCTCTCACATGGATTTGTTGATTCTGCTTGCCTAAAAAAAAGCCCTGTTCCTCTGCATAATAAATGAAGCTGTTCTTTACTCTTCCACCTGGCCTGTGTTATGTGTGTTTCTTTTCACTCTCTGCTGAATTTGGCCATCTCTGGCCATTTTGGCACCACAGCCGCTGGCTGGCAGCATACCATATTATCATAAAATGATGAAAGGAAATTTAAGATACCCTTTATTACTCATTCTACAACTTCCCCTCAGTTCTCTCCCAGGCTATCACCTTTACACTGACTATTGTCTCTTCTTTTCCCCGTCTTGACCCCTTGGCAAGCCAGCTCAACTTGACACTGCCCACTTCTCTTGAGTCCGTGATCTCTTTATCATATCACCAATTGCACCCTGCCAAGCATCAGCTTTGTATCATTTTCACCACTGGCCTTCAATCCTACAAGCAGACTGCTGATCAAAGCTGGAGAAAGTCATGCAAATGTTCTGACTGGGTCCACTACCGATTTATGTTACACAACCTCAACTAGGCCCTTACTACTACTGCCAGGCAATCGGACTATGCCTTCCTTATCAACTCATTATTTTACTCTCCACAGTGTCTCTTCCAAATCTTTTCTCCCTCCTCGAACCTATGGTCTCACTCTTAAACCCTCTCAGTTGAGATCTTTGCCTCATAATTTGTAGAAAAAAAAATCAGAGGCCATTTTCTCCCCTCTTCTGGCTACTGTCACTTTCTATTACTTCATTCCTACCACAGACAAAGAGGTGACCCTACTCTTTACTAAGGCTGATCCCTCTACTCATTTAAGCAATCCCATTCTCCACCAACCATTTGCCCCCTCTGTCATCCCCATTTTATCACTTATTCTCAATTGTTCTCTCTCTCTACTGACTCTTTCCCTACTGTCTATAAACATTTTCATGTTTCCCTCAACAAAAGCAAAAACGCTGACTTGATATTTCCATCCCTCTAACTTTTGCCTTTTGTGGCTAAACTTCTGGAAAAGGTCATCTACAATAGATGCCTCTATGTTCTCTCTTCTCACTCTCTTCTTAACTCCTTATAATACAGCTTCCAATCTCATCATTACACTGAAATTATTCTCTCCAAAAATACCAAGGGTCTCTTAAATGCCTAATCCAATAGCCTTTTCTCATGCTTATTCTCCTTGTCGTCTCTGCAGCCTATGAGATTGATGATCGCCCTCTTCTTGATATTTTCTTCTCTCTAGGTTTTCAGGACACAGCTCCCTCCCCCTTCTCCTCTCACCTGTACTCACTCCTTTGGAATCTCTTTCGCTGGATCCTCACCCAGATCACCCACTCTAACCACAGGTATCTCCAGGCTTCTGTCCTGGGCCCTCTTCTCTTCTACTGTGTCATTTCTCCAAGTGACATTTAATTGTGATCTCTGTGCCGATGCTTTTCACATCTACGTCTCCTGCCTCTCTTCTGATGTTGAGTATGTCCCTTTCTCTCCTTTGACACTCTAGTGCAGGCCTACATCACCTTATCTCTGGACACTTTCAATAAGCTGCTGCAGGTGAATCTGCCTGATGCAAATTTCTCCCTTTTCCAATTACCAAAATGATTTCCTTAAAGTGCAGTTCTAACATGTCATCCTCCCCCTTCCCCCAATCAACAAACTCCAGTGGCTCTCTATGACCAAGGATCAAATTCAGAATCCTACATTTGGCATTCAAAGCCCTTCATAACCAACCCCTCCAACTTGTCCAGTCTTATACCTTACAACATGCCACATACTCTTCAAACCAATTGGCCTACTTGGTGTTCCACAAACAATACATTCCATCTTTAGGCTCCAAGCCTTTTCTCTGACTGTCCTCAATGCTTGGAATGTTTTCCCTCCTCATCTCCACCTAATGGCTTCCTTGGCCTTTTTTTGCATTCTAACTAAAATCTCATCTTTTCAGGAAGCCTTTCCTATTCTCTCTTAATCTGAGTCCAGTCCTCCTTTTAATTATTTCCTTTTTATCCTGTAGCTTGTTTGTATGTTTTTTTTACATTTTTTTGCTTGTCATATTTGTCATCTCCCCATTAGGAACTGTCTTTTGCCTTCTTTTCATAGCACAGTGCCTGGTACATAGTAGGCACTTAATAACAATTTATTGACTGCATGGGAAAACTTTATTGCATTGTTTCTTAGAGACCAGATTTGTCTGATACTTAACTCAAGACCTAGGTTATGCTGACCAGAAACCCAGTCAGATCCAAAGACTGATTCAAGGAATGTAAGTTTTCTGCCATTATACATCTCAAGCAACCTGTGTGTCTTATCTAGAAATTGCCTCTGTGATGGCCAATCAGCTACTGTTTCCTTGCTCCTCTGTTGGAGTCCTATGCAAACGTAACTTACAGATTCCCTGGACATGGGACTGGCTCTTTTTTGGCTTTCCTGTCTCCTGAACAAGTTAATGAATTTCTTCATAAATGATTTCAGTTCTGAATTTTGTTCTCAGCCAATCATATAATGTTGTCAGAATGGAATAAATTAGGGGTAGGGAACCTGCGGCTTAGAGGCCACACTTGAGGACCTAGAGGGCCACGTGTACCCTCGAGGCCACAGGTTCCCCACCCCTGGGGTAAATCAGCCCACTAACAGATTGATCAGTATCTCTGCCTTCTTCTCTGCTCCCTTCATCTCTGCTTCTAGAAGCTTCCATTTTTCTTTCAAGAAAGTGTTTTGGTGTTATTGAACACCTAGATTTGAACCCTAGCTCCTCTATGAATATCTATTTGACCTTGAACAAGGCACCTTCACTCTCTAGATCTCAATGTTTGATCTGTAAAATAAAGGGATTGAACTGGATGATCCCTAATTTGTCTTCTAGTCCTAATGATCTTATTATTTTCTTATTTCATTTATAATGAAGATCCTCTAAGCCTCTCCAAAAAGACTTGCTAAGAACACCTGTTTTTCATTAAATTATGCATGAGTTTCCCTGTTCCAGCTATTAGTGAAATGATAAAGTTGCGATTTTGATTTATTCCCATATTACCATGTAACTTCTCTTACTCTGTGTATACTTACTCGATGGATAATAAATAGAAGTATTAAAAACATCAAAATTTAACTTGAAAGTTTAGGACCAAATGATTCATTTTCTGGCTTTTTAAGGCCAGAAGAAACACACACACACACACACATACACATACACACACACATACACACATAAGAGGTATATTTCTATTCAGCTTAAATTTAATGAATTTTAAATGTACCCATGAATTAATACATTTTATAAGAACCTTGGTTACATTAATGTGTTTATCTATAGTATGACTCTTCTGTGGAATAAATCTTATTGACATGCAAATATAATAGAGGTGATTTTATTTAGAAAATTCATGTGAGACTCTCATAAAAGCCTCAAAGGAGTCACAAAATGCAACCAAAAAACACTTGGAGAGATAAGCACTGTGGAGGGACTGATGACTCTGACTACCAAAAGCAAACCACCTTGTTAAGTTTTATTTGTCATTATTTCAATGGCCTATCCTACTAGAGGCAGTGGCCAATTATTTATTACATGAAGTGCTTCAGCAAATAAGGAATGGGAATTTATTACTAATGTTTATGGGTCCTATGGATCATAGATTCAGAGCTGAATGTGGCTTGGAGGTTAGCTAGTCCAATCTCCTAATTTTACAGATGAGGCAACTGGCGCCCAGAGAGGTTAACTGAGTTGTCTACAGTCACAAAGGTAGTGAGTATCAGAGCAGGTATTTGGAGCCTGGTCCCACGATTGCAAATTTATCTCTTCTTTCCACACTGCCATGTTGCAATATTCCATTTATTTTTCCAGATCCCAGTGGATAATATCATCAAATTTATGCTATACAGCAACACAGTCGTTGGCTTCTTTTATGCAACTGAAGACATGCATGTCGAAAGCAATGTTAGGGCGAAAAACTTATGTAAAGGAAAAAAATCATTTTATCTTTTCTCACAATTTGTCACTAATAGAAGAAAAAGCAATAAACGTATAATAAAATAAAAGGATGTTAAATATATATATGAATATATTTATATATATGTAGTATTTCAATAGCCAGAAATATACATAAATACATACTACATATATTATACACAAATATGGCAATATGCCAAGGATCTCTAACTTCATCATTTCAGATATTCTTTCCACAAATGCAGATAGCAACCCCACCATATGTAGATGGAGTAAGACTTTCTGTTTCCCTTGAAAATCAATATCTTGCAGATCAGATGATTCTAAATTTTTCTTAATGTAGCTAGAATAGGTTGCATTGATATGTCCATCATTCTAACATGGACAAACCCACCAGAGACTCGAATTTGTTGGCATAACTTTTACTTCCATTTCAATAGGACAAATATAATGTATCTGTATATTGTATCTATCCTGATTAGAACTTAAGCAGATAAGTAAATGATGTTTCAAAAAATACCTTGCTCCAAATTGGTTAATCACTAAAAGGCATATTTACTCTTCACAGCATAAAATCCAATGGTCTTGGTTCTTGGAATAGATGCTAAGAAGTAAATATGTTTCTGGTCTTCAGGAAACATAAAATTTACAAAGGCTCAAAATACAGGCACAGGATTAACACAAATATATAGACTTTTGCTATCACTAGAAAATAAATAACTACCCTCAACAACAAAAAAAACCTTTTCTATTAATTTTAACCATATATAATTTATATGTTTTAGGGCAAATGATGTGAGGGGTTACAGCACAGGCAATTTCTTATATGTATTTTAAATAATATTTTATTTTTCCCAATTAAATATAAAGACAGTTTTGGCATTCATATTTTTTTAATTTTATTGGTATGGAATAGAATAAGTAAATTAACCTAGGTAGAATTATGATTTTTATTATATTGTCTTGGCCTAACCATAAACAATTAGTATTTCTCCAGTTGTTTCAAGGTCTGACTTTATTTGTGTGAAAAGTGTTTTGTAGTTGTGTTCATATAGTTCCTAGGTTTGTCTTGGCAGGTAGACTCCCAAGTATTTTATATTGTCTACAGTTATTTTAAAGGGAATTTCTCTTTCTATCTCTTGCTGCTAGGCTGTATTGGAAATATACAGAAATGCTGATGATTTATGTGGGTTTATTTTATATCTTACAACTTTGCTAAAAGTTGTTAATTATTTCAAGTAGTTTTTAATTGATTCTCTAAGATTCTCTAAATATACTATCATATCATCTGCAAAGAGTTAAAAGTTTGTTTCCTCATTGCTTATTCTAATTCCTCTTTTTTCTTCTCTTGTTGCTACAGATAGCATTTCTAGTACAATATTTAGTATTAGTGATGATAATGGGCGTCCTTGCTTCACCCCAATCTTATTGGGAAAGCTTCTAGATTATCCCCATTACAGATAGTGCTTGCTAATGGTTTTTGATAGACATAACATTATTTTTAGGGAAACTTCCATTTATTCCTATTTTCTCTAGAGTTTTTAATAGGAATGGGTTTTGTATTTAGTCCAAAGCTTTTTCTGCATCTATTGAGATAATCATATGATTTTTGTTGGTTTTGTTATTGATATGGTCAATTATGTTGATAGTTTTCCTAATACTGAATCAGCCCTGCATTCCCAGTACCAATTCTACCTGGTCATAGTGTATGATCTCTGTGACATATTGATGTAATTTCCTAGCTAGTATTTTATTTAAATTTTTGCATCAATATTCATTAGGCAAATTGGTCTATAGTTTTCTTTCTCTGTTTTCTCTATTTCTGGTTTAGGTATAAGTACCATATTTAGGTTGTAAAAGATGTTGGTAGGACTCAATTACATGTGTGTATATATATATATATATATATCTATATATCATGTATATATATATATATAATATTGTATATCATAAAAATTAAATATAGGAAAATATTATAAGCACTTAAAAGAAAACCAAAAAATTATAGGGAAATTTTATCCTTATTTAGGAATTGGAATTGGGGGTAACTCATAATGTTATTTCTTCCTGTCATAAATGTTATATACCTATTGAATTGCCCTGTAAGAATATGAGGTGAAAAAGGAATTACTATGGAGCTCTATTTAATTGGTCTGTGGGGAGGAAAATTTATCTCATATCTGGTGCTTCTTTTATGTATCAAAAAGAATTAGGAAATTAACCCAGATTTGGATTTAGAGAAACAATATATCTCTAAACTCCTTTTTTTATGCCTGAGGTAACCTTTCCCTTTTACTTTAGTTTATGTACTTGTAAAAGATGAGTATATAAATAGATTCACCCATTGTTGTTTTTCAGATAACTATTTATCTTAATTTAATCTCCTTAAACTTTCTTCAGTTTGTAGCAATACATGCATGAAAAAGAATACTGTTAAAAGCATGTCAGCTACTCTAAAGAAAAAAAATCATTCAAATCTTATTATGTACATTCTTGTCTTTACAAACATAAATACACTTAGATTCAATGACAGAACTTCATTGAAGTCTTCATATCTGACACCAAAGTAACATCTTCAATCACATGCTTCTGGGGTATATTTTTTTCCAAATATTCCCCAAGAGCTTTATACAGAGATTTCCTACTTTGAAATTCATCTTCTGTACCTTAAAATGATAATACACTAAAGGAGAAAGAAAAAATGCAAAATATTAAAATAGACCCAAAGGACTTTTTAAGCTCCTTTAACAAATTGAATCAGATTCTCATTGTTTGATGTTTTTAAATTTGATGGAAATAATTCCTACATAACGAGTAGGACTATCTTAATTTGTAATTTGCATCGGCATTGTATAGTAATTCAAATTCTGCCCAGAATTATAATTTCTCTCCCAGTTTATCTCTAAATTTCTCATGTTTATGAAGAGAGGCACATAAAGACAAAGAACGTTAACTAAATGCATGCTCAAGAAAATTTAGGAAGAGGGAGCCAGCAAAAGGAAAATGACTAAAGATGCAAGAGGGTATAACTGATGCCCTTCTCCCATCTAAGTCCTACCCATCATACAAGACCTAGATAAAACATTGCTTTTCTAAAGCTTTTGCAGATCCAATGGCATTGTTCTTTTCTCTCGTGCTCTAGAACACTTATTATCTATGGTATATATTATTAATATTATCTTAACCTTTTTACCTAGGGTACATTTATAATGAATTACAGTCAATTAACCATCTACTCTTGTCTAGGTCTGGCATTTCAGCAATGTAGATTTAAGTATTTTATTTTTAATTTTTTTCCAGTTAACAAGCATTCATTTTCTGTCCCTTCTCTCCTCCATCTACAGAAAAAAAGGAAAAGAAAAATAAAACACTAACCTTACAGTGAACATGCATAGCAAAGCAAAACAAACCTATATTGGTCATGTCTAAAAATGTGCCTCATTATACACATTTAGTCTGTCACCTACCTCTCTGTCAGAAGGTGGGTAACATTCTTCTTTACCATTACCCTGGAATCACGGTTAATCATTGCATTGTTTGGAATTCCTAAATCCTTCAAAGTTGCTTTGACAATGTTGCTGTATCATAAATTGTCCTCCTGGTTTACTAAGTTCACTTTGCACCAGCTCACACAAGACTTTTCTCCGAAAGCACTGCCTTTGTCATTTCTCTTCATCATGATATCATTCTATTATAGTAGCATAACATAATTTGTTCAGTCTTTCCACAACTGATAACTCTTTAGTTTCTAGTTCTTTACCATCTCATAAAACAGCTAATATCATTTTTGTACATTTTAGACATCTTTCTATTCATCTGAACTCTTTGGTTTTTAGGTCTAAGAGTAGTATTGCTGTGTTTATTTTGTATTTTAGATAATGTTACTAGTAGAGAATATTGGGTATAGAGGCTCAATCCAGAAAACTCTATAAGGCACTATTTCATTTCAGGAGAAGTAGCACTCCATGTAGCTGTTGCCAGCCACATAAGACTCAGAGTTATACTAAAGGGAGTACAAGTATGTTCTGTTATCATTTGTAATGCTACTCAAACAGATTACACTGAAAACAATTCCCTGTATGCAGTTATTTGCCAAACACATTTTGTCTAAATTCCTTCAGATCCAAAGTGGCTTGTTTTTATTAATTCTGCTCAATTCTGTATCTTCAGCACCATACTTAACACCAAGAAAATCCTTAAAATTCCCCTAAGCCCCTCTTTACTCAAGGAATATGTCCAAACAACCAAAATTAAAATATAAAATTTCATCTAGCAGCATTTCCAGTTGAAAGAGTGCAAATATCCAAGCTCTAATCCAGACCACCACTAATTTTCTAAGCATGTTTGGATAAATAAATTAACCTCCACTCAACATCTTTTTCCTTATATAATACATGATGGGATTGGACTGATTGATCTCTAAGGTCCTTTTCCAGTATGACTTTCATACTACTACTATGTAACACACACACACACCCACACACACATAAATACAAACTATGTAACTATGTAATACACACACACACACATAAATACAAACATAGATGCAAAGCATTGAACCCAATGTAATCCAGCCACCAGAGTTTCTCAGATGTCAAGAAGAGATTGGCTAAACTTTGGCCAATTTCTCTCCTATTTAGTTAGTTTACCTTAATTTATACAATCAAGGAAACTCATTATGTCACATCACCTAGTGGGCTATCAACTTTTCTTATAAGTCTCAAATTTTCAAAACCCAAGGAAGAAAAGCAATGTATATAAGTCAAAGAAAATGAATAGAACTCAAGTGGAAAATGATGATTTATAATAAGGAACCTTAATCCTTCACAGCCATGCACTAGGTAGGGACTCTTTCCCTCAAACTGTTCCTCAGCATCTAACTCCTACAATTCTCTATAGTTCCCGGAAGATTATCAGTGCCATTCCCTGATCTAGTTTCTCTGGCCCTTCAGCATTCATAGTTTGAAAACTCCTTGAGAGAAGGGACTATTTTTTAATTGTTTGTTTGTTTTGTTTTGCCTTGTGTTGTGTTTCAAGAAGAGATTATAAAACTTCACTCATCACTTACATATTAAAACTCTCATTCAATGGAATAGAACAGGTACATAATACATAGTAGTAAATGACTATAGTAATCTAGTGTTTGATGAACACAAAGATCTAACCTTTTGGACAAGAAAGTATTTGAAAAATATTTGTGGGGAAACTGAAAAGCAGTTTGGCAGAAACAAGATATGGACCAATATTCATACCACATACCAAGATAAGGTAAAAATGAGTACATCATTTAGACATAAAAGGTGATATCACAAGTAAAATTAGGGAAATATGGAAAAAATTACTGTCAGATCTATGGATAAGGGAATGATCACAGGAAATTGCATGGATAATTTTGATTACAAGGAATTAAAAGTGACTTGCTCAAATAAAACCAATGAATGCATCCAGGATTAACAGGAAAACATGAAACAGAAGGGTGGGGAATTTACAGTAAGTTTCTCATTAAAGGGCTTGTATTTCAAATATATAGGGAACTGAGTCAAATTAATAAGAATACAAATCATTCCTAAATTATTATTTATTAGAGAGTTTTAATTTACATTTCTCTAACAAATAATAATTTAGAACATTTTTAATATATATAACTATAGGTAGCTTTGATTTCTTCTTCTGAAAACTGCCTATTCATATCCTTTCACCATTTATTAATTAATTAATGACTTGTATTCTTATTACAATGTCTGTATCCTAAAAAGTGCAAATAAAAAGAAAATTGACCTATTGGTACAATAATATTTATAGCAGCTCTTTTTGTTTGTGACAAGAAATTGGAAATTGATGAGATGCTCATCAATTGGGGAATGGCTAAACAAGTTGTGGTATATGATTGTGATGGAATACTATTGTAGTTTAACAAATGGTGAGCAGGATGGTTTCAGAAGAAGGTAGGAGTACTTATATGAACTGATGTAGAGTGAGGTGAGTAGAACTAGGAGAACGCTGTGCACAGTATCAGCAGTCTTGTATGATGAGCAACTGTGAGTATCTTGGCTGATCCAATAAAATTTTGTTTTGCATGATTTCAATTGTTATCACATTTCTTGCATTCTCAATGGGTGAAGGAAGAAAAGGGGAGGGAGGGAGAGAACTCAGAACTCAATTTTAAAAATGAATGTTAGAAATCAAGAAATAATAAATTAAAAATGTTATAGTTGGAAACAAAATAAAACACAAAAATGAAATATTTATGGAACTCTTATGTAAGACACCATGCGAAGTTGCAGCACAGGTGGTATTTGGGAGAGGAAAAACAGGAAATTTCTTAAGATGTATGATAAAACAAGAAGATTACAATTGAATTGAAAATAAAGAAAAAGCTTAAATAACTGCATACAATTCACATTATAATTCAAGACAATAAAAAATCATAGGATTCATTAAAAATGAATGATGCAAGCCTTCCCTAGAGGATCAGAGATGGCTATCAGGATGGTCTGAAAAGGCTGTTTGATCTTGAGTCATGAGTAAGATTTGGATAGTCAAAGATGAAGGGAGAATATCAATCATCTCCTCTAACTTTTTCAATCATTTCATTTTCACTGATTTTTCTATTCATAAATATATTCAGCACCTCCCTGTCTGAGGAAAGAAAGAAAAAAAACCTTTTCCAGACACTTTACTATAAAATTAATCTATTTTTTCCTGATTTTTTTTACTGCCTAACTTCTAGGGTCAATATAGTATTCTCTATTAGAACATAGGCTACTTGCCGTCAGGGCTTCATCTTTGAATCCCAAGGGCCTAGCACATAAGCCATTTGGGCAAGATTTGTAGCAAACACAAATAAATACAGAGAAACAGGGAATTACTTACATGAGCTGAATCAAAGCAAAATAAACAAAGCTAACAAAAAATAGATGCAATGAGTAAGACAATGTATGTGTAAGGGAAAAAAAACCACAGAACAACTGAAACTGAATTTTGCAAAAGTATAAAGATCAAGCTTGGCTTCAAAGAAGAGACAAGGACATACTTTTCTCTGCTCCTTTGCAGATATCAGGGTTCATGGGTGTGGAACATTGCATACCCTATTTTTTAATGTATTGGTTGGTTTTGCTGGGTTTTTTTTCTCCTATTCAAAAATGTTTCTCTGGGAACAGCTAAAGAAAGCATACAGGAAGAAATCCATTTTAATAGCTTTTTTCTCTCAAAGTCACTACTTTAATCAAAACAAATCCTGACAGAGAAACTATCAACTAAGAGATGCTTAACCAAGTGTACAATCATTCTGACTGCTTGCTAGTGTAGCAACAATTTGGCTAGCAGTAGCTATTGAGATGTCAGACCCAACAAAACTAGCAACAAGAGCTGCCAGCACAGGTTCTTTTGATCTGCTTTTCTAAGGAAAGCAATGTTAAGGGGTTAACAATCTCACTTTAATCACATGTACATATATCATTCACTTAGTTCAGGGGAAGAAGCCAGCACCCTGAACTTCAGAGCAAATACAAAGAAATTACAAACATACGTTATATGAACAGAGCAAATAAACACAAATCAACAGACAGGCCTTTCATCTGTCTGACCAAATCACAATAGTTACCAGAGAAGAACCAATGCGTTTGGGTTAGCAAAGCCAGGGGGCAGTTACAACAGCTTGCCTGAGTCTCAACAGTCCTTGCATGAGTGAGCCCCACGGCAAAACACCAACCTCTAAGTTTATATACGCCGTTCAGGGTCAAAGGGTGTCACAACATGTGACTCAAACCCACATGACCTAAAAGCTTCTGGCATCACAAACATAGGACTCAAATCCATGTAAACTAGGCTTTCTCTTGAGGTAGGTAAGTCATCAAAGACTCCTGATTCAATCAAAAAAATAAAGGCTTGACTTATCAAGGGCACTTGATTAAATAAGTGCTCCAAAAGAGAAAACAGTAAAAAAGTCCCACCTTAATTACTGTAACAGCTAGGCACATTCATGTATACTAGTTGGGATGGCAAGATGCCAGGATGAGTAATAATAATTATAAGAATGATAATTATTATATTTTTAGATTTAGATTTTTTAATGATTATTATAGCTAACACTTTTATAGCATTTTAAGGTTTATGAAGCACTTAATACATTGTTTTACTTCATCATTACAACTCTGTATTTATTACTAATCCTCATTTTTCCAATTGGGAAACAGAAGTTAAAAGATATTAAATGACTTGCTTAAGATCACAGGGCTAATATTTGAGGCAGGATTTGAACTCAAATCTTCCCTACTCCAAGTCTAGTATTCTATCCACTGTATTATCCAGCTGTTTCTTATGATAACATGACATTTATATAGAACTCTAAGGTTTACAAAGTGTTATGTGTTGTCTCATGTAGTCCTGATATCAATCATGTAAAAGAGATGCTATTCTCTATAGAAGAAAAAAAATGAGGCAAAGAAAGATTAAGTGACCTGCCCAGGGTCTGAGGATCTGAGGCTGGATTCAAACTCTTGTCTTCCTGACTTATAGGTCCAGCATTTTATCTACTCAACTGCCTCCCTGCATATAATATTTCCTATGTTCTTACTATCTTCTTCCAGAGGAAAAAAACATCAATGCACACAAGTTCCGAGGACTTGCAGATGCCTCGGTGATAAGAACAGGCGAATATGACCTTTCTCACGTATCATTTGTGAGGGAGAAAAAGGGAAGGTGACTTTTTCAAAGTCATAGTTTATACAGGATGATATATGTTCCATGTAATGGTCTTTCACATACTGAGAGATAAGTTGGCATGTGAATATTTCCTAGCTATAGTACTCTACACTATTTCCTAAATCCCCAAGAACCATTATAGTTGGGCATGGTTTTAAAAAAGAAATTTCAAATGGTTACCTTAATAGCTTTATCTGGTCAATAATACACATTTCTTTTAAACCTCTAAAGAGAATGGACACATAAAATATCTAAACTAAAAATAAATTGAAGTTGAGGAATATGGTTCTATAAAAGGAAATAAAGCCAGAGCAAAGTCAGTACCTTCAACACTAAAATTCAAGGGAAATAGGAACAGGGACAGAAAACAAACTGTTCTGACAAGAAAAATGGACAGTACTGTAGTTATAGAAGGAGCCCTATAAATACCAAACCCTATTATCATCTACCAGACTCCAAGAAATTGAAAGAGGTGCTCAGCACAGAGAAAGTAAGAAATATCTGCTGTAGTTTGTTCCAAACACTCACTTTGGATTGTCTGGGGCATTTGTGCAGCTGAGCATGGAAGCATCAGGTGTAGTGGACAGAGAACCAGGATCTGCCTTCAAATCCTGTCTCTCCTCCTTACATGCTGTGACGGTGGATAAATCATTTAACTTTCGGGCTTCAGTCTCCTCACATGTAAAATGATACAGTTAAACCAGATCACCTGGTGCTTTCTAGTGCTACATTTCAGATCCTATGACCTCCAAGACTGAAATCCAATTATACATCCTATGAACCACTGACTGGAAAATAGAAGATGCTTATAGTGCCTACTATGTGCCAGGCACTGTGCTTAAAGCTTTTTATAAATATTATCCCTTTGATTCTCACAACAACTCCATGAAGTAGTTGTATTATTATTTTCGCTTTGTTCACTTGTTTCAGTCATATCCACCTCTTTATGACCCCGTTTGAGGTTTTCTTGCCTACTGAAGTGGTTTGCCATTTCCTTCTCAAGCCCATTTTACAGATGAGGAAACTGAGGCAAACAGGGGCAAGTGGATTGCCCAGGGTCACATAGCTAGTAACTAGGGCCGGATCTGAACTCATCTCTTCCTGACTCCAGGTCCAGGGCTCTACTCACTGTACTAGATGTGTAGGTGATGATATTTTCTCATTGGTGTTCATACTGATCCTCTTTAATAGACTAGAAATTTCTTGAAATTAGAAACTGTTTTCATTTTTGTGTGTGTATTTCCAGATTCTATCCTAACATAGCGTTGGGTGAGAACAGATGCTTAAATGTTTATTGGGTGAACAATTGATTGAACAAACAAATAAATAGCTTAGTGGATTTGTGATCTCATCTAAGAGGGGATATGTCATCAATCAGTTGGTAACCCTACATCAATATATGTTGATTCTTCTCTGTATATTTCACTAAGTCCCCCAAAGAGAGGAGGACTTACCAACAACCTGGACAGCCCAACTTTTGCCTTTTGTTTTTCCTCCAGAACCACCTCAATTTCTTTCCTTGTCATAAATATCCATGTCTTCAATGTTGTTTATGCTATTTCTTGTTGGCAGGTTATTCACAGTGCAATATAGAGTGCTAGAGCCAGCTTGAATAGTGCTTGTGATTAAACTTGGAACACTTGGGACACATGCTTGTGACAAATTTTCAATATGAGCATTTATACCTCAGATACCAGCAATTGCCACAAATTAGGGCTTAATTTACCTTTGCATAGTTTAGAATTTTAAAAAGTTTTCATAATGAAGATTGTAATTAGAAGTGTATGTGCATACATTGATGTTTTTTGTTTCTGAGTAAGCTTTTGTTTAACATTTGTGAGCAAGCCCCTGTTTTGTTCATTTGCTCTCTCTCTCTCTCTCTCTCTCTCTCTCTCTCTCTCTCTCTCTCTCTCTCTCTTTCTCCCCATATACATATGCGTTATATATGTATGTGTGTATTAGTGGAGCTCATCAGCAGTGCAGTGGAAGGCTCAGGTAATAAAATCATCACCAGAAGAGGGTCTGGCTATTGGAGACTAATAATAATAAAAATAATATTATTAGCATTTATATAGTGCTTTAAGTTTTACAAAATGCTTTATGCCAATTTTCTAGTGTGAACCTCACAACACCCCTGAATCAACCTTCTTCAGTCTACTATATGTTTTTCTATTTCGCTTTTACATCGCCTATGTTTCTGATTCTTTTAAGAATGTGATGATCCATGGTTACAGGCATATGGCATTGCAGACAGGGGAAAAAAATTATAATCGATACAAATCCAGTTTGGGTGATGAAATTTACATTGAATACACTGGCATTAATTTTGGAATAACATTTTTACGTGATTAGCCCTAGCTCTTTCTTCTGTTTACTTACATTACAAGACTAAGAGAGAAAAAGCACCTCCCTGAAGGCATTCACAAAGACGTAAAGTTACTTATTACAGGAACATCAATTCTATCCTGCAAAGGCCTTCTTAAAAACTGCCAATTCCAAAGCTAATGCTTCTATAGCATATTGGTAAAACATTGGAAAACAAAACCCTTCTATCTGGCTGTCAATCAACTCTCTTAGCTGGGGTCTCACCCTCGTTTCTTGTGTTGCTTTTTGTTACTTTTCAAATCATTCCATGAGGGGCAGCTAGGTGACACAGTGAGTAGAGCACAGGCCCTGGAGTCAGGGGGACCTGAGTTCAAATCCAACCTCAGACACTTGACACGCTTACTAGCTGTGTAACCTTGGGCAAGTCACTTAACCTCAATTGCCTTACCTTACCCCCTCCAAAAAAAACCAATAAAATCATTCCATTAAGATAATTTGGACAAAGGGAAAAGATTAAATTACCAAGCGATTGTACTTTTAGTTAGTTTTTTAATAGCAGTGATAGGTTTGCACTGAGCTCAGTCCTTCTTGAGAAAGGCAGTATATATTTGTCATATGATTAGCCATGTAAAGGTACATGCTCTGGTAGTAGATATGAGTTATCCTCTAGGCAAAGTGACAGCCCATATGGAGACTGAGCCCACCGTAGTTTGACTACATTGGAAGGTAAAGTACTCCATTCCTTATCAGACTCTGCAGCCTGATGTTCTCCTACACATTCATTGTATGCTCTGACCCTCTGGGTTTCTTTTAGGTCCTATTGTCAACATTTACAGTCACATCATTAGAATCGTGTTATGGGCGGATGTACCGGTAGACCAAAGTGAGAAAATGAGTGATCAGTCAAAGGCTGTCAAAGCAGGATTTCATAACAATGATAACTCACATTTTTCAGGGACACAATAGTATGTACAAACGGGTTAATACAGGATTTGTTTGTTACTCCTTTATTTTTAAAAATAAACTTTTTTGAGGTTTTTGTTTATTTTATTGTGAGACATCATTCAGCGTGACATTATGCAGTAATTGCCTGTGATTAGAATATCTCAATTCCATTTCACCAACAACAGCACCAACAGGTGAACAATCCCAGAAGCTCTAGGGGTGGTAGAACTCTAATACCCCTGGTCCTGCTTCCAGACAAGTCCTTATGGCCATCATTTGGGGAGACATCTCCCTTGGAGAAGAGCCAAGCCATTCCCACTAACTGCCAACCAACTGCCAGTCTAACTAAAGCAGAAAGGCACCCTGGGAAAGAGATAGGAAGCAGCCTGTTCTGAACTACCATCCCTTGGCCACCATTTCCCCTCAGACCCTGACAGAGCAGTTAAGGATACTGCACCCAAAGGTATGGCAGTGCTTGCAGCCCAGTGCCTGCATCCCTCATTCTTGGAAGCAAGCCCTGTGGATATGCAACTGGCAATTGCTCCATACGTCATAGTCATGTCTATTGAAGACCCAGAAAAGAAAGTTATTTTCACCAGAGTCACTGGGATTGTCAAATGGTTTGACATCAGACATTAAAATGATTTTATTGGTGGAAATGGCCTGAAGGAAGAGACATTACCATATGTTTTGCTGTACCCTAAGAACCATAGGAACATTCTATCTGATTTTTTAGTTGAAACCTTCCATACGCATTGCTTCTCCAGTTAGAAAGTAAGCTCTATGAGAGAAAGAACTATTTCTATTTCTACCTCTAATACTTAGCAGAATGCTTTGTACACAATAAACACTTAATAAATGCTTCATTCATTCATTTCTTCGATCACCTATGACATAGGTGCAACTGATATACAGCAAGCAACAAGAAGCATAAACAAACAATTGTTCTTTATCCAGAATTATGCATAAAACAAGACTTCCTGTTCCTCCAAAAGGGAAACAAATGAAGTTTTCTTCATCCCCACAGTTACCATAGATGCTTCATCTTCTGTAATATTGTTTTCAGTAAATAGGAACCTAGCATTCAGGGTTGCAGGGATCCAGTTTTCTCTATAATTTGTTCTATTTTTACAGTCAGTTATTTTCTAATGTCAGAGTATGCTACTTATCTGATGTTTTACGAAGTAGTGCCTTTTGGATGTACCCTGAAATGCTATCCTCTACCTTGCTCCTCCTGCTTTAAGCAGAGTAAATCATTCATGGACATCTGCATGCCTGGAACAAAGAGCAGTTGGGTCCAGCAAGCTTGTGGCTACATACGAATATCACTCTACTGGGAACAGACAGATACAAAGAGGAAGTAGCATTTACATGGAATAGCGAATAGCTCCCTGGGCCTGAAACCAGGAAGAGCTAAGTTCTAAGGCAACCTGAGATACTTACTAGCTGTGTGACCTTGGGCAAATCACTCAATCTGTCTGCCTCATTTTCCTCAACTGTAAAATATGGAGAATAACACCTTCTACCTCCCAGGGCTATGGGGATGATAAGATGAAATAATATTTGGAAAGCACTTAGCACAATGCCTGGCAAATAGTAGGTGTTTGATAGATCTTGTTTCCTTCTCTTCCTCTACTCTCAAGAACCTTCAAATCTAATGTAGTACACAAGGTATTGACATAGGAATTAAGAACTAACAATAAAGTAATTTGGCTGTACTAGATTGTTCAAAGATCCGATTTCAAAACCTGTAAAGTGAGGCAGTTAGACCTTAAGTTCTAAATCTTTGATCATAAGATGCTAGTAAGAATGGAAAGTGGGCCAAGCTACGGAGGGATTTAAGTGAAAGACAAAAAAAGTTTGGATTTTGTCCTAGGAATAATAGGTAATTGTTGGAGGTTTTGGACCAAGAAAATGAGAGTTTGATGAAAGCAAAGTTTTAGGGAAATGATTCTAAATGCAGTGACTAAATGCAGAAGGGGATACAAAGAGGGGAGTTATGTCACCATGTATTTAACTTTAATATATACTTAAAAAAACTTCAAATAACAAAAAAAAATCATGGTTTCCTATACAATCTTTTCTGTTAGACTTGATCAGATGGTATGTATAGAGTGCTGGATTTAGGAAGACCTGAGTTCAAATCTTGCCTCTCAGACATATACTAGTTGTGTTGAGCAAGCCATTTATCCTCTGTTAGCTTGTTTTCTTATTTGTAAAATGTGCATAACAAAAGCATCTATATCACAGGACTATTTTTAGAATAAAGTAAGGTCACACACACATACACATGTGCATACACACAAACACACACACACATATGGGATGTCTCTGCATCCCTTAAAACATTATATAAATGTGAGCTATTGTTACTTGTTCTATATTGAAATGTTTATTGATTATTAATTTTGAAATTAAAAAAGGAAATGGGTCTGGTTTCAATGCGGATAGCGCATGTACATAATCATTTATAATACAGTTCATAATGTAATGATATATGCCATATGAAGAGGAAAAAACAAAAGGGTCACTTTTAACTGAGATGTCATCATGAAAGGCATAAATGCAGAATATGGAATTTGAGTTGGATTTAATAAGGTTTTTATTATCTTTAGTCTAAGGAAATCCAAGAGCTTTTTTGAAAGAGTTCAACTGAAGCTTCTTTTTTTGTATGTACTATTTTCAATGGAAGCTTCAAATGGTGAAGATAAATTTATCTAATAGGATCCCACTGTCACATAAATATTGATATTTGTGGCAGCTTATTTTAATGAATGTTAAGTAGTTTGAAAGATTAAAAAAGAAATGTTTGCTTATGGCAGCAAAATAAACTCTTAGCCAGTGACTCCAGCTGAGTTTAAAAAGGAAAAAAGTGTTTCTTTAATACTTTTCTTTAGCAAAGAATACCTCAACATTTTATATATACATAACCTTTGCCATGACAATATATACTAATTCATTACAATATTCAAGAATCATAATCTCCTTGAAAACAGAAACTATGTTGTCAGGGTTCATCTTTAATAGCAATAATGATGATGATGATGCAATCCAGCCATTATTTATTTTTTTTGAAAATGTTTTTTTATTTATTTTTAATATGTTTAGTTTTCAGCATTTTTCACATGCGTTTGAATTACAGATTTTCTCCCCATTTCCACCCCCCC
>CM053622.1:365641845-365669000 GCA_028646595.1 Phalanger gymnotis | reverse complement strand
TGGAGCCCTGCTTCCCTCTGCCACTTTGTGTGTTCTGCAGTTCTAGAATTGGTTCAGAGCCATTTTTTTATAGGTTTTTGGAGGGACTTGGTGGGGAGCTCACGCCAGTTACTGCTTTCCAGTCGCCATCTTGGCTCCGCCCCAGCCATTATTTATTAAGCACCTACTGTGCACTAGGCATTGTGCTAAGTGCTGGGGAAATAATTAATAAAAAGAAAGACAGTCTATGACCTCAGGAAGCTTATAATCTAAAGGGGGCAATGCACAAAAGACCGCAGGAAGTGGGGAGACTGGGAGTATCTTGTTCTGTGGAACTGAAAGTAGGCAGGGCAAGAAACACAAAGTAAAATGAGCAGAGTCCAGTTTCTAGCCTTTGTAAAGGAAGGCATTGGGAGGAGTTTGGTATTCCACCACCCCACCCCCGCCTCCAGCCAGAAGGGAGAGGAGGCTGAGAGAAGTGGTGTCAATCAAGGCTTGTGTTAGCAGCATCATGGTGAGTTTAGAAATGATGACCTTATCCTGGGAAAAGCATCTTCTTCCATAAAATTGAAGCCAGGTAGAGCAGAAAATGTACAGTAGAATGATGATGATGTTGATAATAAAAGCTTAAATTTTTACAGTGCTTACTATGTGCCAGCCAGTTTATAATTATCACCTTATTTGATCCTTACAACTCTGGGAGATAAATACTATTATCATACCCATTTTACAGGTGAGGAAACTGAAACAAACAGATTTTTTTTTAAATGTGTTGTCCATGGACACACAGCTAGGAAGGTCTGAGGCCAGATTTGAATTCAGGTCTTTCTGACTTTAGGCTTGTTGCTGTACTCATTGTATCACCTAGTGGCTTCTTTAATATACCCTGATAAATAATCCTCTGACTTACACATTACCAGCAGTATAGTCTTAGAGTGGGCCAGGTTTAGAGTCATGGGGGACCTGGATTTGATTTAATCCTGTCTATTAAGATGTTGCCTAGCAATCAAGTAAAGTACCTAACTGAATTGTATAATTCAATCAAGCCTTTCTCCTGTCCGAGAGTCAGCTCTTATGTATGTTGTGGTTACACATTAAAGCAATTTCCCAAAAGCAGATGAAAGTCATAGGCTCCTAAGGAAAATCTAAAGGTCATAGAGTCCCTAGTATTAACTGTGTGACCTTAGGCAAGTCATTGAATTTGTCTGATCTTTAGTTTCCTCCTTTGTAAGATGAGAAAAATTTTATACACACGTGTATACACATATATATGTATATACGCACACACATACATATAGACACACACTTATATACACATACACATGTACATATAAAATTATCTCACAGAAGTGTTCTGAAGATCAAATGTGGTCATTGAAGCTGTTTGTGAATTTTGAAGCAACAGAAAAATGGCAATTATTTTTATTATTTACTTTTTATTGAATAAATTATAAACTGTTGAATTGAGTTACTATTTTAAATGGGTTCATTCATTATTCAAACCATCTCAAAAGGGTCACTGTCCTAAAGCTAGTGCTGTTTCAGCATATTTTAATAATAATGAATGAGGAATGTCTTCAGTACATTTTAGCTAGCATGTCATTATGTACCTTTAAAAAAAAACCATAAAGCAGAAACTAAGGTGTTGCCTAACAGGTAAAGTGCGCTTAACTGAATCTAACGACTGATTCAAACCTTTCTCAAGTCTGAGAGTTAAAAGTTAGATTTATTGTTATTTCACATTAGAGCAATTTCCCAAAAGTAGATGAAAGTCATAGGATATTGAAGGAGATCTAAAAGTCATAGAGTCCCCATTCACCTTCATACACACACACACACACACACACACACACACACACACACACACACAAACCCCATATAACATAAAAGGGAATTGAGACCTATAGTGTTTCGACGATGACCAAAATACACAGACTAAGTTGCAGTACCAGAATTTGAACCTAGATTTTCTGATTCCAAATCAAGTATTTTTACCCCTACAACAGAAATACTGGATGAGCTGTGTCCAAAAGAAGCAGGAATTTCAAGAATCAGACTATTCATATTTGTGTGTGTTTCAATGAAGAATCATTCATTTGTAAGATTAAAAGTGAAGGATAAGGCATGCATGTATAAAGTTGACAATAAGTAAAGAGAGCAAGAAACATGATGACCAAATATATGGGCTAAGGACAAAGGTTGTTGTACTTAAATTGAACTTGTCAATATTTGAATGTATTCCAGGAAAGAAACTAAAGCCATAAATCAGAAATAGGCATGGCTGTAAAGAAAGTAGCTGATTTATGGATGATGCAGTAGTAGTTCTCCAATTGTATCTTGCCATTATATATGTTGTAACCAACATGTGTAAATGAGCCTGCTTTGCAGGAGGACTGTCAGTCAAGGTGATTCAAAGGCAGAGCTAACAGAGTACATATCTTTTTCTGGCCCCTGTGCACTTGGGCAAGCTTAACAGGCAGACAACAGACAAGCAGTGCATATACAGTACATAATGGGATTTTTTTTAACTTTCTGTGTGTACGTATACATACATATATACACACATTTAGAGAGAGCTAGAGACAATTTTTAAATGTTTAATAAGGAGTATTTTTGGACTGTCAATAAAGGAAATGAAAAATGGGTGATGAGAGAACTTGACATAGTTCTATTTTGTTTTAAAACTTTATTTTTATCTTCTTTCTATATTTTAATCACTTCTCAGTATGTCCCCCACTTATATAATAATCACAATTAGCAAAATTGAGAGAGAAAGAAAGTCCTCAAAACATATGTACTCCATAAAACATTCCCAAATAGTCCAGGTCTGAAAATGTCTGTTCATTTTTAAGTTCATCACCTCTCAAACAAGAGGTGAATGACATGTTTCATCTTTGTTCTTTTGGACTGCTGGCTTATAATTACATTGATCAGTTCTAAAGTCTTCAAGGTTATTTTTCTCTAAAATGATGCTATCATTTTATAGGTTGTTCTTCTACACCTATTCACTTTTCTCAGCATCAGTTCATAGAGACCTTCCAATTTCCTCTGAAATTTTCCGCTTTGGCATTTCCTATAATACAATAACATTCCGTTACAGTTCTATACTCCCAATTTTTTTTAGCCATTTTCCAATAAGAGGTTACCCCCTTACTCTCCAATACATTAAAAAGAGGTGCTATAAATATTTTTGTACATATGAATCCTTTATCACTTCCTTTGACTTCTTTGTGGTATGCTTCTAGCAGTTGGCTATGCACAGATTAGTGAATTTGGGCACAGAATTCCAAACTTTTCCAGAAGAGCTATACCAGTTTTATCACATCCCCTCAATCATTTGTCATTTTCTTCTTATGTTATCTTTGTAATTCTGACATATATGAAGTAGAACGTCAGGGTTGGGTAAATTTGCCTTTCTTTAGTTATTAGGAATTTGGAGGATTTTTTTTTTCATATGAATGTTAATGGATTAGATTTAGAGGTTTGAAAATCTCCACTTCATGTCATTTGACCATTTATCTATTGGGAAATGGATACAGATTCTTTTAGAAATCAATTTCAATCTTTTTTTTTACCCTTTTGCCATTAGGATAAGATTATTTCCACACATTCGAATTTTAATCTCATTTTTGAGCTATAGTTAATGCTTCTATAATTTGTCCTAAGACGATGTGCCTCTCTCGTGAGCAAAATCTTGAAAGCAAATCGTAACACTAAAGAATTAGAGAAGCAGAAAGAGAGAGGAGCTAATTTGTGAATGGATTATGAAGTTCAGTGTCTTGTAAGGTCATCTGCTAAAAGCATTGACAAATATACACTCATATTCAATCATTTGTGAGATGTTTGTCAAGTACCTAACTATGTGCAAGATATCGTGGGAAGCCTAAGGATAGAACTACAAAAATGATGTACTTGCTTTACTCAATGTATGTTCTTAAGGGGTGAGGAGAAGATATATGCATGAAATTATAATACAAAGTGCAGGTATATTTGGTGACAAAAAGAAGACACCGTATTCTAGGGCACTTGATGAGAGTCAGCACTTGGAGCTGGGGAAATCAGAAAAAATGAAGAAGGTGGCCCCTGAGCAGAGCTTTGAAAGAAACTCTGGATGCCGAAAGGCACAGATAAAAAGAGAATATATTCACGACAGGGAAGAAAATCTGAAAAATGCACACAGGGAGGAGATGTAGTATCAACTTAGGGAATCAGCTGGTCTGTTCAATTTGACTTGAATACAGAGTGAACATAGAGGGAAATAACATGAAATAAGGCTAAAAAAAGAAATAGGTTGGAATCATATACTAAAGACTCATAAATTCCAAGCTAAACAGTTCATATTTTATTTGATAGGCTTTAGAGGATCACTGAGACTTTTTAGGCCTAGAAATGATATAATTATACAACAGCCTCATGAAGATGATTTTGACCACCTATGTGAAGGGTGGATTGTAGTTGAATGAGACTGGAGGCAGGGAGACCAGCAAGGAGATTGTTAACAGGGATGTAGGTGAGAAGTGAGAGACTAGAGCAGTATGGGGGAAATTTAAGTGGATGTTGGAGAGCTAGAACTGCCTGGATAAATGAGAGATGTTCAAGGTGGCTACAAAGATTTGAAACTGGATAAATGGGAATATAGTAGTACTATCAAGAGAAACAGGGAAGACAGGAGGAGCAGATTTGAAAATAAGAAACTTTAGAAATTAGAATTAGCTCTATAAAGAACTGATAAATAGAAGTTTGCATAAAATGATTATATATATAATCTGTTTCTGTATATTTGTGTCTAATGGTAGCCATCTCTAGGGTGGGGGAGGAGAGGGAAGAAAAAATAAATTTACATGAGAAATTTATTATATATTTAAAAGGAATTTTAAATTCCTTTTTGTACATAATAGATTTGTACAGTTTTGTACAGAGTTGTACATAATAGATTTGCAATTTCATGGGCAATCGTTTTTTTGTTATACCATGTTATAGAGATTCTTGTTTTAATCCATAAATTAAAAATAAAATTAATAAACATGAAAAAAGAAACTATTAGTAACTTTGAAAACTTTAAGGATTTAAATGAAGACCCAATTTACTGAGTAGGTTTCTAATATCCTAAAAAACATTCGTGTAGCTTCCTAACATGTTACCCATCCTTCATTGTCAATGATTAGGCCTGGATTCAGTAGGGGAAAAACAAAACAAAACAAAACATGGTCTACATAACACATTTTTACACAGTGAATCATTTGTTATTACATGCTTCTGTAAGTGTGATAGCCAAATGCACTGTTAAACATAGCTTTCACGTTCTATGAGACTCATATCTAACAAATTTCCTAACCATCTGTCTCCTACACATCAGCCATAATCATTATCTGCCTTTCACCAAAAAGTTGGACTCTGCCCCTGGAAATCCAGGTTTGGCCTTTTATCTCTTCTTGTCCCAAGACCTCAGCATCGTTTCCTGACCATTTCTATTCTGTCATGCTACACAACCTCCTCCTCCCCCCTTTCTCTAACTCCCCTTTATGGGTTGACTTCCACAATTAGAATGACGGTCCCTGAAGGGAGAGACTGTCTTGCTTATGTTTGTATCCCTAATCTTCAGCATAGTTTATGCTATATAGTAAATGCTTAATCGATTATTTATCTCTTTATCAGACGGTGTAGCAAATTCAACATGTCTCTTTCACAATATCTTGAGTCGAACTTATTACAAGCAAATGTTGACTGCACATATAAACACAACTTGGTCATTTCTTCCAAGAAATATGTATTTGTTATGAAGCCCTCTGTGTAATTAATTTTGCTGACTACTAATTTTTAAACAAATCAGAAAACTTTTGTTTTTCTAATTTAATTTTTTAATTAACAAAAGTCCACCTTCTCCATCCCCTATTACCTCCTCTCTCCTTTACTTTCTTTTTTATTCATTATTAAATTTTATTTTTAATTTATGGAATAAAACCAGCATTTCCATGGCATAGTACAATAAAAAAGATTACGCATGAAACTGCAAATCTACTATGCACAACTTGCTATTGCTTTCAGATATAATCTAAACAAAACTATAAAGTTGACATTAGGCATGATATTTTATCTTTCAATGTCTCTCCATATATCCTAAGTAGTAGACATAAATTCAATGAAATTAAGGTAGTACAAAAATATTAAATCTTCACATCTTAAATTCAAAGAATGATAGCAAGTTTTATGACTGGGCAAATTGTCACAAAGTTGCTCCATTTCAGATCACTGAGAAAATTAGACAATGAACAATTAGCAAACTCTTATTTATTACTTAATAGTGCACAGAACACTCTACTAGACAATATACTTGATTGTGGGGTCACTCCAGAATTCATAAATTTGTATGATTAGCCCTAATTATCTCTTCAACAAAGGAGAATTATTTACTAATAAAGAAGAAGGAAAGCTATAGGAAAAATGCTTAGAGATACTTTCTAGTTGTATAACTTCTACCAAAGCAGGAGCAATTTATCTGTTATAGTTGTCTGAATTCAGAACTCTGACCAGTTCCAGGAAGTTTAAAGGTACCTGCCATAACCATCTCTTATCATGCCAAAGCTACAGGGCAACCCATAGGAGAGAAGACTCATGTCTATCATATAGGTGGAGAAGATATGTAAGGTAAATTGGGACACAGATTTTGGGTAGGCACAATATCTAAATGCCTCACCTTTCATGTACCCAATTGTCAAAATCACAAAGGGTTTTAGATTAGGCAGAAACCTTATTTATCTTCCATTCAAATCAATATCTGATCAAGAATATCTCTATCCTATACATACAGTGCACACATGGTCTTCTAGTATTTGCATGAAGACTTCTAATGAGGAGAAGCCAGCCACCTCTCATGGCAGCCCACTCTTCTTTTGGATAACTTTCATTGTTAAGAAATTTTTGTTCTTGATTTTCCCCCTCTTTTCAAGCCTAAATCTGCTTCTCAGAGGATTGCCAACTATTGCTCCTAGTTCTAACTCTCTGGATTCAAGAGAAACATGTTCTACCTCTCTGCCAAAGGATAGTTTTTCAAATGCTTAAAAGCAGTCATGTCCCCCACCCCCCCTCGTATTTACTTCCCCAGGCTAAACTTGCCCATATCCTTCAACCGGACCTATGAAACTCCTTCTGAAATTTACTTGCTATGTTATCCTGTGATCCTGATCACTTACCCTGTCTGGTTCTGCTCACCTAACCATGTGGGGGAAATGAAGGGGGGATGTATCTGATTGGTTTTCATGTCAATCAAAAAGGCATGTCAACATCAGGCACAGGTTCTTTGCTTCCTTTACGTCTGAGGGAATTTAGTGATTCCTTTATTGAGAGTCCAGTGAAAGAGATGGATTTTCCTAGGTAGAGGGAACCACAGGAATGGAGAGTTGGAAGCCACACTGGTTATTTCAGACAGTGCAGCATCAACAGGAAGCAATCTTCAGAAGTGTCCTTTGGGACCCCAGCCCAATGGAAAGACCCAAACAGCAGTCATGACTCACCCAAACATGAACTTGGTGGGACTAATGCTTTGTGTTAACTGAGCAAAGTTTGGAGTCTTCCTCAGAGACTGTTGTAGTATAAGGAAGAGTACGTACTAGAGAAATTAGAGAAAATGTCTGTATGTTTGTCCTTATAGCTTTTAAAAAAAAATATCTCTTTGTAATTGACATTCTATCTTAAGTGGTTAAATATGCTTGTTATTGGCCCATGACAATGAGAGGAGGCAACACAGCTAGGGTGGAGGGAGCTCAAGCTGATGGCAATAGAGAAAAATTACTACTTCCAACTCCTCAGATTGCCCCTTTCCAACAATAAAGGGTGATGAAGTGAGCCTAGCATTGGAAATGAGGATGAGATAATTCATTCTTCAAAAGAAATTTTTCCTGTCAAAAACTGCTAAAATATTTTCATGGATTCTTCTTGGGGTAAATACCTGGCTTTTAACTGAATGTCTCTCTTATGGATTTTAATATTTTACATTTGTTATCAAGTTTAAATGTTTTCCCAAAGACTTAAGTTGCAATTAATTTTTAATATAAATTTCAAAAACATGTCTCTCAAAACTTATTTCTGTATGACAAATAACCACCAACATATAGAAATATTAAACTCTAGTTTAAGATGTTTAGTCTTTAAAAATATCTTTCCCAACAGACTATAAATCTTTTCTAAAATGGTATGAGAACCAAGTTTTCTTTTTTCTTTTGGTAAATTGGCATTGGAGAATGTGAGTGTATATGCATACATACATATAGACATAAATATATTTGCTTGCACATATATGTATACACAGGTAAATTTACTGGATAACAAAACATTTCTGATTTGTGCTTAATAAGTATGGAATATTTTAGACATGAGACATATATTACTCAGAATAGTAATAATAGCTTACATTTATATTTCATGTTAACCTTTTATGACACATACCTTACATTTATATTTCATGTTAAGCTTTTTGAAACACTCCATATATAGTATTTTACTTGGTCATAATCATATATATTTATGCCTTGTACACAATACTTGACACATTTTTATAAGATATAAATAGCTTTTATTCATTTAATAGACTATAATATGCAAATGCAATTTTGTCATGAAATGTCATATATATAAATAAAATAGCATACATGTAAATTTGTATATATATATATATATATTCTTATATGCCCCAAACCACATTTATTTGTATGTATTTGTACATGTAAAATTTCTGTCTAGAAACAGATACATAGAGAGAGAGAAATCACAATCATACACAAAAAAAATTAAATTAAATTATTGAAGAAAATTTGACTGTATTGTTCCCAGGACTTATATATTGAAAAACTAAACCATTTATTATTATAGAAGAAGACAAGAACAAAAACAAACCAGACTATCTCAACCCCATGTGTACTTTTGTCCATATATGTGCTCGTGGAAAACCCTTGTCCATATATGTAATATCATTTTACATCTGTCTTTCTTTTTCCCCACTTTCTAATTGGCCTATTCATATTAAGTACTATAAAAACATTAAATTCTCATAAGACTTTTAAGAGGGATTTGACACTGATTGATTATTTTTCTTATTGCCTTGAATAAGCAAGAAGGTAGGTTATAGCTCAGGCACACACTTCATGAATATTTTCTGTTTGCCTTCATTCAACTGAGCAAACTCCATTATGACACTATTTTAAGTAGTGGGAAAGCAAAGATAGCTAAGGCAAAGAACCTGCTCTCACAGAGTTTACAATCCAATAAAAGGAAAGATACATAGTGATAGGCAAGGGAATAATACAAGTGAAAAATTCTGTGAGACTCGAATAGAGAGACATTAGCTTCATCTGAGTGGGGATCAAAAGTCAACAATAAGTGCATGGAGAAATTGTCACCTGAATTGGGCCTTGAATGAAGATCACACATGAGAAAGGCTAGATCCAGTGACATAGAGTAGTCTAGTTAAGCTAGAACATCAAGAAGACAAAGAGGAAATGATATGAGATAAGCCTAGAAAACAAAGTTGGAGCCAGACTGTAGAGAGTATTGAAGACCAAGATCTATAGTTTACAGTTTTTTGTTAGATAATGGAGAGCCTCATGGGGGAATATGGGAGGAGGGAGGAGCAACATGAACAGAGCAGTGCATTAAAAAAAGTAGTATGGACAGTATTAGGAAAGATGTACTGAAGAGAGCTGAAATTGGAGACAGCATAATTTAGTAGCTCATTATAGCAATTTAAGCAAGAAGAGATAAAGGCCTGGCCAAGGGTAGTTGAAATAGAGATTGAGAGATTGTCACTTAATCATCTAAACCAATGACTATTGAGGCTCATTGATTCAAATATATTACAATGTGACACTGATGCTGTATACACCAAAGAAGGGGAAAAAAAGATTTTTTGATCTGTTCTGCGACTTTACCTTCAGTAAAGAACTCAAGAAATTAAATTTCTTTAAATCTATAAGGTAATCGCAATCCATTCTGAAGAAAGTATTCTTTTATACATTCAGAAGAAAAGAAAACTTGATTGAAAAAGCCCTCTTCATAGAAATAATCTGATTTATGCTTGTGATAATAAGTGTGCATTCTATAGCCCATCTCTGTCTTTGCTACAACAAAGAAAAAGGCCCATCTTAATCAGGCATTTTTGGTTTGTTATTCTTACATTCAGTGAATCTGGTACCATTCTTTAGGGAATTGTTTCATTTCCATTCATTAAAAGAACCTACTGATTGTACAGGGTGTCCCAAAAGGCCTAGTACAGTTTTAAGCTATTGAAGCTTAAGCTATTAAAACTTAAACCTGTACTAAGAAGTTTGGGACATCCTGTATTTCCCCTAGGCAAAATCTTAACTGACAATTTGGAGGCTTTTGTTACACATGCATCTAATGAGGAATAACAGTTTAAGAAAGATAGCTAGTAACATGATCTCAATAGTTTAGTGATTGCTTGGTTTTAATAATTGTACTTATTTGTATTTTTCCAACTCCTTTCATGCAGTAGCTTTCTAAGTGTGAAATCGGAGTAAATGTGCATGTCCCACAATGGGCTTCTCACATATATTTAAGTATTGGGCTATTACACAACCATTTTGTAAAGGGGCCTTCTTATCTTTTCTTAATGTAAAAGCATAAAACACACACAAAGATCTCTAGGAGACAAAATACTCCATTTCTTGGTTTATCTTGTATAACAGAGGCTATCTGGAAGTGTTTATTCCTTTGGCCTCAAACAAAGATAATCAAGATTTGTAGTGATGTACTAAAATATTAATTCAAGAGGCAACACACTATGTTGCTGCATTGCTACTCACTACATGCAGGATGTTCCAAAAGTCTTAGTGCCACTTTTAAAACTAGGCTTCTTATGTTTTGGTGTATACCTGTGATTTCTTTGGTATAGGAGAATCTCTGTATGTAAATTTTTCCTTCTATTTATTTAGGTCAGCAAATCAAAATTATATTCTAGGTTGTTGCCTGGGGCAGGTTCCATAGATCAAATATCAAAGTTTTATGCCATCATAGATTTAGAGGTTGAATGTATCTCATAGTACATCTAGTCCAATTTTCTATTTACAGATTAGGAAATCAAGACCCACAGAAGTTAAATTTCACAAGGTTAAAGAACTATTATGTTTTAGAGGCAGCAATGAATCCAGGAAATACCTGATCCCAAGGCCTATCTTCTATCCACTAAACTAGCTAATTCATGACTTCAAATAATACATTAAATTACTTTGAAAATTTTTGTCTTGGACTTTTCAGAGTGGAGCCAAGATGACACACTAGAGAAAGCACTGAGCTGAGCTCTCCCAACATTCTCTTCTAAACGATATTAAAATAATGCCTCAAATTGAATTTTGGTGTGCTGCAGCCAACAAAAAGTCAGAGTTAGACATTCTTCTAGCCCAAGACACTGAAAGCTGGAAAGGGAGATCTGTAACATAAGGAAGGAGGTTCACCAATAGCCCATGTGGATAAAAGACCAGTGGGAGAACTGGGCTGCGGAGACAGAAGCAGCAGCAGCAGCTTTTGGAGCTCTCAAGTTAGATAGTAATGGACTGGGAACCAGAAAGAAAAAGATTAGAGGATACCCCATGGGCTACCACTAAACTGAGTGCCAGATGCTGTTTGGCAACTCCATTGCCTATACCCACTTCTGGTTCATAGTTAAAAGGCAAAGAGGAGCACTTTTGGGCAATAGGGAGTAGAAGCTCTCAGGGGCAGTATGACTCCCAGCTCCAAAGGATCAAAGATCCTGAGGAACAATATCATTTTCATTCCCAAGGGAGGGGGGGCCTTGAGAGTAGTACCAATTGAAAACCCAAGGGATAAGGGGTCCTTCCTAGGTAAGGACTATGGTGCACACCAGGAGAGCAGTGACCACACCTCTCCACAGATCATACCAGTTTGGCATCACTAAAACTTCCGATCCCCACAGAAACAGCTCTGAAAACAGTAGTGCAAAAAAAGCCTGACACTAGAGACAGAGCACCTCCCTTTTCCCCATTTCAGGAACACAGCTCAATATTAACATAAAGTTCTAAAACAGGGCTGTCCAAAATGCAACCCTCTGGCCTCATGTGGCCCACAGTGCGATTTATGTGGCCCCCTTACAATCATAGAAATTTATATAAATGCTTTATTAAAGGAAGCCAAGCTACTGCAGAGCTTTCACTAAAATGGCAAATCAAAATATATTGTCTATTGTTTCAATAAAAACTTAAGGTTGGACAGCCTTGTTCTAAAACAAGAAAGAAGATGGAAAAGGAGAAAACAACAAACAAAAAAATAACCTGACCAAAAAAAAGCTACTTTGGTGACAGGGGAGATCAGAACACAAACTCAGAGGAAGACAATGAAATCAAAACAGCAACAAGCAAGCCTCAAAAAATTATGAATTGGACACAAGCCAAACAAGAATTCTTGGAAGAGTTGAAAATGTTTTTCAAAATCAAGCAATAGTAGAGGGAAAATTAGGTAAGGAAATGAAAGCAAAAGAAGAAAACTAGGTAAAGACAATTATCAGTTTGCTAACAGGGGCATAAAAATACTGAAGAAAATAATACCTTAAAAAACAGAATTGAGCAAATGGGAAAAAAAAAGGAAAATATTTCCTTGAAAATTGGAATTGGGCAAGTGGAAACTAATGATTCCATGAGACAACAAGAAATAATAAAACAAAGTCAAAAGAAGAAAAAAATTTAAGAAAATATGAAATATCACACTGAAAAAAATAGTTGACTTGGAAAATAGATCGAGAGATAATGTAAGGATTATTGGATTATCTGAAAGCCACGTTCAAAGAAAGAGCCTAGATATCATATTTCAAGAAATTATCAAGGAAAACTGCCTCAATATCCTAGAACACGAGGATCAAATAGAAATTGAAAGAATACACTGATAACCACCTGAAAAAGATCCCAGAATGAAAAGTCCCAGGAATATAAAAGCCAAATTCCAGAGCTCCCAGGCCAAGGAGAAAATACTTCAATCAGTAATAAAGAAGCCATTCAAATTCAGTGGAGCAACAGTCAGGATCACACAAGATTTAGCACCTACCACATTAAAGGAATGGAGTTCTTAGATATATTTCAGGAAGGCAAAAGAGCTGAGATCATAAACAAGAATAATCTAACCAGAAAAACTGATCATAGCACTTAAATGAAAAAAAAATGGATATTTGATGAAATATAGAAGACTTTCAAGGATTCCTGCTTAAGAGACCAGAGCTCAAATAACCAAACAATTATGCTCTTTTCAAATGTCAGAAAGGTTATGCTTAATATTCTGCAAGCTAGACTTCAGCAGTATGTGAACCTAGAAATACCAGAAGTGCAGGCCAGTTTTCTAGGAGGCAGAGGAACTAGAGACCAAATTGCCAACATTTGCTGGATTATGGAGAAAGGAAGATAATGCCAGAAAAAAATCTACTTCTGTTTCATTAACCACACTAAAGCTTTTGACTGTGAGGATCACAACAAAATGTGGCAAGTCCTCAAAGTGATAGAAGTACTAAATCTTTTTGTCTCTTAAAAAATCTGTATTCAGTTTATGACCAAAGTAAAAGGCAGAACACAGGAAATAAAATAGATAATCTTGATAACACAAAGTTAGAAAGCTTTTGTACAATACAACTTATGCATTCAGAATTAGAAAACAGAGAACTCAGAAAAATTTACAACACAGTTCTCTGATTAAGGCCTTATTTCTCAGATTTATAGGGAACTGAGACAAATTATAAAAAAAATAAGAACATTTGCCTATTAACAAATGGTTAAAAGATATGAACAAGCAGTTTTCAGAAGAAGGAATCAAAACTATTAAAAGGCACATGGAAAAAAAATCTCTAGATCACAACTGATTAGAGAAATCCAAATTTAAACAATTCTGAGATATGACTTCACATTTATCAGATTGTATAACATGACAGAAAATGAAAATGACACATGCTGGAGAGGATAAGAAACTGGGATGCTAACGTTCTATTGTGGAGGTGTGAACTAACCCAGCCATCCTGGGGAGCAATTTGAAACTAAGGCCAAAGGGCTATAAAACTTCATACCCTTTGACCAAGCAATACCACTACTAGGTCATATCCCAAAGAGATCAAAGAAAAGGGAAAAGAATCCATTTGTATTAAATATTTATAACAGCTCTTTTTTGCAGTGGGATTGGATAAAAGAATTGGATAAAATTGGATAAAAAAGAATTGGATAAAAAAAAAAGGGAAGTCCATAAATTGGGGTATGGCTGAACAAGTGTGGTATATGATTGTGATAGAATACTATTGTGCTAGCAGAATGCTTTCCAAAAAAAAAATTAAACCCTGGGAATACTTACATGAACTCATATAAAGTGAAATGAGCAGATTATATGGATGGTTAACTATGAAAGACTTAGCTACTCTGACCAGGACAATGATCCAGGATAATTCCAAAGGACCCATGATAAAAAATGTTATCCACCTCCAGAGAGAACTGATGAACTTGGAGTATAGACTGAAGCATACTTTTTTTAACTTTATTTTTATTGTTGTATTTTGTTTCTGTCCTCTCTTGAAACATGGCTAATATGGAAATATATGTTTTTTTCATGACCTCACATGAATAATTGAAATCAAATTGCTTGCCTTCTTAAGGCAGGGTGGGGGTGGGGCACTGGAGAGAGGAAGAGAATTTGGAACTCAAGTTTTTAATTTTTTTTTAATTTTACATGTAATTTAGAAACATCTAACAAAATTTTAAAAATTAAAAAGAAATAAAGAAAACTATTATCTTAATTATAATGCTTATACCAATATGTATGTTCTTTTGGAACTCATGTATCTTTTTTATTTAGTAAAAAATGATCATCAATTTAGAGCTGGAAATAACCTTAGAGACTATTGACTCTAATCCTCTAATTTTATAAAATTAGGCACAGACAGGTTAAATTACATAATCAGGGTCAAATGTAAGGCAGATTTAAGTGCATATCTAAGTATCTAAGGAAGGATTTGAATCCAGTTCCTCCTAACTCCAGTTTCAGTGCCTAATCCACTATGTTATAAGGCTCTTCAAGCCCAGTAATAGATGATGTATTTTCAAAAGGAAATATCTTTTGAGATCTCTTCCTGTATAATTTAAATAGCCTTTTTCCAGTAGGGGGCAAATTCTTAAAGAAAACTTTTCTCATATTTAGCATGTCTTAATATTAGGCCTCTTTTTTCTGCACTCTTTGCTACATATATTCACATCATATAATTTTTTGGTGCTTTTATGGTAATACTCATAAATATATCCTGTTAGGTTTGTATGGAATTGGGGTTTTTTGTTTTTAAATTTAATGACAATCAGCTTAAATCAGGGATCTCTATGAAATATAATCATATCATTTACTATTAGGTGATTTACTTTTGCTCTTGTTCATTTCGAAGACAGCATTTGAACTGAAATAAATGCCACCGTCTTAATTCTAGGCATCAATACAGTAATTCAAATTTATGGTTGGATAATCATAGGAATACCTAATTCTACTTGATAAACTCTACAGGATGATAA
Source organism: Phalanger gymnotis (assembly GCA_028646595.1). Classification (NCBI taxonomy): domain Eukaryota; kingdom Metazoa; phylum Chordata; class Mammalia; order Diprotodontia; family Phalangeridae; genus Phalanger; species Phalanger gymnotis. The sequence goes on along the minus strand of CM053622.1, from coordinate 365,653,479 downwards.
ATCAGTTAGAAAGCCAATAATGAAATTCCCTTTTCCATGATATATTATAGCAAAGGAAAAGTAATATTTTTATTAAGTTCTCTCTCCCTCTCTCCCTCTTGCCCCCTCTCCCTCTCCCTCTCCCCTTTTTCCCCTTCTATCCCTCTCTCCCTCTTTCCCTCCCTCTCTCCTGAATTTTCTTCTTTCGTTTTCTTTTTTTAATTTATTCTCCAGAATTTACAACTTAAGAATACTCATATACTTTCTGGATTAACACTTTATGGGCCAAGTTTAAGATCCAGAAACATACTTTATAAACCCTTTAACAGAGTTTCAGAATAGATCACATTAGATAGAGCACTGGATCTAGAGTCAAGAAGACCTGAGATCACATCTGGCTGTAGACTCACTAGTGGTGTAATCCTGTCTGCCTTAGTTTCCTCATTTGTAAAATAAGGATAATACTAGTACCTATTTCCCAGGGTTGTTGTAGGGTTATGATATGATATTTGTAAAGCCCTTTACGTTCCTTGAAGAATGCTATAAATATTAATTGTTATTATCATCTGTACCATTAATTATAATAGTATAATTGAATATCAGATCAGAGCATCGTATTTATGTATGAAGAGTGCCGATGTACATGAGCCATACATCAAGTCCTATTCTAATAGTTCATCATAGAACAGAGGTGACCTTGGTTTTTCAAAAACTTTATCAGCAAAGGACAAGTCTACAAGTCATGAGCAAGCTGGAAAAGTTTTGAATATAGGCCCAGAGATTGATTATATTTTTTTCATCCTTTTAGTGACCAGCCTAACTAATTTCAGAGGAATGTCATTAGAGTGCTGGCCACTAAGTGATATATGAAACAACATCAAAACCACCTCCCAAGTCTTGGAAAAGTTGCAATCTCTTCTAATAGACAGAATACTCATTGATTATGAATATTGGATTCTTGAAGTACGGAATAAAAATGTATATTGAGAGATTACATTTATTCCTCTGGATCATATACAACCTTGTCAGAAGCATCCATCGGGAGAGCCTTTTGTCCATCAACCCCCCACCCTTATGGAGATCTTCAAAGAAGGAGCTGGAGAAGTTTGCATAAACTATCCCAGTTGCTCCCGATGAAGGTAACAGAAGGACAAAGAAAAGTAGAATTTCCAGATGTAAAAAGATTCAGTGGGAAGGATTTCTAGGAGGCATATTGTGCAGATGCTGAGGGTCTGAGGAAGAAGAAACTTACAGACTCACTCTAATCCAATCTGGAGTAGAGATTTGAGTCTAAAGAGATTTGTCATCTAAAGAGATACTTTATATGGAATGTTGGCCTGTGAGATTCAGGAGTGAAACTGGACAAGGATTAAATAGTCTGTATGTGCTCTGTGAATCAGAGGCATTCAAGAGCTACAACACTTTCAGCTGAAACTGCTTGAGATAAGGTACCTAGAAAGGAGGTAATTAGAACGATCTTCTAAAGCCAAACAATTGGGAGAGAAAGGGCAGGACAGAAGACAGTAAATCGGAGCTGAGGACAATAAAAGCACCAATAGTGTCCACAATGGCCTTCAAGAGCAAAATATTGCAACAGTGGCAAAAAGGATACATTACACCTGTAGGGATGGAGTCTCTCATGTGGGGAACAATAACCAGAAACTGATTTTACCTGTTGTTAGGATCACCCCTCCAGAAATTGTATTTATTAAAATATCCTTTATTTGTCTGTGAACATTTTGTATATCCTCAATAAAATGTCAACTTCTTGAAAGCAGGGACTATTTTGCTATTATATGTGTATCCACATTGACTAACATTGCATATGGGAAATAATAGATGCTTAATAAACATTTTTGATTAAATTTAAAAAGCACATAGTATATTACCTTGGTTTTGAGGAATAAACTCTGAAATATAAATACTACCCCAATAGGACAATTATGTAAGTCACGAGGACAGTAAAGATATGTGAGGGAAGGTAGGCCATGGAAAAAGATTATGAACTGACACATCCTCTGTGCTAAATAAAATAAAAATGGTCCTGTGTTTTGAAGTCTTGTGAATTGCAATGCTTATAAGGGGAGCTTGTAGATACCCTTGGAAAAGGGCTGGATCTTGAAGTTCACAGGTACTGTGTAGCGGTAGGCACAAGTCAAAGGTGATACATCATCAGAGTATCTATGTTACAATGGATATCCTAAAACAAGAGTTACAAAAATATAAGAAGAAATAATAATTCTAATGACACATTATGTAGTGACATAAGCTTTATAAAGCATTGCTAACAACCCAGTGGTATATGTAATGTAAGCGTTGTCCTCCTTGTTTTATTCATAGCCTGTATGGTCATATGGTTAATATGTGGCAAAACTGAGAAGTTACCAGTGTGATAAAAAGATACTGGCTGACCTGATACTTCAGCACAAAATAAATGAATGAATTAAGGAAGGAAGGAAGGAATAAATAAATGTTTTATTTGTTTAAACATATCAGCAAGTAGGGAGCAATTCATCCCACTACTATCTCAAAAGCTATTTTCAGTCACTCTGAACATAACTAATCATTTCATTTTCAAGTCAGCAGCTATAGCCTTGACTACAGACTTACCATTTTTAAAATGTTTTGCTTGTCTAAAAAAGCATGTATTCTCCTTGGTTGTCATGGATGCAAATTTTGAAAGATGTTGTTTTCTACTTCCTTATTAAGTGGCAATGAGTATGTAAACTGAACTCTGCATAAACTTATTTGAGTTATTTCTCTCACTGCCAAGCATCATACCAGGTTACATTATGTCTTATTATGCATCAAACTTGTAACAAAAAATGGGAAGTGGCATTGTGAATGTTTTTAATAGGTGGGCAGTGAACCTCCAGAACATAAAGCTAGTTATGTCTTCCTTGGAGAATGAGAAATAAAGTATACAAAATAGATTTAGCTTAATTTTATCACAAAATAATGACTTCAATAAATTCTTCCCAAAGATTTTCCCTTTAAAATAAAATATAAATTGCTTCAGTGTTTCTTAATTTTAAAAAAAATGTAGTATGGAATTTATCTTTTCAGTAGCACAATATTCACTAGAAATAAATCTGAAATGCTTTAAATAATCCTGTACTGTAGAAGTTTAAAATTGTTATCCACAAGCTACCCACTTGTCCCTCAACTCCATAGAAAATGGTATTCCCACAAAGCTTTTACAGAATAAGAAAATGCCCTGGAATTGTGGGTTGTTTAGAAAAGAATGTTTAGAGCCTTCAAAATGGTTAGGCTCACTCCCAGTATGGAAACTACCTCCACTATTTCATATTAGATTATCCATAGTTTGGATCATATATTTAGAGCTAGGAGGAACCTCAATGTTCATGGAGATTATGTAACTTTCCCTAGGTCACACATGATATAAGTGGTTCAGCTGGGTACAGTACCTGACATGTAATAAGTGCTTAATAAATGCTGGTTGATTAATTGATTCATGGGACCCAACTCCTATGTCCCCAGTGCTCTTTTCTACATCTCTACTCTTCTCTATATCACCTTTGCAGTACAAATAGCTTTATAGCTTCAGACCATAATGTATGATGATGAACGTTTCTTTTTTTCTTTTAAATTTTTTTTGAGGGGGGAAGAGAGGGTAATTGGGATTAAGTGACTTGCCCAAAGTCACACAGCTAATAAGTGTGTCAAGTGTCTGAGGTCAGATTTGAACTCAGGTCCTCCTGACTCCAAGACCAGTGCTTTATGCACTGCATCACCTGTCTCGTTTTATTTATGACTCTGTCAGAAGATTATTGTCTTTTTTGGTGGATGAAGTTTAGCAGAAGCCCTTTTAAAGCTCATTGATATTTTCAAAGCTGTTGCACTGAACCAAATACTCAAACTTATCTGTTAGAAGAAACTATATAGAGGAATTCCAAGTCCTCTGCCAGTTTCTCATGGCAAGAAAGATTGCAGGAATTGGATAGTCTCTCTAATTGTCATTGACTCTTGTGCATTTCCGTAGGAATGCTTCTGAACTTTCAGTACCATGGTACCTGGTATCCCCTGATGGATGAGCATCAACATAATAACCCTGCGTCTACATATTGATAACTAAGCATTTAGAAATGTTAGTGGAGAGTTCCATGGAGACAATAAAACTTGTCCTATGTATTTTACAAAGTTGCTGTAAGGATAAAATGAAATTATGTTTGTGAAATCCTATATAAATGCAGGCTTTTATTTTAATTTTTTTCAGAAGCAGAAACCATGAATTTAACCTGATAATTTCTAAATATTGACTCAAAAAACCCAATTGGAACTGCAAGGATAGAAGAAAATAATCTAAGAATAAAATTTTCCCCTGGAGTTCATCTTAATACATTTTAGGATACATGCCTTCCAGAAGGAACACTGCAAATTCTAGCATTCCAAGCCCTATTAGCAAAGATTTCTACCATTTCAGGTGACAATATTGTTATGGGAAGAATTAGCCAATTTAAATTCTAAAAAGAAACAGACATGCTACAAGAAGCAGATGTATTCTACTTTAAAAAACCTTCTAATCTATCAAACTTGAATGGGAACTAGTTTATAAAACAGTTGAAAACTTTGTGCACTGCATTTAGATCACTTGTCTCAGAATTGTTTAAAAGTTCCCTCTAGTAATAGGAAATGCTTTGAAGTGCCACGTAGATGCTCCTTGCTTTAAACCATTCACTTATTTTGCATCTACAGAGGCGCATATAATTTTTCACAACTTTTTTCAAAATAGCATTTATAATTTCTATCCCTTATCAGGGAAAGTCAAAACATATTTGATAAATATGCCTTGGTCTAGAGCAGAAAATCCAATAGGGGAGGAGACAGAAATGGCTCTATCCCCCCTCCCCAGAAACGTGTTGTTCTTTCCCAATACATGTCCATTTCCTCAAAATGAGACAAGGAAATACTCACTCTGATGAAGTTCCTTCTGTGATGCTATCCACAAGTACTTTTAGTCATGGAAGTCAACTCAGAGGCTTTATAAAAGGGTAAACTGAGGCATAGAGCCACCCCCCCCCACTCCAGTACATCTCTGGTGCTCTTTTAGCATGTGATACTGAATTTCTCCAATGCTGACTGCTGTTTCTAGGTGTCCTTTGTTCTCCCATCCACTCCTTTTCAAATTTTCAATTTACAGAATAAAACAATCATTTCCATAACACAGTATAATAAAAAGATGATTGGACAAATCTGTTATGTACAACTTGCTATTCCTTTTAAATATACAGTACAGTTATCATACAAATTTCTTTTTTTCTTCCCTTCTTCCCTTCCCTGCCCTAGAGATGGCTACCATTAGACAGAAATTTTTATGTATGTGTATATATACACATATATAAAATCATACTATACATATTTGTGTTTATCAGTTCTTTCCCATCCACTCATAACACCAAAGATTATGCCCCAATAAATATATGAAGGCTCTCTCCTTGAGATCAGTACGGCTGTTGCCTATTTTTTTTTTCTCATTCACCTATCATTGTTGTCACATGTGCCCTAGTGCAGACAGGTTTGTTTGATGCTCGAAGGCAGAGCCAAAGAAAGGGAGAGAGGCAGATGACAAAAGTTACCAGCACCTTTTTCAAACCCTTCCTAGTTTATGGGCCATATCTCGATGAACATTGATCTATATTTCTCCCTTGCCATCTTTGAGAGCATAGTCTCAAGATAATAAAACAAATTATCCATTAGAGAGGGCAGCTAGGTGGCACAGTGCATAGAGTACCAGGCCTGGAGTCAAGAAGACTCGTCTTTGTGAGTTCAAACCTGGCCTCAGACACTTACTAGCTGTGTGATCTTGGGCAAGTCACTTAAAACTGTTTGCCTCCAGTTTCCTCATCTGTAAAGTTAGCTGGAGAAGGAAATTGCAAACCACTTACATATCTTTGCTAAAAAAAACTTCAAGTGGGGTCACAGAGTCAGACATGACTGAAAAGCCTGAACAACAACAAAATCCACTACAGTAGCATATATGACTTGGGGATAGTATAAGTTGAATATGAGGGGTAGGGCAGTGGGAGAGCTTATGCATGAATGAGCTTTAATTTGTGAAGCCTTGGAGATCATGGATAATCCTCTTGGCAGGATTTATGTTCAGTACAATTAGCAGGCTAAGCACAGGAGAGCAGTCTCACTCCACAAAACAAGTGGCTCAGGGGAAGAGAGGACTGGAGATGGTGGGAGCAGATTGGCCCCTTACATGGCTGTAATTTGTAGTCCTTTCATTCTGAAGATGCTTGGATTATAGAGCTAGAGGGAAGATGAAAACAGAACATCCCTGATACAGAATCAACCTCACCCCTTCCTTATTTGAAAAGCTGCACCATTTAGAACAAGATGTGAAACATTCTGAAGCACTGTTCACTTGTCAGCCACAGGATCAATAAAACAAAAAAAAAAAACCAGAAGCCCCTGTTCCCCATGCTCCGGGTGTGTGGAAAAAGGAGTGACCTTTTGCTTTGGAAATGTTTAATTCACATCAGTCTTTGCAGAGGGAAAATAAGTTTGCACCTTTCTGGGCCCTTGACTCTTTACCCTGACCTACCTCAAATGCCCAGCTCAGGCCAGCTGGTGACAGAAGTCATTCCAGGGAAGTCAGACATAGCCACATAGCCTGTAGTTGTTTCTATTCCTTTCAAAGGATTCAGAAAAATTCTATTTTTCTTTTGGCACCTAGCAAATGCTTCCTGAAAAGTTCCGCTACCCCTTGATCATCATATGAGTTTGAGGCACAGAATGATTCCCTACCCCCATCCTCCATTGTAACTTTCCACTGGTGTTGGTAATTGCTTAACTCAATCATTTGAAAGAAGGAAATGGGAAGCATGATATTGAGATGCTTGCACAAGAATTTAATACATAGAAGCTATAAAATGTTCCTGCTATATTTAGCACAATTAAAACTGTTATTGCACCCAGAAGGGGACTAGATAACAAAGTTTTTGATATCATTGTGCCCTCTTGAGCTAGAAAACAAAGTTTCAGCTTTATAGTCAGTTCTTTTCATCATTAGGAAACAAGCCCATCTTACTTCCCCTTACTATAAGAATCGCATTGCTTGTTAAGGTTGTCATCACTCAAAATCCATATTTTTCCTTCTCTCTCCTGCCCTATCTTAAGCACTTATTCCCACTCCCTAAAGGTAGGAGGCCCAAGCCACCTCCTTGACATCTTGACATATCTCATTCTCATTCTCTCTCTCTCTCTCTCTCTCTCTCTCTCTCTCTCTCTCCCTCTGTGTGTGTGTGCAGCCCTCCCACCTCTCTCTCTCTCTCTCTGTCTCTCTCTGCTTCTCTCTCTGTGTGCACCCCTCCCACCTCTCTCTCTCTCTCTCTCTCTCTCTCTTTCTCTCTCTCTCTCCCCCTGCCATCTCTCTCCCTCTCTCCATATATATATATGTGTGTGTGTGTGTGTGTATACACACACACCAACACATACTTTTAACCTTGGCAATCTCGTATACTTCCAAAGATTTCTGTTATCTCCTGGCCTGAGTTCTTCATTACACTCACATCTCCAACTTTCTGCTAATCACATCTACCTGGATATCTCTATGACACCTCAAAATCAGTTATGTTCCAAACTAAACACATCATCACAGAATGAGAGATTTATTACTGGAAGGAAGCTTAGAGGCAATCTATTCCAACTCTCTCTTTTACTGAAGAAAAGATTTTACAGTTTACAAAGTTCTTTCCTCACAACCATCACATGAGGCAAGTAACACAAATATTATCATCTCCATTTTGCCAAAGAATAAACTGAGGCTCATTAACATTGCGTAACTTGACTGAGGTCACATGGCTAGTAAGTAGAGCAGAAAAACTTTAATCCATATAATTTGGCTCCAAATCAAATGCTCTTTTTCTTTTCACTACATTGTTTTTCAAAAACCTTTAATAAATGAAGACTTCTTAGACTGACATTAAGGTTCTCTTCAAACTGACTATTTTCAAGCTGATTTCACACTGTGCTCTTCCTCATGCACTATGTTCTAGGGCAGGGGGTGAGGAACCTATGGCCTCAAGGCCCTTGGGTGTAGCCTTTTGACTGAGTCCAAGTTTTACAGAACAAATCATTTTATTAAGGGGATTTGTTCTGTGAAGTTTGAATTCAGTTGAAGGGCTGCACTTGAGGACCTAGAAGGCCACATGTGGCCTCAAGGGTGCAGGTTCCCCATTCCTGCTCTAGGGAAATTGAAGTACTCCTTGTTTATTACACTTATCCATACCACCTCAAAACTACATTTCTACCTTCAGGGTAATGTACTTTAAAAGATACAGCTAAAGATGTTTAACATCTCATGTGGCTTGGCTGCAATGAACATTGGACCTGGAGTCAGGAAGACATGAATTCAAATTTGTCCTCAGATTCTTTCTAGTTGCATGACCTTGGGCAGGGCATTTAACTTTTCTCTGCTAGAGTATCATCATCTATAAAATGGGGATAATGATAGCTCCTGCCTCCCACATTTGTTATGAGGATAAAATAGAATATTTATAAGGTGTTTGCTAACCTTAAAGCACCTATATCAATTCTAGCTATCATAATTAATATTTTATTAACACGATTAATAATTATTGGACGTGGAAGCAAGCAGAAAATTCTAGAGCTATCCCTATTGCACTTAGCAAACACTTAATCAGTGTAATATGTGACTGACTGATTGATTGATTAATTGCAGTTTCAAAATCTAACTCGACTTCTCCGAGGCCGCGAAAGACCCTTTCTACTTCCACATTTCATCTATTATTTCTCTCACTCTAAGAACTACAAACCCAAAGACATATCAGTTTGGAGGTTCTTGTTATCCCATGATAATTATGGTCCATTATGTATATGTAATCATTATGTCAAGCAATTTCCAGCTACAAGGAATAAGGAAGGAGCAAGCCCGTGCGGTACCACCAACTTTATGTAGAAATTTGGGAGTCCTTTAGCCAGAATCCTTTCTTCATCAGTTTTCATTGTTAGGTCATCACTGTTCTTCATCCAATCAGTAAATGAGTGGTTTAGACATGATAATATGAGTTAACATCTTTTTCCTTGTGACAACATGCTTGTAACATACACGTATATAATAAAACTAACAAGGAAATTGCAAATAGCAGTGAGGAGACTTTTATGACCTATCCTTTCAGGTCATAGGCTTAGCTAATAACCTTTTACTCTGTGGATCATTTTTAACACTTCATTTGAATCTCAGTTATGTATTTATTATATTCTAATTTGGATTGTTCTGATTTTTATAGGTCTTATCTTCTACAGTAGATTGTAAGCTCTTTGTAAGTAGGGCCAATATTTTATTCATCCTTGTATATTTAACGGGGCCTTGAAGTTAGATCTGAATACATGTTTTTGGAATTTATAAAATAAGCTTCCTAGACCTACATCCTCACTTGAAACTAAGTTCAATAAACATTTACGAAAAGCCTGTCAGTCTGCAAACATTTACTAACTTCCAATTCTGTGCCAAGCACTGTACTAAGTGCTGTGATTACAAAAACAAAAGTCAAACAGCTCCTGACCTCAAGGGGCTCCCGTTATCAATTTCAATCCCTAGATACCATGGATATACCATAGCAGACAATATTAGGTTGGTTTGTCAGCTTTAAATCACATTAACTAAAGTCAATACTAATTAAGCTGAAAAGAAGACCATGATGTCAAGTTGTTCATAAACTTCATCATAAATGCCCAAGATGGCATGCGAGCCAGGTTTCATTAGTGTGCAAGCTGTTGACCTCCACTAGACTCCTATTCCCAGCATTCTCTTAAGTCCCTGATGCAATTTTGTGCTATTCCTCTATTTGCTGTATGACCCCTTTTGCTGTCACCAATACCTACACGACCAAACAGCAGAGAATGGAGAATTAGGACTTGATAATTATCTATGAGTCTCATTGATTTAATTCCTTATTATCCCATCATTGATTAAATTGGTAAAAGTGTACTTGTAAATTATATCTTTGTATACACACATAAATATGTATATTTAATATGCGTACATATATGCTTACATATGTTTCCTTTTTACTTTTTTATTGGTTAAGGTTATATAAATTTAGGCACATCATCACTTTCATTCTGTATTGCAACTCTTTTATTGGTTTTGTAATTAGGGGACTTAATGGACTTTTGGAAAGTGGATGACACAGGCAAAGGGAAATTGAATTTTGAACCTTTTTACTGTGAGGTCACTCATTTGATTGTGGTCCAAATGGTTAGTGAATAAAAGTTGCTGCTGTGACAATTTTCCCAAATGAAACGAAAGATAGGGCTTTGATCAGTTTCCTGCTTTCCTATAGCATAGCCACCAGATTTCACCATTGCCACTTGGCACTTTCATAGAACAAACAAGAAATGAGATGGTATAAAGTTAATATACCTGGAAAAGGAGTCAGAGATCTTCTATTTGATTCCTTTCTCTGATAATGCCTATGTGACTTTGGGTATATCACTTGTTCTAGTCTTTAGTTTCCTCATCAGTTACAAGGGGGATGGGGATGGTATACTTAACAAACCATAATGCAGATGTCCTAAGGTGAGCTCAGGGAGAACAGAAACCTCCCATGGAGCAGAAAAGCAAAAGCTCACTTTATCTTGATTTTTCAGTGTGAATACAGACGTTTAAAGTGAGGCCTCACAATCCTGACCTTTGAGGCTTTAAGCAGGAGGTGTCAGAAAAGTTATCACAGGAATATGGATATTGCTTCCATGCCTTGTGGTGCCTAACCATTTGTGGTGACTCCATTTTTTGATCTTTCGATGTTGGCTCTTCCTATCATTATGAAGCAGAATTCACCAAGTATTGGATTTTTCACACACTAATAGGGAATATGAGCTAGATTTAAACTATAAAGAGAGAGATTTTGACTAGTGTCTTAGGGGATACCAAAGGTGCCATTCTCCCCAGAGTGCCCACTGGTCTCACTGGCAGGAACTTGGATGATCTCATACTAAAAAGAGAGATTAAGAAAGAAACAATGTACTGGGAAGAGGCTAAGAGAAGAGTGAGGAAAATTACCTTACAATAAAGAGGCTCAAAACAAAGAAATGTTTTGTAATGCAGGTGGGGGAACAGGAAGCATTTAAACCTCATCTTCATGTGAACTGGTTCAAAGACACTAGAATATCCATACATTTGTGCATGCATGCACATCTATGTGTATGTTTACAGAAATTTATTTTACCTAACAGGTAAGTAGGAGAGGAATGGGCTTAGAGAAAGGGAGGGTAAGGTTGTGATGAGAGGGAAGACAGCAGTTGGAAGCAAAATCAACTTTGAAGGTGGGGAAAGGTTTAAAAAAATAAGTAGAAGAGAATAGGATTGAGGGAAATACACAGCGGTCCTAATGTGAATGAAATAAACTCTGCCAAAATAAACCAAAAAGGGGCGGGGGAACCAGAACAAAAATGAATGGCAGAATGGATTAGAGACCAGAACCCAAGAATATGCTGTTTGCTAGATAGACACTTGAAACAGAAAGATGGAGAAGATTCAAATAAGGGGCTAAAGCAGAATCTATTATGTTTCAGCTGGGAAAAAAGACCAGGATAGTAGTTATCCCAGATAGCAAAGGTGAAATTTGACCTAATTGGAAAAGATCATCAGGGAAACTACATTTT
>CM053622.1:365617847-365641345 GCA_028646595.1 Phalanger gymnotis | reverse complement strand
GGGGCAACCAGAGTGTACACCATCTTGGAGTGGGGGGGGTGGAAATGGGGAGAAAAATCTGTAATTCAAACGCATGTGAAAATTAATGCTGAAAACTAAAGATGTTAATAAAAAAAAACAAAAAAAACAAAAAAAACCGTATGAGTCATAATAGATGGAAAGCTTTGCTTGCTCAGGTGCTTGTCACTATCAGAGTATGTACAATTATATCTATATCTAGATAAATAGACATGATAGAAAGATGATAGATAGATAGATAGATAGATAGATAGATAGATAGATAGATAGATAGATAGATAGATAGAGATATACAGTTCTCTATAGATAATGAGCTCTTCCAAATGTTCCTATTGGTCAGTGGCATTGTACTGATTGAATTAAGCTCCAAGGTATTCCAGGACCTCCTAAATCAGATCTTTAATAACAAAAAAAAGAGTTTCTTCTAACTTCTAATAGAGGAACAATCAAGCGAATGAAGATTGATAATTATTCAAGCTATGAAATGCATTTGAATAGACAATTCACAGCATTGATCCATAAGACAATGCATAGGCATCTTCACCCTTTAACATATGTAACTTGAGCAGATACTACAGTTGGATAATGAGCTAGTTTCTTTTTTTTTTAAACTTTTTTTTTTGCTTTGTTTTGGGAGGGCAATTGGGGTTAAGTGACTTGCCCAAGGTCACACAGCTAGTACATGTGTCAAGTGTCTGAGACCGGATTTGAACTCAAGTCCTCCTGACTCCAGGGCCAGTGCTCTACTCACTGTGCCACCTAGCTGCCCCATGAGCTAGTTTCTTAATCAAACAGAAGGATGACCAGAGGCTGACTTACCTTTGGAAAATTACACAGTGCTTTCGTTTAACTCAAGCTTTCTCCCTGAAATAACAACCTATCTTCTGAATATCAAGGTTCATCTGGTGATGCTCTATGGCTATAAATCACAGAATTCCAGATTGTCTGATGAATTAAAGTTATGTGTCACCTAAAGAATAATAAAAAGACACATTATGGGCAAGAGTAGATCTTAACCTATTACCAGTGGAGAACTGTGAAGAAGAAGTAGCATAAATGATATCATCAGAGAGTATAACAAGGGAACAGGGTGGGCTGATCATGAAATGAGTATTTGGAATAACCATTTTTCAGCTTGCATGCTTTCATGCACCTGTGAACTGCCAGAAGATCTAAAGGATGGCCCCTAGTCCACTGTGTTGATCCCCCTGTGGATGATTAAGAGTGTGTGTGCATGTGTATGCCTACGTGTCTGTGTCTGTGTCTGTGTGTAAGATCAAGAGTGATAGAAGACGAACATGAATGAATAGTTTGAGCTCTATATTGTTGGAGGGAATGCTCACTGCAATGAGCTCATAAAACCATTAAAATATTGATTAAAACTATTATTACCATTAAAATTATTATCACTGCCTACCCATGTCATCACTTTTTTAAGCTTATGAAGTTGAAAGTCCACAACACAAGTGAGACTAAGGAAAGAGGCATATATTCAAGCTTATTTTGTTTCTTCCATGAATGGAAACAAATTATTTCCAATAAGAAAAATTTCCTTAATGATAATGGCTTATATGGTGGCCCCATTCTGGCACTTTTGAACACCATTATTTTGGCTTCATATTTGCCATCAGTCTTTATAGCCTGAAAAATGTCTGTCACTGATATTAACTCAAAGCTACTCAATAATAGTCACTAATGATTTTAAATTGCAAGAATACCTTATAACAGTGATAATGAAATACCCTCTTCGGAGCTCCAATTTCCTTTATTAAATTTGAGGTTCAACTTAGCACATTATTTTAGTTGACTATGGAAATAGTCATAGAAAAAATTAATTTATTCTGTACCTGTTTCTTCACGGAAGAGGACAAACAGGCAGTACTTTTCTTCAAGTGACTTTTCTTTATTTTGGATGTCTTTAGAATCTGTCATTTGACTAAGCTTATTTTCTTCCATTTATGTGGCTTAAAAAGAAAAACCTAATGGCTGGTCTGAAATTTCACATGAAAATTAAGAATCTCAAGTGTATCTTCTGATATAACACCTTGACTGTTTAAACTGGTATTTTGCCCTTCATACCTATTTTAGAAAGTTAAATATCTGAGTTAAAACTGTTTGCTTTCAGTAAGCTGTGAATGTGTTTTTTTTTTTTTACCGGTAGGAATGATCACTTAGTATTCTAAATGTTTATGGTAAATTTTCAGGTTACTTATCTTCACTGAATTTCTAAATCATAAATTTAAGGTGAAATAAATTAGGAAATAGAGGAAGATTGTTATGAGTTGTAAATTAATCAAAGAAAGGTGAAAGAACAGTACTTTTTTCTCAAAGATCATAGAAATCTAGGTGTAGAAAGACCCAACCACACATGTTCAATATGGTATCTAATTTGGGGGGAGGGGATTATATATTTCCTTTATTAGTATTCTAAAATTTACTTGTCATACATACTACACATCAAAGCATTATGAAAAACAAGAATGAGAATAAGTGGCTTAATATATGAATTTGCTTTTTTGCTTGGAAAGCATTAGTAATTTTATCAACCCTATAAAATTTTCAGTTGCAAGTAGCTTTAGAAGTAGGAAATATTTATTTTGACATGGTAAAAATATCTGCAGATGAAAAACTCTAAAGTATCATATCAATAAACAATCCACAAAAATTTCTTGGCTCCTTTTTGTATATATGGCATGCCACAAGGGAGCAAAGGTGTCACAGTAGAAAGAGTACCAGGTTTGGGATCAGAAGACCTGAGTTCAAATCCTAGTTCTGTGATATACTAGCTGTGTGATGTTTACCAAGCCTTGGCAGCCTACAGAGACTCTCTAAATCTCTGTTTCTTCACATATAAAATAAAGGCTTTGGACTAAATGGTCTTTAAGGGCATTTCCTTATCTAAATTATGATCAAATACTTGAAAAAATGCAAATACAGTAATTCTATAGTCAGGTATAACAGGCTTCCAAGAAATTAAGAGTTTACAATCTGACTGAATAGACAGGCTATGGAAAAAATAAATAACTATGAATGGCAATGTGCCTAGAACACTAGTTCTGGAATCAAAGGAATAGAGTTCAGTCTCATACCTCTGATATTTATTACCATGTGTGACTGTTAAATCTCTTGTCCTCCCTGGGCCTCAGTTCCCTCCTTGGTAAAATAGGGGACCCAGGGGGAGGGGTTTTGGAGTACATGGTTTTTGATATTCCTTCTAATTTTAGATCTCTGAACCTATGACATGGCAGAAAAGTGGTTAATAAATGCTATAGGTTGTGGGAGGGGAAAATTGTGGTGGTCTGGGGCATGAATTTAGGGAAATCTTCGGGTCTTCTGCTTAGAATGAGACATCTAATGGCTCCCTTCACTCCTAAAATGTAGGACTGATCATGTCACACATGTATCTCTGGCTCAAAGAACTCCAGTGGCTTTTTGTTGCCTCCAAGAGCAAATACAAAGTGCTCTGTTTAGCTTTCAAAGCCCCCATGACCTAGCCCTATCCTAACTTCCCAGTCATCTTATACCTTGCTCCCCAACACATACTCTTCAATCTAGTGACACTGGCCTCTTGACTATTCCAAGAATAAGACACTCTACCTTTTAACTATACCATTTTCTCTCTCTGTCCCCCATCTCTGGATGCTCTCCCTTTTCTGCTTTGACCACTAACTTCCTAGCTTCCTAAATTCCAGCCAAAATTCTTCCTTCTACAGGAATCCCTCCCCAGTCTCTCTTAATTCTAGTGCCTTCTCTCTATTACTTCTTTCCTATTTATTCTGTATGTAGTTTGCTTTGCATGTATTTGTTCACATATTGCCTCCCCCATTAGATCTCAAGCTCCTTGAGAAACTGTCTTTTGCCTCCTTTTTTATCCTGTGGCACTTAGTACAGTGGGTGGACAACAATGGGTGCTTAATAAATGTTTATTGATTGATTATTAGAGAATAAAGAATTATTTGAAATGAGCTCACATTTTCCCTTGGATTTTATTTCTAGAATGCTCTGGCCCCTTGGGAATTGAAGGAGGGATCATATCCAACCAGCAAATCACAGCTTCATCTACCCACCGAGCACTTTTTGGGCTGCAAAAATGGTACCCTTACTATGCACGACTTAACAAGAAGGGACTTGTAAATGCTTGGACTGCAGCGGAAAATGACAGGTGGCCATGGATTCAGGTAACAGATGGAATTGTGGAAGGAAAAAAATTGCAAAACCAATTGCCAAAGTAATTTTGGAATCATGGAGACAAGTGATAAACTAATAGAATGACTTTTATTCACTGTCATAAACAAACGGAGAATATTTAGTTTGGAGGCGATATTGACTTTAACCATTTTAACAGAGATTTTTTTTTGAAAGTGTGAAGTTACTTTCTGGAGTAAGATTTTATTGAGGTCATGTAAAGACATTAGAGCCTTTAGGGCTTAAATTCAGGTTTTTGAAGACATATTATCAAAAAGATTGCTTTTTTTATTCAAGTCATTCATTAGTGTTCATTAGTGCTGTGTTAACATTTAACATTGATATTTGCGGATGGAGAATTTCTGACAGTCCAAAGGGATACAAATTATCTGTATTTCTTCTTTCTCTGTGAAGCAGTATAGCATGCAAAAAGAAACTATGTGAGATGTTATCAAGGCTATAACCTGAATCCATGCAGAAACTCTCCTCCAATAGCTGGTATTTTATTCACATTTTTATTCTCATGTGTAAACAACCATGATACATAGAAATGGGGGTGATATGCTAAAAGTGCCATGGTTAGTCCTCATTCCAACTCTGTATTTCTTGATCTTTTTGAGATTCAGGAAGGTAATATAGGGTAAAAGATGAACTACCAGATTTGGCATTAAAATAATAAGAACTAATAATAATGACAGGCAGCACGATGGATAGAGGGCTGGGCCTGGAATCAGGAAGATTCATCTTCCTGACTTCAAATTTGGTTTCAGACCCTTAATAGCTGTGTGACTGGGCAAGTCACTTAACCCTTTTTGCCTCAGTTTCTCCTATATAAAATTAGCTACAGAAGGAAATGGCAAATCACTCTAATATCTTTGCAAAGAAACCCCACAAGGAATCACAAAGAGTCAGATGTTAATGAAACAACTCAACAACCACAAAGCAATAATAATAACATCTAACATTTATATGATGCTTACTATTGTCTCAATTGATCTTCACAACAACCCTGAGAGGTAGACTGTTATTATCCCCATTTTACAGGTGAGGAAACTGAGGCAGACAGAGGTTAAGTGACTTGCCCAAGATCATACAGCTAGTAAATGTCCGAAACCAAATTTGAACTCAGAACTTCCTGATTCCAGGCAAGATCTGGCTTTTAATCCCAGATCTCTCACTTCCTGGCTGCATGAAGTTATTTAACCTCACTGAGCAAGACTGCTTTCCTCTTTAAAACGGCAATGATAATATTTTCATTACATAGAATTTAGAGCTGCTAGGGAGTGTGAGGATCATTCAGTCCAACTCCTTCATTTTACAGATTAGGAAACGTAGGCCCTGAGAGATGAAGTGATTTTCCCAGTGTTATGTAACTAGCAACTGGCAAGACCAGAAGTGAAACCCTAGTCCTTTGATCCCAAATCCACTTCTCTTTGCACCATCTTGCTGCCTCTTACCCCAGAGAGTTTTGTGAGTGTCAAACGAAATCATAATATTCAAGAAAGAACTCTTCCCCAGAACTGTGCTGTACAAATGTGAGATATTACTGATGTCATAGATTACATTTTCTCCTCCTAATATACTTTGACCCTTGGTTAATTTTTCTCCACAAACTTTTAAATGCCTTGTAGATATTACCAAGTTGTCTCTTCAAGATAAGTAGAGGAAATGTTTTTATTACATAAATATGAAAAAATATATTCAAGACAAGTGCCATCAATTGTCCTCTGTTCATCATGTGAAACTAGGACCCCTTCCAGACTGCCCTTCTGTCTAATATATACTAGAACACTCTGAAAAGTATCTTTAAGCATTCTATAATCTGTTCATGTTTATCATATGCTACTCTATATGAAAGGCAGTGTGGCCATTTGGCTAGAGGGCTGGCTTCCAAGTCCCCCCTCTTACACACTGGCTGTGTGAACCTTAGCAAGGAAACCTTTTAAGATGCAAAACAGAGAGGAAGCTACATTTTTGATGGAAGGATTTTCCTTGCTGGGTGTTTCCTATACCAGTGAAATCATAGAAGAGGGGCTTACCCCTTGTGTGGTCATCCATACATTTGATTTGTGTGCATGTGTGTCTGTTTCTGTTTCTGTACATATTTAAAATTTAATTTAATGAATTAAATTTAGTGAATTATTCATTTCTTTAAAAAAAGTTAAATAGGCCTTGGTCATTTACATCTCTGAGGACATGTAAAAAGAAAATGTAAGCTAATGGCAGGAATAGCCTAGTGGCTTCCTGGGGTACCTATATCCTGGGGGGAATCAATTAGTAACCATGAAAACCAAAAGTGGTATATTTCACTAATTAGAAGAGAAATCCCAGGATAAAGCCTTTCCATCATTGTCTTTATGCTACAAATTTTATTAAAAGCTATAGCTTTAAGATTTGGTCAAATTACTCTCATAGCTTTTCATCTCACTGAGAATTTCTTCTCTCAATGATGAAAGACTAAATCACAGGATCACAGATTTAGATCTGGAAGGGACCAAAAAGGCCACAGAGTCCAACCCCTAATTTTATAGATGAGGACCTCAGGCTGACAGAATGGTGACTTGCCCAGATTTCCATAGCTAATAAACGTCTAAGGTAGTATTTTAACATTATTCTCTGAACTTGACTCTAAGCCCAGTGTTCTATCTACTGCGGCAGCTAGCACATAAATATAGATTGCAAAATACAGGTGGTAGGTTGGTTCCTGCACAGATTTGCATTTGGAACACCTTGTACCAATTAGAACTGTAGGCCTAACTGGAATACTCAAATTTGTTCCAGCCACATACACAGCAACTGAAATATAGCCCAATTCTTCCTCTATTTCCACTCCCCACCCCAACCCCCATTTTTTTTAGCTCAAATGTCTACCTTAGAGAAGTTGTCATCTATTCAGTGTACTCTGAACCTTTACATTTACGCATTTCCCATGAATAGCTCCAAGCTAATGAGAAGGAAAGCACAGGCTGAAATAGCAACAGTGCTTCAGGACTGATTGGTTGACTACTGCCAGAGGTACATTAAAAAGGCTAAATGAACTCCTTTGTTTCATGATTTAGAATCATGAAATAATCCCTCCCTCTTATAAGAAAGTGGGAATTATTTGTTTGTTTTGTTAGCTAAAGATTATAGTCTATTCTGCAAGAGAAAGTGATAGAGACGGTTGCACTCATTAGAAGAGGTTCCATGTTTGTGGAAGGAAAATGGAAGAAAATGCATAGTACTGTTATCCCTTTCATATTGCAGGGGTTAGGGGCTTGGCACACATGGGATCTGGGAAATCCAAGTTAAATTTTTTGGCCCTACCTTCATACCAGAGAACAAGTCTGAAT
Source organism: Phalanger gymnotis (assembly GCA_028646595.1). Lineage (NCBI taxonomy): Eukaryota > Metazoa > Chordata > Mammalia > Diprotodontia > Phalangeridae > Phalanger > Phalanger gymnotis. The sequence continues at coordinate 365,633,810 of CM053622.1, read as the reverse complement.
TTTTTCTTTTTCTTTTGTGGGGTATTTACAGTACTTATAAAATTTGGATTAAGCATTTGATCATAGGCTCTGTGTCATCTGTTGGCCTTTGCATATAATGTGTGGCTTCCATAAAACTCCCCCAACATTCCTATTTTATTTCTTATGCCAACCCATGGTATATGCCAACCCAAACCATGATAAGGAAAGTTGTAATGTGAAAAGGATAACTGTATATGCTTAATGAATGCTGGGGACTATTAGTTTTGGAGATATTATATCTTTTGTATTTTCTTACATTCATTTTGCTAAGTATATTCAACCTTTAATCTTTAATGCTTAAAACTGTTCATTGAAGGGTTGTGGGGGGGCACAGGTTATTAATAAAAACTCTTATTATTTGATCATTTTAAAGATAATTTTAAAATTTAAATAAGGAAAATAGTACCCATTTTCAAAATTAGAATTTTTTTACGAGGAGGTTCTTCGGATTCTAATCATGTCCCAACTTTTCTGTGGTTGGTCACTCGTTATTAATTTCCTTTGTCACTTAATTCTTTTATTTATATGCAGTCCTTCAAATGAAAGGTTTGAGTACTTTGCTTATAACTCACTTATAATGAGCACAGTTTTCCCCTAATCTTTCAGGTGTATGACATACATAAACTAATTAGTATGCACCTTCATTTTCTGCCTTGTCTTGATGAAATGAAAATTGAAACTGCCATTTTAAATTAATGCTCTCAGCATGTAATTAGTGATGGTACTACAATATCTGTAATTGGTTTAAGATTTAAGGGGTCAGTGATTATTTTTTTAAAAACAATTTAAGGAAAAAGCACAATCTTTCTCTTTAAAGTTTGTCTGACCTTTGATTTTTCCCCCACCATATAGTTTTTCAATTACTAGAAAACACATTGTTGCCCAAGACTATTAGATAGTATTCCTAACTACAATGCCAAACTTTCCACATATATGAGTATAGATTTCATCATCTGATATAAAAATGTAAAATCCTACTAAAATTATATAGTATTATTTTCTAACTAACTGCTGTGTTTCAAAGATGGACTGAGATGACCTTTTTTGTTGGTAATTATTGTTTCATATTTTGGTGGATTGGATAGAGAGCTGGCCTTTAAACCAGGTAGGTCTTTGTTCAAGTCCAAGGAATGGAGTCACTGATATATACTGTAAGGATCTATCAATGAATCAGTTGACCCAGCCAATGCTAAAAGCAATAGGTCATTTTATTTACAGTGCTTAAAGGAAGATACAAAAGGAAAGGTCATATTAAGTAACTGGAGACATCCAGAGATATCAGAGGCAGAAATATCAGGAAGAAAGTATAAGAAATATAATAAGAGACAGCATAGGATATTGAATAGAGAACTAGGTTTTTGTATCATACAGACCTGGGTTCAAATATCGTCTCTGACACATATTGGCTGTAATCACAGGAAAATTATTTAATTTCACAGCTCCATGGGCAGATAGATAGATAAATAGACAGACAGACAGACAAGCATGGATTTATTAAATATTATGTTCCAAGCACCCTATAAAGTTCTGGGGATTACAATGAAAGCAAAAGACCAACAAAGTGGTCTCTATTTTCTTTTTTTTTCTTTTTTTTTTAAATTTTTATTTTTAGTTTGCAACACACGATTCTACAGTGGTGTCTATTTTCAAGGAGCTGACATTCAAAGGGGGAAGACAACACATGAAAGGGACCTAAATGTGGGTGTGAAATCCTGGGGACAGGGTAGCAGAAAAGTGCAGAGGGTGAGGAATGGAGTCACTGATAAAGCGAGCTTGGCCTAGGTGCTTCATGAAATGATGAACTCACCAATCAGAAGAGAGGGCCACAGGGAAGAAGCATCTTTAGGGCAAAAATGCTGCTAGTGGGGAGTGGAGAAGTCCAGAGAGTCAGAGTGGACCCAGGAGTGAAGTGGAAGGCACAAGAGGGAAGCATTATCAATGGTACATCTCTGGAGGAGATCCTTTCTTTCATCAATGAAGTCATAAATCTAGAACAAAAATAAAAGTGCCTCACATTGAAGCCAGGAATAACACTTGCAAATAGTATTACCCAACAGCTCCTTAATACTACAACAAAAAGGCTTCCTTTAAATCAGTACTTGGGAGGAGAAAAGAAACTGTACAAACTTCAGTCATTGCAAGAGATTTTTACTTTTCTATTTCTGATTGTTGCTTTTAAAAATATGTAACTAGTACCTTTTTCTTTTTTTTAACCTCTGTGCATTCCATTTCTTCCCCTGATGTTGGAGGGTGCCTTGCCTCAATCAGATCTAATCATGGCAGAGTTAGTCTGGAAGTGGTGATTTATAAGTATCTTCATAAAGTCAGGTCTTACTTAGCATCATAATTTAAACACTATTGGAGGAACTGCAGAGTTAATTGTAAAGCTGTAACCTCACAAAATCATAACAATTTAATTATCATGTAACTTTAGAATCTATGTAGTGTGGCAGAGCAGACTGAGTGATAGATTTGGAAGAGGAGGGGCTAGAACTGGATCCTGGAACTTTGACTTGATATGCCACATTTGACAAGTCATTTAATCTATCTGTAGCTCATTTTTTTCATCTATAAAATGAGGGGATTGGGTTAGATTACCTGGAAGTTTCCTATATCTATGATCTTGTGTTTCTCTAATTTAATATATGAATGAATGAATTTTTTTTGAAAACACATTTTAAGTGCCTATAATGCACCAAATGTTATCCTAAGCCTGGGGGTATAAATGCAAAAGAAAAAAAAAAAGAAACACACAAATTCCTGCCTTCAAAAAGCTTAAGCTATAATTGTGATGTACAGCAAATAAATGGAAAACTCTTAAGAAGAGGGGTATTTTGGCTTAAAAATGTATAAGGACAATAACTGGACCCACAGGAGAGTAGACTGACAAACCCTTTCCTATATGCATGGCGATGTTGATTTGATTATAGTTCTAGAATGGAAATGGTAGTGATGGTGGTTGAGGGGAAGGGGATAAATAGCACAGAGGTCATAGGTCAAACAGCAAGGCATCTGGCAAGGACTTTTTTGGAAAGCAGAGTGAAATACTTCTTAGCCTGATATAGGAAGTCATAGGAGTCACTCACCAGTCAGGACAATAGGGCCCAAGGCCAGGGCTTCCAGAGATAAAAGGGTTAAGCCCTCTGGGGTATAGTATCTGGTCCAGGTTGTGAGGAAGCCAGAAAAGAAATAACCTGGAAGATACTTTAGATACTGTTTCTCAAAGTGTTGTGCTAAAGCAATGAAAATACAAAAGTTGGCATTGTCCTAATGTGAAAAAGATCATTCCATATAAGCGAAGAGATTAAACATATTCACAAATTACTGATACAAAATATACAATGAAAAGTGCGTAAGGGTGAGGATCTAGAGGGATCAGGGTGGACTTTAGGCAGAGGTTCCCAAAGTGGGCAATACCACTCTCTGGGGGATACTGGAACAATCCAGGGGGGTGGTAGTAGCCTCGGGTGCAACTGGGTGGCATTAAATAAAAACAAGGGGATGGTGGAAGCATAAGGAAAGAAGAGAAGAAAATTTTGAAAAAATGTACATGTTTCATCTGTTGTGTAATAGAGTTAGTCATACTGATTAAATTATTTTTCAAATAAACACACCAAATGCAGATTATAACTAATCAGTGGTCTAGTCCACCAACAGTTCTTAACAAGCAAGTGTTGGCAGGCTAGCATGTGGCACCTTGTCAAGAAAGTTCAGCATGCATTGGCAGGAATATGTGATTGTAATGATCTGTTTACAATATGATACTATACAATAACATGATGCAATGTTGCATCATAAAAATCTCAATGCAGAAAGAATCACAAATTTACAACAAATTATTAAGTTTAAGATGCTTCAATTTATATATATATATAATGTATATATAATGATTTTTTAAATGACATAATTTTTTTTAAATTAAAGGGTTAAAGAAAGTAGATTTGAGGGGGGGAGCTGAGTGTTTTTTTTAAAGGAGGCAGTAGACCTAAGTAGTAGAAGAAGTAGTACCTGAGTTGAAACTGGAAAGAAGGAAAGGATTTGTCTAGGTCTGAAAAGCGTATATTGAGGTCCCTTGCTAGCACAGTTTTACTGCCTCTTTCCTCCTGTAATTGTATGCTATGCCAGTTAGTGGATATATGTCTAGTATTGATAGGGTGTTATTTTATATATCTTTTTTTAAATGTAGTTTCCCTGCTTATTTCTTTTTATTAGATCTGGTTTTGTTTTTTCTTTGTCTGAGATTACAATCGCTATTCCTGACCTTGTACTTCAGCCGAAGCATAATAAATTCTCCTCCAGCTCTTTATTTTAACTCCATGTGTATCTTCCAGTTTCAAGTGTGTTTCTTGTAAATAATAGATTGTTGGATTCTGGTTTCTAATCAATTCTGGTCTCCACTCCCATTTTCTGGGTGGGTTCACCCCATTCACATTCAGAGTTGCAACTGCTAATTATGTATTTCATTCTATCCTATTATTTTCTATTGATTCTTTTCTTTTTTAACCCTGTCCCCTCCTCAAAAGTCTGTTTTGCTTCTGAACACTGCCTCCCTTAATCAACTGTCCCAATTATCACACCTTCCCTAGCCCCTTCCTTCTTTCCTTTTGGCTAAGATGAATTTCTATATTTAACTGTCAGTGTATGTATACATACATGTATGTTAAGAGTGAGGTTCAAGTTTTGCCTTCACTCCTCTCATTTCCCTATCCATTGTTAAAGTTCTTACTTGCTGCCTCTTTTATGTAAGGTATTTCCCCCCATCTTCCTCTACCTTCTTGTTTCTCCTAGTACATCCCTCTTTCTCACCCTTTCATTTTTCTTTTGAGATCACCTAACATAATAGCCTCACAACCATGTGAGTCTTCTTAGACTTAGGAGTCTAACACGACTCCTTCCAACTGTTCTAATAATGATAAATTTCTTTGAGGTGATTTGTATCATCATCCCATTTGGGAAAATAAACAATTTAACTTTAGTAAGTTCCTAATGATTTTTTCACTCATGTTTACCTATCTATGATTCTCTTGAATCTTGTGTTTGACTCTTGAGTCTTATGTCTGAATGTCCAATTTTCTATTCAGCTCTGCTCTTTCATCATGAATGCTTGAAAGTCCTCTATTTCATTAAATATCCACTTTCCCCCACATAGGATTATATTCAGTTTTGCTGGTTAGGTTATTCTTGGTTGTAATTCCAGATCCTTTGCCTTCCAGAATATTGTAGTCCAAAACCTCTGCTTCTTTATAGTGCTATCTGTAAATCATGTTTAATCTTGACTGTGGCTCCATTGTATTTGAATGGCTTCTTTCTAGTTGCTTTGAACATTTTCTCCATGACCTAGCTGCTTTTGAATTTGCCTTTAATATTCTTGGGAGGCTTCATTTTGTGATTTCTTTTAAGAGGTGATTAGTGAATTCTTTTAATTTTGATTTTGACTTCTGATTCTGAGATACATGGGCAGTTTTCCTTTATCATTTCTTGATATATGACGTCCAGGCTCTTTTTAAAAAATGTCATGACTTTCAAGTAGTACAATTATTTTTAAATTATCTCTCCTCAATCTGTTTTCCAAGTGAGTCATTTTGGTATGAGCTATTTCACCTTTTCTTCCATTTTTTCATTGTTTTGGCCTTGTATTATTGTTTCTCGGTGTCTTGTGGAGTCATTAGCTTCCCCTTGGTCAATTCTAATATCTAAGGAATTATTTTCTTTTTCAGTGAGATTTTGTACTCTTTTAACAATTGGCCAATTCTGATTTCTAAGGAGTTATTTTCTTCAGTATTTTTGCACTACTTTTACCAAGCTGTTCATTCTTGTTTCATAATTTTCTTGCATTGCTCTCACTTCTTTTTTAAAAAAAGTTCCCTGCATCACTCTTATTCGATTTTTAAAATCATTTTTGTTCTTTTATTAATATCTCTGTCTTTACCTCTTCCAGGAATTCTTGTTGACCTTGGGTCCAATTTTCACTTTCTTTTAGGCTTTGCTTGTAGATATTTTCAAATCATTCTGAGTCATTTGTCTTCTGAGTCAAGTCTTCTGAGTATTTTTCTTGAACTTCCCTATTGACTTAAAAGATTTTTTTTATGGTCAGGTCCATTTTGTTGTCATTTACATCAATGGCAGTTTATATCTACAGGAGGCAGCATTAGGGTTCCTAATTATTGGTGGGTAGAAGTGGTGGAAGTCTGGGTTTTAGGGGATCAGGATACACAGCAGTTTCAGGGTTTAGATATTTTATAAGTAACAGGAGGAATATAAATGAATGAAATAATGAATGAAGCATTTATTAAGTGCTTGATATGTACCAGTACTGGGGATAAAAATAGAAAAATAAGACAGATTTTCCTCTCAACGAGCTCATGTCATCATTAGGAAGGCAATATATATGGAAGATTTAAACTGCAAGTCAGATGGAAAAAACCTAAGTTCTTTAGGGTGCAATGGCAAAAAAAGAGATGAAAATGCCTCTTCTTTAATGTTAATTCCACTCATAAAATGATATGATGAACATCAATATATCATATGTAGAACTATTTGACAGTGTCAAGGACTTCAGTGGCAATAACATTCTTTTGAAGGTTTTTTTTTTTTTGTAGTTATGACTTCCCAGGATGATGGCTAAGGGCATTAGGCTGGAAACACGGCTGTTCTCAAGGTTTGTGGGTTGAGGGTCAATGAGCTGTCCCCGTTAGGATCTAAGGGAGATGGTAATCAATTTGGTGGTGGTGGTTTGACTTGCCTGGTTCATGCTGCCACCCGGATATCCCTCAAGGTGCCCTTTGCTGTTTGAGCTAAATGGCCTTGTTTTCCCTGTGAATGTCAGTTGGTTGGAAACTGCTAAGGATGGCTGGCCCTTTCTCCACAGAAGCTGCATCCTTAGATGATTGTTGTGAGAATATCCTTTTTGTGGGTGGTTGTTATTAAACTAATAGCATGGATTTCCTTGGTACAGTTCTGATAATAGCAGCAAACTTACATATATGTTGACAATTGCAACAGAACTCTATCTTCCAGCAATGGAAGATAATGCCAAAGTCTTCATCTGACTGAAATAGATATGGGTGCCCAAGGCAATAATGATGTGATCATTAAGAAATCTTTGAGGGGCAGCTAGGTGGTGCAGTGAGTAGAGCACCGACCTGAGTTCAAATCCATCCTCAGACACTTGACACATGTACTAGCTGTGTGACCTTGGGCAAGTCACTTAACCCCAATTACCCTGCCAAAAAACAAAACAAAAAAAACAAAAGAAATCTTTGGCCATATCACTGGGGACATGAGTGTTCAGTTGCACCTTCATCTGTAATCAATCAACAAGTATTTATTAGGCATCTACTATCCTTAGTACTAGGCACTTGGGATACAAATACAATAAATGAAATAATCTGTATTCTGAAGGAGCTGAACTCCAAAGACAGAAGTAATTTAAGTTTGGTATTCTTAAGTCCTGGACACTTTGAGGATATAAGTTAGGACTCATTTTCTATTATTTACATCACTTTAAGCAAACCGCTTTAGTGTTTTTTCTTGACTAGAAAAAATAAAATTTGTAAGTGAGATGTTTTAATATTTCCATCTTAGCCTCAAGTTTTATGTATAAGTAGTAGAGAGGGTTATGGAAGGAAAATTGGCTTAAATATTTGGTGTCAAAGTCGTTTTCTCTCATTTGCTTCATCCCTTTATTCTGTTTGAATGTCAGCGGCAGGGAACACTATAGAGATAGCACACCTAACTGCTGGCTTTGGGAAACGCAAATATGTGACTCAACAATGGTCTGTAGTTTTAATGGCTTGCAAAGGGCAGCTCATCTAGCTATACCTGTGCTGTGACACAGGGAAATGAAGGGTCACCACTTGAGAACTTAGGTCAATAGTTCGTTTCACAAGGAAAAAAAAACCTAGAACATCTTGAGAATCAAACAAGAACTGGTTAAATGAGCCAGGATTCATAAAGTGTGTATTTGTTTATGCTTAGGCCTGTTTCATGCTATTTCTATCTCTTCAATACCTTAAATTTTGGGAGGCATATAACCTAGGTCCCATACATCCTAATCTATCTTTAACTGTTCCTTTGCGTAAGAAGGAAACAAAAGCCCTTCTTGTTGTTAACTCTTCTTTCTCTAAGCATATCTAAAAAAATCTAGATATAAGCTCATTGCTTCATCTAATAGTCATTTTTTCTTTGTAAGCAATCCTGGATTAAATTTTCATGTAAATTGGTTTTTAAAGATGATATTTTATATCTAGATTAGTATATCTTAAAAATAAATGCTAACTTTATTATATATAAAAAAAGACTTAGCATTGAATTAAATTGACTCAGTGATTTGCAAGAGTAAAACATGCATGGTCTATAATTATTTGGCCATTCACCCTAATTACTCTAATGTCAGTGCACATTTACTTGTTTATTAGCTTAAAAGGATATGACTTAGCTCTTAACTCCAGATCTCGTCAGCTGCAGAATATGTGGATAATGAAATGAAAATCTCTGTGGAATGAAACACTTATTTGTTGGCATCTGGAAGGGTCAACATTTGTGTTCCTCAGACCGTATTGCTAAATGCGCCTAATGTAGTTAGGAAGTAGGTCCAATATGTCAAACATCCAACATCTTGCAAATCCATATTATCTTATTTGAGAAAATTCACAAAAAGGGTATGAGTTTTAATTCATGATTTCAACAAATATTGCGAAATATGCCTGGTGATAATTCTTTTATTTCTTCTGAAATAATCCAAATACTTTAAAATGGCATGTGAACCCTATCTTAAAAACACATCTTGTTTTACCCTTTCAATTCTGGAGCACATTGATGACTTGGATTTGGAAGGGCGAAAAAGACATTCTGATTTCTTTCACCAAGTCAAATCAAATTATTGTCCAAATAAGAAGGGAAAAGGAGGAGAGAAAGGAAGAGGAGTAAAAGAACTTACATAGCACTTTAAATCTTATAAAGCTTTTTACATTATCTCATGTAATCCTCAAAACAACGCTGTGAAGTAGTTGCTGTCATTATGGTCATTTTGAAGATTGATGAACTAAGGCTGTGGTTTAAGTTGCTTACCCAGCTATTGTTTGGAGTATTCCACATTTCCTATAGGTGTATTCCCTTCTTTAGAGAGGGTGAGAGAGGGAATATTTTCTTTAAGTTACATATTACATATGGTCATTGTGTTCAACATAATAATCTTGAGAACACTCGTTAATTTAGCCAACTATCTCCTCTGTTAGCAGAAGTATTATTAGGACTTTTTCCATCCAGGAGAAGTAATACAATTCACACTCTGAACAAACAACACGAAACAGGCTTTCAGCTAAGGGTTGGTGGGGTTTTATCTCATTTGGGGGGACACAAAAACCCTAGGACTGACTGAATAAATATCTGTGCTGCCACGGAGGCAAGGTAGAGCCTAATGAATCATTTGCTAGATTTCTATTTTAACTTACTCTTTTTTTTAAATGAGGTTTTTTTTTCTTTTTTTAAAAAAAAATTTTGAGGGGGGAAAGCAGGGTAATTGGGATTAAGTGACTTGCCCAAGGTCACACAGCTAGTAAGTGTGTCAAGTGTCTGAGGCCAGATTTGAACTCAGGTCCTCCAGGGCTGGAGATCTACACCCTGTGCCACCTAGCTGCCCCATTGACTCATTCTTGCTCAATTAGGCCCTTAGCTCTATTGTTTCCATTCCTCTGACACGACAAGTTTGGTTAGCACCCTTCAACTTTCAGCTACCTAAGGAAAAGCCCTGGTCACTGCTATTATTAAAGAATCTTTTACATAGGATAATAAGACTTAGCCCTGAATATAGCTTTAGAATTTTTTAAAATCAAATTCCCTCATTCTTCAATGGAGAAAATAAGGCCAAGTTTGATGGTAAATGATTTGTCCAAGGTCACATGTATGGCATAAAGGATGGCTTGCTATGGAAGGGAAATGGAAATAAATATTTGTGAGAAAAAAATATATGAAAACGAAAGGTATCAGCAAAAATTATATCAATTTAAAAAAGAAAATTAAGGCTCCAAGAGGCTTAAAGGAACATAGAGTGCAGCAGAACTAGAACTAGAACTCAAACACAATTAGAATCCTGATTTTTTCTAATACGACTTATTGACTCATTTTTTTGTGACTCACTTTTTCCCCAGCATTCTCTGTTCCTAACACAGCACTGTATATGTAGTAGTGTTTAATAAATGTTTGTAGGATAATAGTTTTCTACATTTGAAGGAAACAGATAAAACATTCACATATGTAAGCAGATAAAAAAGTATATATGTGTGTGCATAAATATGTATATACACATATGATTATACATGTAGATATACGTATATAGTAATGTAAAATGTTCAGAGTGAGAATATGTTAAAAAGGGAAGTCATCAAGAAAGGTCTCAAGAAGGAGTTGGCACCTAAGCAATGCTTTGAAGAAAACTAATGATTCTAGAAAGTGGAGATGAGGAATTTAAACATTCTGGACATGAGAGATATTTAATCAAAGCTACACAGGTGGGAAATGGAATTCATGTACAGAGAAGCAAAAAAGTGCCAGTTTTACTGGAACAGAGGTAGAAGGAAGTAACCAGAAAAGATGAGAATTTTGCTTTATATAAGAAAAAACATAGAATTTCTAAAACTAGATTTAACAAAAGAACTACAACATTCCTCTTAAAATTAGTATCTGTTCAATTTCAGAAAATTGTTTGAACTAGGTTCTATTAAAAGGATTTTTAATGACTGCATTTAAGGTTGATATAAGTTTTAGGTAACAGAACTCATGTCTAAATATTTTATTTTTGTTTTAATAGTATTTTTTCACAATTACATGTCAAGGCAATCTTAAGCATTCATTTTTACGAGATTTTGAGTTCTAAATTTTTCTCCCTCCCTCTTCTCCCTCTTCTGATAATGGTAGGCAATTTGATATAAGTCACACATGTGCTATCATGTAAAACATATTTCCATATTAGTCACAGTTGTAAAAGAAAAAAACATATCAAAAAGAAAAAAAAACATGAAAAAGAATAAATTAAATAAAAAAATACTCTACAATCAGTTCTTTATCTGGATGTGGATAACATTTTCCTTCTTAAGTCCTTTGTACTTGTCTTGGGTCATTGTGTGCTGAGAAGAGCTGAATTGATTATAGTCGATCATCACACAATGTTGCTGATACTGTGTATGTTTTTCTGGTTCTGCTCATTTCACTTTGCATCAGTTCGTATGAATCTTTCCAGGTTTTTCTGAAATCGGCCTGTTCATCATTTTATTGGAATAAAATGGTATTATGATTCATTCATATACCACAGATTGTTTATCCACTCCCCAATTAATGGACATCCTCTCAATTTCCAATATTTTGCCATCACAAAAAGAACAGCTAAAAATAATTTTGTACATGTAGGTCCTTTCCTCTTTTTTAAATGATTTATTTGGGATACAGATGTAGTAGTGGTATTGCTGCACCAAAGAGTATGCACAGTTTGGTTGCCCTTTGGGCATGGTTTCAAATTGCTCTACAGAATAGCTGGATCAGTTCACAATTCCACTAACAGTGCATTAGTGTCCCAGTTTTATCATATCCTCTGAAACATTTGTCATTTTCCTTTTTTGTCATATTAGCCAACCTGATAGGTGTGAGGTGATATCTCAGAGTTGTTTTAATTGGCATTTCTCTAATCAAAAGTGATTTAGAGCACTTCTTCATATTCCTATAGATAGCTTTGATTTCTTCATCTGAAAACTGCCTGTTCATATCCTTTTACCATTTATCAATTGGAGAATGGACTGTATTCTTATAAATTTCACTCAGTTCTCTCTATATATATGAGAAATGAGGCCTTTATCACAGACACTTGCTGTAAAGATTATTTCCCACCTTTCTGCTTTCCTTCTAATCTTTGTTGCCTTGATTTTGTTTATACAAAAGCTTTTTACTTTAGTACAATCGAAATTATCTATTTTATATCTCATAATGCCTATAATTCATTTAACTTCTTTAAGAATTTGGATGCTATACCACTTGGTGCATATGTGTTTAGTACTAATATTACTTCTTTATCTATGGTACCTTTCAGCCACATGTAGTTTTCTTCTTTATCTCTTTTTTTAGGTCTATTTTTTGCTTTTAATTTGTCTGAGATCAGAATTGCTACACCTGATTTCTTTCTTTCTTTTTTTTTTTTTGCTTCAACTAAAGCATAATAGATTCTGTTCCAGCACCTTAACTTTACTCTGTGTGTGTCTCTCTGCTTCAAGTGTGTTTCTTGTAAACAACATATTGCAGGATTCTGGTTTTTTATCCCATTCTGCTATCTTCTTCTCTTTTAGGGGAGAGTTCATCCAATTCACATTCACAGTTATGATTACTAACTGTGTATTTTCTTGCATCCTATTTTTACTCTTGTTTGTTCTCTCTCCTTTTATCCTTTCCCTCCTCACCAGTGTTTTACTTTTGTCTACCAATACCCCAATCTGGCCTCTCTTCTGTCATTCCGCTCCTACTGCCCTGTTGGGTAAGATAGATTTCTACATTCAACTGATTGTGTATATTATTCCCTCTTTGAGCCAATACTGGTGAGAGTAAGTTTCAAGCAATGCCAACCACCCATCCTCCCATCTTCACCTCTAGTATAATAGGTCTTTCACCACCACTCCCCCTTCATGTGAAATAATTTATCCCATTCTACCTCTTATTTTCTTCTGTACTTAGTGTACTCCTCTTTCTCATCCCTTAATTTTTAATGTTATTCCCTCAAATTCACCTTATGACCATACCCTATGTCTATATATCGTTCTTCTAGCTGAACTATTAGTAATAAGCATCACAAGTATCATCTTCCCATGTGGGGATGTAAAAAGTTTAACTTTATTGAATCCCTTATGTTTTCTTTTCCCCTTTTACCAGTTTGGGCTTCTCTTAGGTCTTTATATTGGAGATAAAATTTGTGGTTTACTTCTTGTCTTCTCTTTATGAAAGCTTAGAATGCTCCTATTTCATTGAGTAACCATTTTTCGCTTGGTGTATTTGCTTAATTTTCCTGGGTATGTGATTCTTGGTTGTAGTCCTAGCTTCGTGTGTAAATATTATAAATGGTTATCTCTGATTATAATAAGAATGATATATTTTGGCACTGTGCTAGGGTTTACAAAGCACTTTACTCGCAAGGATCTAATTAAGTCATTTAACCATTATCCATGTTTTATGTCAATATGCAAAAATACTCTGATTTTATTGGTATGGGAGTTCCCTCACCAAACAAATTACAACCTCGTTTATATCTTATAGTTTTAGTTGCTTGATCAAATAGGTTAAGTCCAAAGTGTCCAAAGTCACATGGCTTATAAATAAGTATAAAAGGTGAGATATGATCCCCCAGTCTTCCTGACTCCTAGAGCAATGCTCTATCTTCTACATAATCCTACTTTTTATCCCTCTTTTACAGTTGAAGAAAGGCTCTCTGAGTCTCTTAGACAGGTTAAGTGAGTTGATCAGAGTCACATAGCTAGTCAGTGTCAGAGTAAGGATTCTAAATCTGGGTCAGCTGACATCCAAGGTCAGTATTTATTCATTGTTCTATGCTTCCTTGTAATGTACATTTAAAGGCTACGACTTCAGAGTGTTGTCTTTTCATCTTTTGGCTTCAAAGAGACCTAATCAGGGAGTTAAAATTAGAAAGTAATTCATAGTTGCTATAGTGAGCACATTGAGATCAAGAGAAGTTTAAATGACTTGCCTAGCTTTGCACAAGTAGTAAGTGGCCAAATGGGGTTTTGAACCCAGGTTCTCTGATCTCATACCCATTGCTCTTTTCCAGGTTACCCCACTACTTTTCCATTATCCTATAGACTAGGATGGAAGAGCAAAGCGAATTGAAGATTACTCATATTTTGTCAAATGGCTGTAGTACCATATTACCCTTTACAAAGCCATTTGCAATCTCTTATCTGACTATTTTTTAACCAAATTCATTAGCACTTGCTCTCTGTTTCACATTGACTGTAGACCAGTGTTTTATGCCAGTGCTCCCTATGATTAACTTTGAAATTTAAGGGACTCATAGCTTCTTTGAAGATATAATTATATCCTGTAGCGTATTTTCTCCTTTATATGGTCAGTTCCATGAACACTCACCAATGATCAGGGCTTAATCTTAGACCTGTCTTCTGCAAAAAGATGTTTTACTAGTAGATGAGACAGAACAAAATCTGTTAAATGCGGATCATAAACTGACATCAATTACTGCCATTAATTCAGCAAATATGCCTAATAAGATAACAGAAATGCCTCACTAGAAAACAAAGTGGATTTTATTGATGGCTTTTAGAGAGTCTCTAGAGGTGGGAAATATAAAGAAGAGAGAGCTTAGGGAAGAGAGAGTTGAGACCAAATGTTTGATTGTTTGTTAATGTTTAACATCTGAGAGCATACTGTTATTGCTGTTTAGAATGGGATGAAGGAATCTCTTACCTTCCCACTAGACACTGGACACATTTGTTCCATTCAAAAGCCTAGAAACTGTCTAGAAACAGTCTTGTATTGGTGAATTTTAAAGTATGATTTAGTGGCCCTGACCTGTTTTTTGAAAGCTTAATTCTCAGGGTAGAAACTAATCCAAATTCACCTTGATATATTAGTTTGTTTTTGTTTTAACCCAATGTAACATAATCAAAAGTCAATCAATCAACTAGAAAATATGTGGTAAATACCCACTATATAGCAAGCACTATGATATAGAACTGGGGATAAAGATACAAAGATTGAAACACTCTCTACTAGTATCAAGAAGTATCCATTTTTTATATTAAGGATTTTTTATGTAAGAAAAATCTATTTTTCGCTCCCTTACACCTCTCCTTTCCCCACTGGAAAAAGAATATAGAAAAAATGTAACAAATATGCATAATTAAGTTTCAATCTATTCCCCAAGTCCATCATTTGTTTTTTTTTAAATTAATTTATTTATTTTTAGTTTTCAACATTCATTTCCATAAGCTTTTGAGTTTTAAATTTTCTCCACCTCCCTTCCCATCCCCTCCCCAAGACAGAGTGCAATCTGACATAGGCTTTACATATACATTCTTATTAAACATATTTTCATATTAGTTATGTTTTGAAGAAAAATTAGAATGAATGGAAAGAACCATGAGAAAGAAAAAACAATACAAAAAAAGAGAGAGAAAGAGCAAATAGTATGCTTCAATCTGCATTCAGACTCCATAGTTCTTTCTCTGGATGTGGATAGCATTTTCGATCATGAGTCTCTTGGAGTTGTCTTAGATCCTTGCATTGCTGAGAAGAGCCAAGTCTATCAGTTAGTCATTGCACAATGTTGCTGTAACTGTGTACAATGTTCTCTTGGTTCTGCTCACTTCACTCAGCATCAGTTCGTATAAGTCCAGTGTTTTTCTTTTTTCTTTTTTTTTTTACTTTTGAACATGTATTTTTTAAAACCTTGAGTTCCAAATTCTCTCCCCTCTTCCCTTTCCATCCACCCTCCCTAAGAAGTCAAGCAATTCAACATGGGACACATGCGTATCATTATGTATAACCCTTCCACAATACTCATGTTGTAAAAGACTAACTATATTTTGCTTCTTCCTAACCTATCCCCCTTTATTGAATTTTCTCCCTTGACCCTGTCCCTTTTTGAAAGTGTTTGTTTTTGATTACCTTCATCCCCATCTGTTCTCCCTTCCGTCATCATTCCTTTTTTATCTTCTTCCTCCTTCTTTCCTGTGGGGTAAGATACACAACTGTGTATGTATGGTACTCCCTCTTCAGGTCAAATCTGATGATGGCAAGATTCACTCATTCCCCCTCACCTGCCTTCTCTTCTCTTCCTACAGAACTGCTTTTTCTTGCCACTTTTATATACATATATACATGCATATATATATACACATACATACACATACACACATATGTATGTATATATATATA
>CM053622.1:365593269-365617347 GCA_028646595.1 Phalanger gymnotis | reverse complement strand
GGAGTCCTGCTTCCCTCTGCCCCTTTGTGGGTTCTGTAGTTCTAGAATTGGTTCAGAGCCATTTTTTCATAGGTTTTTGGAGGGACTTGGAGGGGAGCTCACGCCGGTTACTGCTTTCCAGTCGCCATCTTGGCTCCGCCCCCAACATTTATCTTTTGAAAGACTTTGAGTTCCAAATTTTTCTCCCTCCCTTTGTTCCCCTTCCTCCTCCTCAAGAATGCAAACAATCTAACATAGATTGTATAGATACAAGCAATCATGTAAAACACATCTCCACATTAGTCATACTGTGAAAGAAGAAACAGATCAAAAGGGGAAAAAAAACTACAAAAAGTGAAAATAGTATGCTTCAATCTGCATTCAGATTCCAATCCTTTTACTGGATGTAGATAGCATTTTTTATCATAAGTCTTATGGAATTGTCTTGGATCACTGTATTGCTGAGAAAAGCTAAGTCAATCATAGTTGATCTTCACACAATGTTCTGTTAGCGTGTACAGTGTTCTCCTGGTTCTGCTCATTTCTCTTTCATATAAGTTCACATAAGTCTTTCCAAGTTTTTCATTGCAGTATCATTGTTACTGTGTACAATGTTGTCCTGATTCTGCTCACTTCACTCAGCATCAGTTCATGTAAGTCTTTTCAGGTTTTTCTGAAGTCTGCCTGCTCATCATCTCTTATAGCAGTGGTATTCAGTTACACTCATATACCACAACTTCTTCAGCAATTCTCCAATTGATAGGCATCCCCTCAATTTCTAATTCTTTGCCACCACAAAAAAATCCTAGAAATATTTTTGTATATGTGGATCCTTTTTGCTAGGTACAAATACCTTCTAAGAATTCTCTCATTAGCAGGCCAGTTAAAAGGATTCTACAAAGAAAGAAGGAGCAGAATTGAATCAATTAGGTTGAAATAATGTTTAAAAATGTATAAGTGAGAAAGAGAGATGCCTGAAAGAAGGGAGAAGAGAAAGAAAGGATGGGGAACCTTATCTCAAAAAATTCAAGAAAGAGCTTTTGGCAGTGGAAGAGAAAATGGTGGGGTGTGGCAATGGTTGAAGCTCACTCACATCTAAATTGAATCAAAGAGAGAAAAATTTATCTATATCCTCAATTGATAGCAGAAATCTATCTTAACCAATAGGAAAAGAGGGGAAGAGAATAACTGAAAGGGGGGTGTGAGAAAAGGTGGGCAGATAGCAGTCACAAGCAAAATAGACTTTAGAGGAGGGATCAGATAAAAAAAAGAGAGGGATAAAAAAAGGGAAATAGGAAACATACAGTTGGTAATCATAACAGGGAATGTAAACAGGATAAACAATTCCATAAAACAGAAGCAGGTAGCAGAAAGAATCAAGCACTAGAATCCAACAATATGGTTTTTACAAGAAATACACTCAAAACAGAGACACACATGGAGTTAAAATGAGGGGCTGGAGCAGAATGTAGTATGCTTTGGTTCAGATAAAAAAGGCAGGGGTAGCAATCATGATCCCAGTCAAAGCAAATATAAAATAGGTCTGATTAAAGGGTTTAGCAGGGAACTACATTTTGCTAAAGGCACCATAGGCAATGAAGTAATATTGATCCTAAACATGTATGAACCAAATAGTATAGCGTCTAAATTCTGAAAGAAAAAGTTAAATGACTTAAAAGAGGAAATAAACAGTAAAACTATACTAGTAGTGAATCTCAACTTTGTCTTCTCAGAACTAGAAAAATCAAACTATAAAATAAATGAAAAAGAAGTCAAGGAGATGAATAGAATGTTAGAAAAGTTAGCTATGATAGATCTCTTGAAAAAACTGAATGGGAATTAAAAGTAGACCATTTTCTTAACTGCAAATGGTCCCTTTTACAAAAAAGACTGTATTAGAGCATTAAAAACTTCACAACCAAATGTAGAAAAACAGAATGCAAAATGCACTTTTTCAAACTATAATGCAAAAAAAATTACATTTAATAAAGGGCCATGGAAGCATCAATTAAAGCTAATTGGAAACTAAAAATCTAATCCTAAAAAATGACTGGGTCAAAGAACATCAGAAATAATCAATAATTTCATTAAAGAGAATGACAATAATGAGAGAACATTTAATAATTTGTGGGACACAGCCAAAGCAGTTCTTAGGGGAAATTATATATCTCTAAATGTATACATCAATAAAAGAGAGAGTAGATAATTAAATTGTACATGCAATTAAAAGCACTAGAAAATGAATAAATTAAAAGTTCCAAATTAAACACCAAAATGGAAATACTGAAAATCAAAGGAGAGATTAATAAAATTGAAAGAAAAAATATTAAACTAATAAATAAGCTAAATAATAAGTGAATAAATAAATAAAACCATTGAACTAATAAATAAGATAAAATAGGAGCTAGTTTTATGAGAAAAAAATAAAACAAATAAACCACTAGTTAATTTGATTTTAAAAAAGGAAGAAGAAAACCAAATTATTAGTATCAGAAATTAAAAGGGTGAATGTACCAGCAATGAAAAGGAAAATAAAGCAATTATTAAGAATTATTTTCCTCTCATATACACCTACTAGAGTAGGGGTTTGAAAGAACTTTCATTTTATATTCATGTCTTCAGACTTCTTTCCTTTTTAGCCCAATGATTCCTTAATCCAATCTAAATCCATTTCAACAGTTACTTATTAAGCATCGGTTGTGTCAGACCCTGTGCTAGATAATTTGAATAAAAAGACAAAATTTAAAACAGCAATCACCCTCAATGGGCTTACATTCTGCCATGTACTGTCAACATGTAAATAGATTAGTAATTGCATAATGACTTAAGAAGAGAGTCAGAGAGATATGTAGGAAGAGAATGGAAGGAGGAAGAGAAGAATAGAGAGTAGAAGGGAGAGAGAACTAAAGACTGGGGTTCAGGAAAGCTTTCCATAGGAAGTAGCAACTAAGCTAAGACTTAAAGGAAGCTGAAGATTCTGAAAGGAAGATTGATTGAATGAATGGTTTGAAGAAAGCAATCTTTTTTCAGTTTGTTCTATGGGCCAAGAAATATGCTAAACACTGGTGACACAAATACAAAAGCAAGGACAGCCTCTACCTTCCAGGAATCTTGTAGTCTGAATGGGGAGAAAAATGTATAGGTTGATGTGGAGGAATATTTTCATTTGGAAAATACTAGGATGGCAAGTGGAGTCATGGAGCAGTTGTTTGACAAAGTTTTTGCAAGAGCAATGATAGAGCTAACATGCTGGTGGTTATAGAACAAGAACGGGGAAGGAGAGGGGAAAAGGCAGAGGCTAGTGAGACTCTCCATAGGAGGCTCATTCAGTTGGGATCTGTTAAAGCGTTTTTGTGGTTATACAAAACAAACAGGCCTAAGCATCTTTGTACTGCAAATTGAGAAAAGGAGATAATATTTCAACTTCAAGCGCAAGATTGGCCTGAAGAAATCAATTTCCTAGAACAGATAAAACATCCTATTTTAGATCATGGGCTAACTCACTCTGATTTTGGAGGCTTCCTAGGAACCAAGGGTCCTCGATAAATGTTAGGCTCCATGGATACTACACTGAACACCCATATCTAAAAAACCTTCATCTGAAATCTTTGCCTAGATCAGAGGCGTCAAACTTATAAAGAAAGGAAAAAAAAAAGATCCCTGTGGGTTCCATATAGACTCAGAAAATCACAACTACCACAAATAAACATTACCTAGGTTGTATTGTATTTATATTTGTTTATTAAACATTTACCAATTACATTTTAATATGGTTCAGGCAGACTGCTGACTGAGAATTTGACATCTCTGCAGTAAAGGGTACTGAGTAGGTCTGCTATGGCACAGAAAATATGTGAATCAGAAAAAGTTTATCTCACATATCCCCTTTCATCTCCATCCTTCTCTCCAACATCTGTGGCCCACATCCCTGCCAAAGTGGGACAGTCTTCCATCTGGACAATAATATTGACTAGGCCCTAAATTTTCACAATGGTATGTCTACTCATCCAAAAATTTTCTTGGTATCTAAAGCATACAGATTCCTCTCTCTTAATCAACAACAGAGAATATTGGCTGTTCAGGCATTTGATCCATACCTTGCCAAAAGCTCAGTAGAGACAGCTGCCACGTGAGAGAGACAGACTAATAGATATGCTTACAATAATTGGGTTAGATTCTCAAAACTCTACACCAATATTAAGTTATGTCATCAGAAAGTTACTTACCTGGACCGTATTTTCTTAGCTACCTCTGTAAATGCTTTCACTGAACTGATTTATTGTGATACATTCAACTTTTATAGAGGATCAATGTAAAAAATGTCTATTTGAAGAATGTTTCTGAGTCTTGCGAAACTGTAGTTGAAGACACAGTTCTTTTTGTTTCCCACAGTCCTTTATAGGAAGATATAGATGATAAATTTCCACTAGTATTTAGTGACAGGAAAAATTTCATCTCTACTAATGAATCTATATGCTTTCTTTAGTTGTATGTTGGGGCAGCTAGGTGGCACATATAGATGGAGCTCCAGATGTGGAGTCAGGAAGACTAGAGTTCAAATACTGCCTCAGACACTTACTAACCACTTGACCCTGGAAAGTCACTTAAACTTTGTCTGCCTCAATGGTTAAATGTGACTAATAATAGCACCTACATTCCAGGGATGTTGTGAAGATCAAATGAAATATTGTGCTCAGCATAGTGCCTAGCACATAAGAGGCACTCAATGCTTATTCTCCTTCCCCTATGGTTATATGTTGCCTGAAATCACCTTGGGAAGAAAATAGGTATTAATCATGAATAGATAAATAATCTACTTTCCCTAGAGGGAACTATCTATTCAAGTTTCCATTCAATTCACCCCATGGGCCTGGGCCTGCCCTCCCTGATCAGATATCCTTATATTGCACCCACCCTGCCCCTTGTCCCTACTATACTCATCACTGACAGCTCCCCATATCTTGTCACAAATACAAAAGAAATTATTTACCTCTTCTGTGTTTCCTTATTCTGTTAGAATAAGAATCTTGAGGGCAGAACTGTCTTTCCTTTTCTTCGAATTTGTATCTCTGGTATCTAGCACAGTACCTGATGTATAGTAAGTATTTAAATACTCATTAGTTTGACTTAACAAATAGCTCATGACTTTAGTAAAGAAGAGGATGACTTATTAACCCAATTAGTTGGTCTGTTTAGTATGATAGTAGAAGAAGACTAATGGGCCATGTATCCAAATAATATTGCATTATTTTTTTTTAAAAAAAAAACACTGCATCTCCTATCTCACCTAGGTTGGAAGTACAGAAGCTACCCACAGGCCCAGTCTCATTTTGATTGACCCAGAAACTTTGATCTGCTGTTTCCAACATGGGTCAGTTTATTCCCTTCTTAAGCTACCAGGTAGGACATCTGGGGGCTCAATCAAATCATACTAACTCAATAATTACATACTATCCTTAATTAGAATTGATTTGTATCTGCAGCCCACTATCACAGAGGATAAACTCCTCTGGAGGAACATCTTCATGGAAACATATACCATATAAATGAGGTTCACAACTATTAATTAAAACAAAATGCCATCAGGACAAGAAAAAACAAAACAAAACAAACAGATCTTTCAAACGAATGAGCTTAGCAGAACCTCAATGTTGCTACATGAGGAAAATGATGTTTTCCGACACTGTTCCTACCATTAGAATAGCATGAGAATATTTACTTCTTTAGCCCATGGACTAGAGCCCTATGTAAAAGCAAAATTCACCTTAGACAACATAGTTTCACAATTTTATTCTGGTTATAAATTAAACAGAAATATTCATTGAGATGATGAAGGCTTTGATTCTCAAGACATGTATTTTATTTTATTATTTTTTAAATTTTGATGTAGACTTATGCTTGATATTTGTGTAGAGAACTTATTTGAAAATCCCTTCAAACAAAGTCAATCAGCAGTGCGATAGTGAGGGGTTAAGTGACTTGCTTGTGATTACACATTTCATATGTAACAAAGGTAGTACTTGAACCCCAGGTTTTCCTGACTCCAAGGCTGACCTCCTCACCCACTCATTGTCCTCTGCTGTTTCTGTCACACCGCTACTCAGTACAGTACCACTGATATTTGCTGTCATTGTCTGCCTGGTTCAATACTACTTTTGCTATAGTGATAGCAAAAGAAACTTCATTATGAAACTCCACTGAGGCTAGTTAATAAAGGTCTTGGGTATTTGCATGTCCGGGTAGTTCCCTTTTTGACTTGAGGAGGCCAGACTGTCACTTTCTCTACAACCCAAGGACAACAACGAAGAAAAAAAAATGCTTTTGCATTCCTGGTTACTCTCAACACAAATGTATAGGACAGATACCGCACTCTCCAAAATTTATACAAGAAAATCTCAGGAAAATATAATTAATCATGCATTAGGTTAAAGATGAATAAAATTCTAAGGTCAACCCCAGCATAAAAGCTCCCCTGGATTCATAACGCTTCCCCAATCTCTGAAGCGCAATACAATTGCTTCACGGAATTAGGTGGCCTATTATAACAATCATCAACATTAGGCCTAGGTTCTATGCTGCGGTTCATTGCCCAATTCCTAGTGAGTAATACCAGTTAGTAATTAGATATAGTTACCCCCGGATAAAGTCAGTTGCCCCTGTGTCTATAACCTGGCATCCAAATTCTCAACATACTTTTATAACTAAGGGACATACTAACTTTGACTCCTAGAGTATCCTGTGTCAGAGGTTTTTGTTCTTTTCATTCTGTTTCTATACAGGAAATGGTCACCTCTTGTTCATCTACTTCCATTTCCCCTCTCCTTTCTTTGTTGTCAAAGGAGGATATAACTTTTGTCCCTTAGAAGACAAGTTCAAGTCTCACGTCAGATGCTTTGCTTTGTCTGTGGGCTATGTGTTCATTTAGTCTCCTTGGCCTAGATGACCTCTGAGACCTCTTCCAGTTCTGCATGTATGATCTTATGATCCTTTGATCATTCCTGGGGGATTGCATCCTGTTCTGTTTCATCCACTGTCATTCACACTCTTCCTCTTCCCACCTTGGCTTCCTTCTACCACTGTCAGGCTAAATGCAAGGCAGGTAAACTCCAAACTACTGCAGCTTCTTCTCAGTTACTGACATTTCTTTTCTGAAATTATAAATTTTTGTTGT
Source organism: Phalanger gymnotis (assembly GCA_028646595.1). NCBI lineage: Eukaryota > Metazoa > Chordata > Mammalia > Diprotodontia > Phalangeridae > Phalanger > Phalanger gymnotis. The sequence goes on along the minus strand of CM053622.1, from coordinate 365,610,197 downwards.
TTTATAATGTACTTTTTTTTTAGTCATGTATAGACACTGATATATTTTATATATATACATATATATACACATATATGTGTATGTGTGTATCTGTGTGTATACATACATGTATATATATATATATATACACACATTTATTAGCTATAGATCATCTTATATTCTCGAGGCAGTTAGGTGGCCTTGTAGATAGAGTACAGAACTGAAGGTCAAGAAGACTCATCTTTCTGAGATCAAATCTGATCTCAGATACTTACTAGCTGTATGACTCTGGATAAGTCATTTAACCCTGTTTGCCTCAGTTCCTCATCTATAAGATCAGCTGGAAAAAGAAATGGCAAACCATTGTAGTATCTTTGTCAAGAAAACCCCAAATGGGGTCAAAAAGAATCGTATGTGACCAAACAACTTAACAACAACAAATATTGTACTCACAGTAACTGGAATGCAGTGCTATTTTTATTTCACTTGAAGTTATGTTCAACTAATAATTACATTGTTTAAAATCTGTTCATCAAATTTTCACATTCATACTTCATGTAATTGCAGAGAAAACCAAGTACTTTAAATAAGTTGCTCATTGGCAACAATATTCAATGCAATTTATTTATATGGCCTTTGTGCATAATTTGAAAACAGATGAGTGAAAATAACCATTGCCATGGTATAGTGTCAAAGTAAGTTTTCTCTACAATTCCATATTTTCATCGTATTCTGAGGTCTTGTATCCCCAGAAGTGAATGAGGCAAAGAGATAATAGCTTTAATTGATAGGCCTTGTAGGTGTTTTACAACCAAACAGCCTCCTTTTCAATATGTGGTCAGAGGTCAAACTCCTGTCTGACTCTCCAACCCACTTTGTTGTGGGTTGTCTCCAACCCACAATTGTCCAGGTCCTCCATGTAAAGAGTCAGCTAGGAGGCTAGTGGATAGAGTGCGGGGCTGAGAGTCAAGACAACTCATCTTCATGACATCAAATTCAGCTTCAGATACTTGCTAACTGTGTTACCCTGGGTAACTTACTTAACCCTGTTTGCCTTAGTTCCTCATCTATAAAATGAGCTAGAGAAGAAAATGGCAAACCTCTCCAGTATCTTTGCCAAGAAAATCTCGGAAGCGGTCAAGAGAGGCAAAAACAACTGAAACAACAACAGCAACAACTCCATGTAGAAAGATGCTGTTCTAGGTTCTAGGTTCTATGCACTCACAAAAGCTCCCATTACACATGACCCACAGATACTTTCATGAGTTAATGCAAGACACAGAGATCAAGGCAGGACTTAAATGGTACCAATGTGATAAGAGAAGTGTCAAGAAAGATGATTGATAAATCTTGTGGAATTTTTTTAACATTGAAGGAATTAGCAAACATTGGTTATAACATATTAATAGAGATTCAACATGTGACTTTGCTAGCCCTTGACAATAAAATCAGAAAGTTGGAGCTAGAGGTGACATTAGAGATCATCAAATCCATCACCTTCATTTTTGAGACAGTCATTCATTTTTATTGACCTTTAAAAGATGTAAACAAATCTCTTAAATTCAAGGTAATTAAGAACTTTGTGTCAGAACTATTTAGCAGCTTCAAAAATAAATTCCTCATAATTACATTAAAAATATTACTTGGATCTAAAAGGAACTAACTCTAGATATACCTTCTATTGGAAGAGATATAGATGTTTTCTCATCTAAGTAGCAACATATCTACAATATTTTCCAGGCTTCCAAATACTGGGTAAATAAGTAACTTTAAATAATATTTTCTATTGGTTTTGAGAAAATCAGGAACTTCAAATTTATATTTGATTTTATTATGTTTTGACTATTTAAGCTTCCAAAAATGAGCCTTCAGCTCATCAGCCAAAAACTCTAGCAGAGATAATTTGACCATCCGCAAAAAGGTATAAACAAGATAATTGAAACAAGATAAAAGATAATTGAAAAGGGAACATTCAGCTATATCAAACAGGGAACTTGGCTTCTAAAATGGGGGTAAACATGATTCAGACTGTCCACTGTTTATGCTGTTCATAATAGAAAGTGATTTAGGCATGAAGACTGCCAAGGAAAATGGATTCCATGCTCAAAGCTGTAGATGACTGTCAAGCTTCCATATTCTCTATTCTTAGTGGCAGCTGTAACAAATTATTTATCAAATCTAACAAGTTTCTTGGGCATTCCAAATCCCACAGCCAACATTCTAAGTCAGATCTTTAATGGACCCCATGGTAGCCAAGCTTACCCTGAGTGGTAAATAAAATTTAGCTGTATATAATATGTCCTCCTTTTACTTGTAAAGCAAGAAAGGAATTAAAGATCTATCAATCTTAGAATCATGATATTGATGTGTGAGCAATTAAACAGCATAAGAAAAATTGGTTATCTCAATTAACTTATTCAGCTTAAGCTTCTTCTTTTAAAAAGCAGGTATTATACTATACTTGTAAATTGAAATAATTTGTCTAACCTCAATAGTTGTCTACTTTTCTTTGAAGACAAATCATTGAATTCTTAACTTAAAGTTCTTCATATATATGTTCGTTTAAAAGAGGCTTTTTAAAAAAATTCATCTTCATCTAGCTTTTTTTTGACTTTAAATTTTTCAAAAGTTGAAAAGTGACATTTTACCATTAATTTTGAGATTTTATGGATATCTTGATGATATTGAATTTCCAGATCATGTTTTAATAGAAGGTGTGCTGCACATAGAAATTTTTGGGACATCCTTTACTTACTTGATTTAAAGAATGATAGAGAACTTTATTCTTAAATACGAGAATTTCCATTGATATCTTTATTGGCAGGCCAGTAAAGGAAACCCTGTATTCCTTACTCCCATAAGAAGTTTTTAAAACTATTGTGTTAAAGTTTTTTATTTGCTTGTTTCAAATCTTAAGAAAAACTGCATTCTGCATTGGAACAAGTGGTGGGTTTTGTTCATATGCGTTCACAATGTGAAATTGAGTTTTTTTCCTTTCTTTTCAAATGTTCAGAAAGTTTCTGTTTTGAGCATTAAAAAAACAGTATAGCAAAAATTATTTGCTATTTTTATATTTGAGGAAAATAAATAATTCAAGGCATTTAAAATATGCTGTATAAAATATAAATTCTTCATTATCTTTCCCTATCCCTCTACAGAAATATCTTAAGCTGTTAAGGCAGTACCTTTGCAGAAAGGAAATAATTACTTTTTTTCTTTCATTCGTTCTTTTTCTCTCTTTACTTTCTTTTCCCTCTCTCTTTGTTTTTCTTGTTTTCTTTCTCCCATCCTTCCTTGTTTCTTTTCACTTTTTTCTTTCTCTAATTCCTGAGTCTTCCTTTCTTCCTTCCTTCTTTCCTTTCTTCCTTTTTTCTTTCTTGCCTTCCTTCCTTTCTTTTTTCCTTCCTTCCTTTTTTTCTTTCCTTCTTTTTTCTTCTCTTTCCCAATTACAGTGATTGTCATTTTTTTTTTAAAGGGAGTAGATTGGACTTGTGATTTCATCAGGAAGGAAACTTCCTCTAAAGTAAAGATATACCAAAAGAAAAAAAAAAGCAAAAGACTCCTGTTCTCTAGGAGCTTATAGTCTAAAGAGGGACATAAAATACAAATGCTCTGTAAACCAGATATTTCCATGATAAATTGAAGATACTAACATAGGTAAGGTCAGAGTTTAGCTGAGACTGGATGAAAGCCAGGGAATTGTGGTGGAGGTGGGGATAAGAAGAGAGAGTTTCAGGCATGAGAAACATGTTAAGTGATTTGCGAGAGATCATAAAACTAGTATTTCTTAGAATCGGAATTTGAACCTGTCTTCTTGATGCAAATGCTAGCTTACTATGCAATACATGACACTATCCAACACATAACAGTTGCTTAATGTTTACTTAATGAATGAATAAATAGGTAGCCAGGTGCCACTGTGGTTAGAGATCTACACTCAGGTCAGGAATACCTGAGTTCAAATCTTGCCTCAGACACTAACTAGCTGTATCACATCAGCCAAATCACTCAACCTCTGTCTGCCTCAGTTTCCTCATCTGTAAAATCAGGATAGCACATGACACTTATCGCCCAAGATTGTTGTGTGAAGAAAATGAGATATTTGTGCAGTGTTTTGTAAAACCTACAGCTCTGTGTAAATGTTCATCATAAGCAAAAATCACTTCCTATCTATTGACATATGTTTATGTATATTAAGTGCCAAACTGAGTTGTTTTGGATGCATATATGAAAAGATGAAAATTCAAATTGACCCATGTACTTTTTTCCCCTACATGCCTTAACATAGTTACATCCTTTTCTCCAATAAAACATTCATCATCTTCATCAAAGAAGAGTAGCAGAAAGAATGGCTCAGGTCCTACCTTAGGAATGGCTTTTTCCTGAATAGCAATTTTTGCCCTAGAAATTTTGCCTCCAAACCTCTCATAATACATTAATCCATTTGAAATTAGTAGATTGTGTACCGTGCTTACCCAGAGTAAACAAAATGTGGTGAAGTAGATAATGAAGAAGTCTCATTTTTACATGCTACTTAAGGAGATTATGGCTTAGAATAATATGATTTTGCCCAGCCTTCTTTGGGGAAAAGGTATTCCCACCCTTTGAGAGATGTATATGTTGAAATTATACCGATTTTATTTATCCACATACTAATTTTTAGTCTTTGTGAACCAAGAGGTCTGACTGTGACACAAAATGATACTAACATTGAGTAGAACAGCCATTGATGCTTTTAGAAAAGTAATAGCAAGGTGATTGATCATCTTAATCAGTTCCAAAAACTGTAGCAGAGGCTTTTGGGAATCCAAAGTTTTCTTAATCATAGCAAGTGAGGGATAAACGAAAGGAAATAGCTAAATTTAAAGGCTTGAACAAAGCCAAGTGTGTTAGAAATAAGGGAATGATTTTTGTAGGAGAAAATAAAGGACCCAAGGGGCTCACTAGTCATGTTCCTTTATATCTTTTTCTCAGATGAAAAGGAAAGTAATCTTTAAGAGAAGTCTAATTATGATATGCTGTTTTAATGTATGGCAGAGTTATACATATGTACAGATTTCAGATTTCTACTCATATATTCCAACTGAATTATCATGCAGGCAAAATTTAGTCACTTCTCATCTGGATTAAAGGCAGTGGAAGGTTTTACATGATTTAAAATATTTAAATAAACTGAGGATGATCATTGGAAAGTGTTTACTAGATTACAAAGAATAATAGAGGGAAAGGGAAGAGAACAGACATTTACATAGCACCTCCTATGTGCCAGGTATTATTCTCAGCACTGTGTGACCAATGTTACAAATTTCAGATGTTTAAATCAATTAGTCTGAAACATTTATTTATTGAGTGCCTACTAGGTACAAGGTAGCTTTCGAGGCACAGATTACACACAGAGAAACATCCTGTGTGTATATAGCAAGGCAAATCCAAGGCAACCTTTGAGTAATAATAGCTAAGAGGGGGACCAGGAAAGCCTTCATGAAGAAGGCAGTGATTGAATTGAATCTTGAAGGAAATATAAGAAAGAGAGACAGTGACAGAGACAGAGGCAGATACAGAGAGAGACACACAGAGAGACAAAGAAAGAGACAGAGGGAGAGAGACAGAGACATGGGGGGCAGAGAGGGAGAGAGAGACAGAGACAGTCGGAGAGAGACATAGAAAATGAACCAATGTAAAGGCAAAGAAATGGGATACGTAGATGTCCAGGAATAAGAAACAGCAAAAAAGTCAGTGTGCTAGACCATAGAGTATGTGGAGAGAAAAATGTGTAAGGAATCTGGATAGGGTTGTTCCAGGTAGTGAAAAGCTGTAAAAGTCAAAGAAAAGCATATTATCTAGAGGTAATATGAGGCTGCAGGATAGATTTGAGTGTGGAAGGATTAGTGGAAAGGGGACAAATTTGGCATCCATGTAGACCAATGGAATCCAGGTGGACCAGTGCGGGCCTGAACTAGGGTGGTGGTTGTGTGCATGGAGAGAAGAGCACAAATGCTAGAGATGTTGAGAAGGTAGAAATGCCAGGGTTTGACGACTGATTATATATGTACAGTGAGAGAGAGTACAATGTTAAGGATGACACAGTGGTCAGGAACCTGGGTGATTAGGAAGGGGGTGATAACCTTGAATTGTAGTGGAGAGTTTGGCCAAAGGTGTTGGTTTTATAAAAAAAAGATGATGGGCTTTCTTTTGGACACGTTGCATTTGAGATATCTATTAGACATCTAGTTCAAAATGGGCAGTATAATAGAGTTGGTGTTGTAGGACTCTTAAAGCTCAAGGCAGAGAATAGAGCTGAAAATAGAGATCTGGAAGTCAGCTCCATTGAGACAATAGTTGAACTCACGAGAGTGCGTGAGTTCTCCCAATAAGAAAATGAATTCATGGCTGGGGAACCTGTGGCCTTGAGGCTACATGTAGCCCTCTACATCCTCAAGTGCATCCCTTTGACTGAATCCAAACTTCACAGAACAATTCTCCTTAATAAAAGGATTTTTTGGGTAAAACTTGGACTCAGTGAAAAGGCTACATTTCTGTGTAGTTTGGATTCAGTAAAAGGGCAGCACTTGAGGACCTAGAAGGCCACAGGTTCCCCACGCCAGGATAGATGCTAGAGAGAAGAAGGCCCAAAACAAAGCCTTGGAGGATATAGTCCTAGTGAGCATGACATGGACAGTGTTAAAGAGGAGGACACTGAAAAAGAGTCATTGGATAAGTAGGAGGAGAACCAGAGGAGATTAGTGTCACAAAAACTGAGGGAGCAGAGATCATGCAGGAGTGATATTTTAGGTAATGATTGCTAAGGGACAGCAAAGAACTGTAAGCAAGTTAGCTATAAAAATAATTGTTTATGCCCCGTAACTCTGTTATTTTGAAAGCACTTTTTGTAGAGAGTACCTCTTGATCATCACAACAATTCTGTAATGTAGGGCAAGCAAATATGAATATCCCTATTATGTAGAAGACTAATCAAAGAGGTCAAGTGACCTGTGCAGGATCTCACAGCTAGCACATGGCCCTGGTGGCTATGACCTACATCTTCTTGTCCCTGTTCTAGAGCTCTTTCCAATACTCCACACTGTCTCTTACATTAACTTTCAGTTCTCTTGAGATAGTGATTTATTTAAATTCTTAAAAGATATACCCTGCTTCAAGTTTCTGCCAAGCTCATAAAATAAGAAAACATACAATTAATTGATTTTTCTCTTAGTTATTTAAATCCTATGTATTTATTTTATTATATTTTATATCATATCTATCGTAAAATATTATGTATAATATTTTATATTCTATATCAATTTTATATGCATGTTAAAAGGTTTACTTGTGAATCCTGAAAATACTTTGAATCTTTTTTTAAAGCTAAGCATAATTTAATGACTTGCATCTAATAATAAAATATTGCAGAACTTCATATTTTATTCTTTTATTCATTCATTCAACAAACATTTCTTGAGTGCTTAATATAAATATATTTTGGGACCACTTTTCCTGTGTCCTCTTGAGGTATTTGCGTTCCTGGGGAAGCCTTATGTGACTAATTGGACAATTAATCATCCAAGAGGCAGCATAGTAGTAGTGGAAATATCACTGGAAATAAAGGAACTGGATAAAATCCTTATTATGTCATTTGTAGCCTGTATAACCTTGAGCAAATCTTTTTGTACCTTCTCTGGGCCTATTTTCTTTCATTCATTATTTTCTGATGAGAATTTTATGTGAGTAGGATATTTGATATTTTGTGTGCCCATGTAGTATTTGAGTATGTACATGGATCTGTCTTGATGTGGCAAAAATAGATGGCTCTATATTTTTCTCCCTCCCTGCCTCTCCAAGGGAGATTTTAAGGCCTCCCAGGAAGGGAAGCAAGCAGATGGGGCCACAAGCTTGACCACTCTCCTCAGAGAGAGAGGATACTGAGCTAGAATTATGTCTCTGCTCCTTAAACTTTGTTAGTCTTAGAGACGTGATCTATAGGTTTTAGGTGCATTCCTGATTGTTATCCCTTAACTGGTCAGGTATGCCCCAAGCTATCTAGCTAAGGTTTGACTACCTTCCTTTCAAATTCTAATTACACAATTAATTGTGTAATTGTGTAATTAGAATTTGAAAGGAAGGTAGTCACTCTTACCAATTCAAAGAAATCAGAGAAAGTATAAACTCTCCCATTAGGAGAAAGACAGCTCAGCCAAAATCTCATCCCCTTAAGTGACTTTCCCCAGAGTTTCTAGTATAGTGAGCTGCTAACAGAAAGGATCAAAGTCCTGGCTCCTCTACGTATCTGCTTCTTCTCTGAGTCTATTTTTCCCTTTAGTGACCTGATCAGAATATGGACCTCTATGCCTCCCTTCTTAAAACTGGAAGCCAGAAGATCAGGAATGATTTTCTCCCAAGTTTTCACCAATTTCACCCCTCTGAGGTGGAACCACTTAGTAATCAGCCATCACCAATGAGGAGGGTCTCACACAAATGGCCTTTGGAGCCTGGGTTTCATTCAAGAATATCAGTATCAAGCCTCAGTGCCACAGCATCACTGGAAGTATACACTGTTTATGTGTTCCCATTATACAACTCTTAATAATACCAAGATATAATAGCAGTCTTGAACTTCAAATTATAACATCTAAGGAATTCTCAACACTTTACACTGAATCTCAAAATGCAATAATCTACCTATACATAAAATTTAAATTTAAAATTCTTGCCCTGTAAATGTATCACCATATAAAAGCTTTAGGAATTAACATCTAGTGAAGAGAAAATGGAAATTTTAATGCTTATTAATATATAGAAAACTAACAGCAAATGGTTAGGAAGATTGCTCTGTGACCTGTCTGGCTCAAAGCGACCTCAGCTTAGCCTGGGCCCAGGGATGGGAAAAGAGTAGTATCCAGTCTAGCATGGAGAGACTCAAATAGAGAATGAGACTTCCTCAAGCTCTGCACTGTTTTTACATGATTTATTTCTCTAAAGATGTATTACTATTGTGCTATAAGAAATAATGAGCAGACATTCAGAAAAACCTGGAAAGATTTATATGAACTGATGCTGAGTGAGGGGAGCAGAACCAGGAGAACACTGTTGTAACAACAATGTTGCTGACAGCTACTGTGGCTGTGTAAGGCCAACAATACCAGCACATAGAGGGGCTGCTAGGTCCTCTGATCTGCTTTTCTAAGGAAAGCAACTTTAAGGGGTTAACAATCTTACTTTAATTAAACATAATATACTATTAACTTAGTCTAGGGGAAAAGGCAGCATCCTAAACTTCAGAGCAAATACAAACAGAAATTACAAACAGAGACAATATAAACAGACCAAATCACAACACATAGTTATCAGAGAAGCACCAACATCTGGGTTTTTCAAAGCGGGGGCAGGGGAGGCGGGGGTCGGGCTGCTTCAACGGCCACCCAGAGTCTTGTCACCAATGCTCTTTCAAAGAGTATGCCCCAAAGGAAAAACGCTAACCTCTGAGTTTGTATATACTTCTTCAGGGTCAAAGGGCATCACAACCATGCAACTAAAATCTACATGACTTAGGCCTTCCTATGACATAAGCATGTCATCAAAGACTTCCAATTTAATCAAAGATTCCTTAAAAGAGCACTCCAAAACAAAGACAACAAAAAGTCCACTTTGCTTGCCATTATATTTGAAGGGCAAAACTCATCAAAGGTACTTGATTACCTCAGCATTCCAAAAGAGAAAACAGTAAAAAAAAAAAAAAAAGTCACACCCTAATTACCATAACAATTGCACCCAGTTACAGACATATAGACGTATTGTGTGATGACTAACTCTGATAGGCTTGGCTCTTCTCAGCAATGCAAAATTCTAAGACAACTCCAAAAGACTCATAATGGAAAATGCTTTCCATATCCAAAGCATTATAGAGTCTGAATGCAGGCTGAAGCAAACTATTTGCTCTCTCTTCTTTGTTTTGTTACTTCTTTCTTCTGCTTCATTCCACTGGTTATAATTCTTCTTTGCCACATGACTAATGTGAGTATGTTTAATGTAAATATATACATAGAGCCTATATCAGATTACATGCTGTCTTGGGGCATGGGGGAGGGAGAAAAGAAGGAAGGAGGAGAAAATTTGGAACTCAGAAGCTTGTGGAACTGAATGTTGTAAACTAAAAATAAATGAGTTAATTTTTTTTTAAAAAAAAGATGTATTGCATGATCACTGTTTCTGTTGTGATGAGGAGTTTACTAGGAAATCTTGGTCTTTAGAAATCAAAGTGGGTACCCTTTACTTGGTTAATGGCTAATAAAATGTGGTATGTGAATGTAATGGAATATTACTGCACCATAGTAAAGGGCAACTATGAAGGATTCAGAAAAACTGAGAAAGAGGTGCATAAATTGATGCAGAGTTAAAATGAAGAGAACCAGGACAGCTTACTTAATAATTATACTAATGTAAAGGGTAACAGCTTTTTTTTTTGTCTTTTTGGAAGGGTAAAGCGAGGCAATTGGAGTTAAGTGACTTGGCCAAGGCCACACAGCTAGTAAGTATGTCAGATGTCTGAGGCTGTATTTGAACTCAGGTCTTCCTGACTCCAGGGCTAGTGCTCTACTCACTGTACCACCTATCTGTCCCATGAAGGGTAAAAACTTTGAAAGACTTCAGAACTCTATGCATTAACCAGTCATGACTTAAGAAAAAAAAGATAAACAAGTAATGGACTAGAGGTGTGGAATGAGACATATTTTCAGATATGGACAACCTGTTGATTCATTTCCCATTCACTTCCATAAGAGTTTGAGTTCCAAATTTTCTCCCCATCCCTCCCCTCCCACACCCCAAGAGGGCATGAAATCTGATACAGGCTCTATATAGATATTCATATTAAAGATATTTTCACATTAGTCAAGTTGCAAGGAAGAATTAGAACCAATGGGAGAAACCACAAGAAAGAAGAAACAAAAAAAGGAGAAAGAGCAAATAGTAAGCTTCAATCTGCATTTAAACTCCATAGTTCTTTTTCTGGATGTGGATAGCACTTTCCATCATGAATCATATGGAGTTGTCTTAGATCCTTGCATTGCTAAGCAGAGATAAGTCTATCAAAGTTAGTCATCTTACAATGTTGCTGTTACTGTGTAAAATGTTCTTCTGGTTCTGCTTATTTCACTCGGCCTCAGTTCATGTAAGTCTTTCTAGGTTTTTCTGAAGTCCACCTACTCATCATTTCTTATAGGACAATAGTATTCCATTACATTCATATACCACAACTTGTTCAGCCATTCACCAATTGATGGGCATCTTCTTATTTTCCAAGTCTTGGTCTTCACAAAAAGAGCTGCTATAAATATTTTTGGTACACGTGGGTCTTTTTCCTGTTTTTACGATCTCTTTGGAATACAGACCTAGTAGTGGAATTGCTGTTGGTGCATTTTTGTTGAGCATACTTATTTGTTACAAAGGGAGAATTTCTGCTTGGGGAAAGAGGGAAAGAGGTGAGTTAGTAGGTAATGACAGAGGTGGTAAAAAGGGAAGAAAATCAATGAAAGATAAAAATGCATAGGAGAAAAAATTAAGAAAGAGATGCAAATGGAAGTTTTGTTATTACTCTGTTACATCGAATACACATTTTAGAAAAAAACAACTTTGTGTAGCAGAAGTACAGTGCTTCATATAAAATTCTCTAATTATACTTTTTTTAAAAAATTTTGAAATGCTTGGTTTTTTTTTTTGCTTGATTCATGTTTCATAGTTTTCATGTGATTAGTGAATTTGTCATTTCTACTGCATTTGTAAGTTTTTAAGAAAAAGGAAATGCTGGCTTCCGTAGGCATAAACATTTCAGAAAATGTGAAAAGATATCAAAGGAAATTGGTCCAGGTTATATTGTGAGCCTTTGGGTTTTTTGGCTTTATATCTGATTTCTGATTAAATTTACTAATGGCACAAAGATGGGGATGGCAATAGTTAATTCACTGCAGGACCCAAGTGTTATTCCAAAAGACAAAAATGAAATACAGGAACGAGAAGGAGCTATATGCTGAGTTTCCAAAAATTAACTGCAGCATGGGGAAGAGGAAAATTTGAGTGGAAAATTGTTCTTTTGAAAAGATATCGAAGATTCTGATTCTAATGGATCATAGGCCTGATGATATGAATAATCAGTATAACATGGAAGACGAAAAAGCTAATCTGGTCTCAGTGGTGCATCAATAGATAGGAGCTTTCCTGCTATCCCCATTTGCTAATGTGCGCTCGCTCGCTCGCTCTCTCTCTCTCTCTCTCTCTCTCTCTCTCTCTCCCTCCCTCCCTCCCTCCCTCCCTCCCTCTCTCTCTCCCTCCCTCCCTCCCTCTCTCCCTCTCTTCTTAAGTTTCTCTCTCTTTTTTTCTATCTTTTTCTCTCTCTCTTCTTAAGTTGCCACGTATTATGCTTATCTGTATTCATATTATATACCTCTCATAGGTGTATGATATGCTTCTTAAGGACAGGAATTATTGAGTAGATGTTAACATGTTTGCAGAATGGTGAATGAATGAATAGTATCCAGAAAAAGGGAAGTAGCTAGTCCCACTGTCCTACTCAGGTCACATCTGGAATACTGTAGCCAGTTCTAGTTTTTGTATTATAAAAGGGTAATTAACATTTTGGAAGATATCCAATGGTGGATAAAGAGGATGGGCCAGGCACCAAAAATTATGCCATATAAGGATCATATGGAGGAACTGAACATATTTAGCTTAGAGAATTTGGCTTTTAGCTAAAGCACTTAGGCTTGTGGAAGGTCACCAAAAGTGTTCAAATTTAATAATATTTGAAATATCATGTGTAGACTTGTTCTGCTTGACCCGAGGGCCAGTAGGTAGGCAGACTACATTTTCACATGAGGAACGATCTTAAAAATTAAAGTTGTCCACAGATGAAATGGGCTGCCTATGGTAGTGATTTTCCTTTGACTAGAAGTCAAATTTCCATTTGTTAAAGCTGTTATAGATAGGACTCACACAGAAAATTGGATAATATCTGAGGTCTATTTCAGTTCTTAGTGGATGATTCCATTTCCTTAATAGAAGTACCATACTTAGAATATAGTACATAGGACAAATAATGAGGAGAAATTTTATTATAGTGCTTTTTCATTTCTTCTACTTATTCACTGTGAGGTTTTAAATCCTCAAGTCTGTATCTTGTCTTATCAAGGATTCTAAATAATATATTACCTTGCTATAGTGCTTCATACTTTTGAATTTCATAGGACTTAGGAAATGTTGAAGCATAATTTGTTCAATGGCTAAAAATTGTTTTGTTTCCATGAAAAGTATGTAAAAATAAATTCATTTTTCCATGTTACTATTATGATTTTTCTAAGAAATTAAAAATGAAAGTATTCACAACTGAGAAATTAAAAGGATTATTAAATAATTAATAATGATATCCTGTCACTTCAGATAAATTTGCAAAGGAAGATGAGAGTCACTGGAGTTATCACTCAAGGAGCTAAGAGGATTGGAAGCCCTGAATATATAAAATCCTACAAAATTGCATATAGTAATGATGGAAAGACTTGGGCAATGTATAAAGTGAAAGGAACCAATGAAGACATGGTAAGATCGATTTAAGAATATTAAATCTACATGTTGTTATCAATTAACAAATGACTTTAATGTTTACAAAAAGAAGCTTAAAATTATTGACATTCAGTAGTGTGTTTTTTCTCTAAGTATGAGTAATAAATTTGTACTTGATTTCATGTATGACTTCCTTATAGCTTAATTGATAGATCCATAAATACTTTGTCCCAAGGTTACCATCATCCTGTTTATTATACTTAACCAATTTTCATTTTAATTACTTTACCAGTAATTACCCATTCATTTTCAGTTTAGTTTTATTACATTAGCAGAGTCTAAAATAACACAACATATTAAAAAAAATAATTGCCCAATACCAATATGGATTTATGTTTTACAGCCATAGATTTAAAAATGTTAGGTGAAACTGTTTCTTAATGAACAATGAGATCAAATTACAAACTTTTCAAAAATAAATATTAGGGTGTGAAAAGTTCCAATGTGGGCCATACTTAATATGGTATGGAAATGACCCTGAGTTCCCAAAGAACCCTTTGTAACCTAAACTATGCTCTGGCTGGTTCTTCAAGTGGGAAGGGCTTTGCATATAAGCTTAGTGACTGATTGTGCCTTCTATCATGGGACCAGACTAAAAATTACAGGAAGGATTATGACCAGAAGATTGTTCATTAGGGGTCATGTCTTTTGGTCAAGTAACTCGTGAAATGGATACAGATACACAACAAATGACTTTCTCTTCTGTGTAACCCTTTTCCAGGTTTGCTACATCATTGAGCAGGTGACAAAAAATGGAACAGGGGGTACTAAGAATTTTTGTTATCATGGTTATTGTCATCATCATCATCATCATCATCATCAAAAATCTAACGGTTTTTAACAGTAGGGAAGCAGCAGCCCTTTCTTATCCTACATTTGGAAAAAGAGTTGACCTTTAATTCTATTTTACTGTGCTGTTGTTCCATCTCTTTCAGTTGTGTCCAACTCTTTCTGACCTCATGGACCATAGCATGCCAAGCCCTTCTATACTCTTCTCTGTCTCATTCTTTCCAGATTAATGTTCACTGTTTTCATGATACTGTCTGTCCATCTAATCCTCTGCTGTCCCCTTTTCTTTTGCCTTCAATCATTCCCAACATCAGGGTATTTTCCAATGAGTGCTGTCTTCTTGTTATGTGGCCAAAAATATTTAAGCTTTAGCTTAAGTTTTTGACCTTCCAGTAAATAGTCTGAATTAATTTCTTTAAGTATTGCTTGATATGATCTTTTTGTCCAAAAGACTCTCAAAAGTCTTCTCTAGCACTACAATTTGAAAACATTGATTCTGCAGTGCTCAGCTTTCCTTGTATTCTAACTCTCATAGTCACGCATTGCTACTGGAAAAAAAATACCTTTCACTATAGGGACCTGACACATTTGAGGTTGATAATACAAACACCTCACTTTTATTTGCAGAGCCTTAATTTTGATTTTAATGTACTTCAACATCTGCTATCTCAAGTGTTTTATGTGCTTTAGTACATTAAAAATCACATTTATGGACAGGCAAATGGACAAAATTTTTCCTTAAGTCTGAGTTATGGAATCACAGAATTTCAAAAATGGAAGAGAACTTAACTTCTCTCTTCTACTTCAACCCCCTCATTAGGAAGCAACATAGTTGTTTTTTGTTTCTGTTTTTGTTTTGTTGGGAGGCATACTTCATTTAGAACTGGAGCACCTTGTTAAAATCTCTATTCAGCTACTAGATAATGACTATGTGGCTTTGGGCAAGGTGCTTAGCCTCTCTGAGCCTTGGTTTCCAACCATCAAGTGAGGATAATGATATTTGTACCATTTATCTCTTTTTTGAGGATAAAATAAGATGATCTATGTAAAGCACTTTGGAAGTTATAAATCTCTATATAAATATGAGCTATAATTAATCATTTTCAGATGAAAATACTAAACAGAAGAAATGTTAAAGGGCTAGGCTAGAATCATCCACTTAGTTATTGCCAAAGTTTTTAGGCCAGTCACAAATACTTAATACTTTTAATATTTGATCTTTGTAATCAAACAATATATTAACACTACTGGACAAGCTGAACAATAGCCATATAAATTAAATGAAAAAACATGGTGAACATTGAGCTAATGGAAGGATAGTTCACATATTCTACTTGAGATATCATTAATAAGTTGGCAGTCAAAATTCTTTTTTCACCGAAATGAGAACAAGAAACAATTTCATGGGATGTTTGTTAATCTTGTTTTTCAATGCTCAAGTTGATCATAAGTAAATAGATTGTAATGAAGCTAACTCCAGATTTTACAATAACAATGGAATATGAGAAAATAGAGAAAACCTATGAAGAACTTGACAAAATTCATTAAATCAAAGGAACTTACACATTGGTACTGGGTGACTTCAATGTGAAGGCAAATATGAGAGGTTGGAAAAAGCACTTTGGAAAACATGGTTAATAAATATGAAGCAAAAGAGGTGAAAAAACTATTGGACTACCCAGAATCCTCACCTAGAAATCACTAAAGACTTTCTTCAGGAAGAGATTCATTGCTTTTGTAGGAATTAGAAAAAAACCCAAACTAGAATGGCCTCATTTATAGATGGAGAAACAAGAGGACTACAAAGTGTATACTTACATGGCAAAGAATTCATAGATCTTTGAAAGTTTTACACATGGAAGATGGTAGCAGGAAAGCAGGTCCATCCAAAAACCTATAAAAATGGCTCTGAACAAATTCTAGAGCTGCAGAACCCACAGGTAGCAGAGGGAAGCAGGGCTCCAGCCCAGGACAGCCTGGATGGTCGCTGGGTAAGGTCTATTGCACGGAGCTGGGAGCGGAGTGGAACAGAGCCCAGTGTGGGCTGCCCCTGGACTAACCAGACCAAGAGTGGGGCAGAACAGGCCTTAGCACCCTGAATCAGTGAGCTGTGGCAGTTACCTGACTTCTCAACCCACAAACACCAAAGACAACAGAGAAGGTTAGTGGGAAAAACTTCAGGGACAGAGTGAAAGGAATTCATGGTTCGGCCACCACCCCAGGGGCAGCAGAGGCAGCTCTGAAGACAGAAGCACAGCTGCAGTTG
Organism: Phalanger gymnotis; assembly: GCA_028646595.1. NCBI lineage: Eukaryota > Metazoa > Chordata > Mammalia > Diprotodontia > Phalangeridae > Phalanger > Phalanger gymnotis. The sequence continues at coordinate 365,593,558 of CM053622.1, read as the reverse complement.
CTTCAGGCCCCAGGCCCACCTGATGGGAGGAATTAAGTGGCAGATCAGAGCAGGAATACAGAGCCTGCTTAAGATCTGTGTTGCAGTCTGGGTTAGCGGTTCTTGGGGGATGAGGAGCGCTGGTGTGGCAGAGTTTCCCCTGTAGAAATAGCTCTGAAAACAACAGTGCAACCCCTCAAGCTTGGGACAAAGTATTCTTTACTCTACAAGCAGTCATTCCGGTATGAAAAACTCAAGGGTCAAGTAGTCGGCTGGGAACATGGCCAGGCAGCGAAAACAGACTCAGATT
>CM053622.1:365559060-365592769 GCA_028646595.1 Phalanger gymnotis | reverse complement strand
GAAACTGAGTATAATGCTCCAAGGCAAAATATGGATTTTCAATAAAATAGAGGACTTTCAAGCTTTCTCAGTTAAAAAACTAGAGCTGAATAGAAAATTTGACTTTCAAACACAAGAATCAAGAGAAGCATGAAAAGGTAATCCAGAAAGAAAAATTATAATGGACTTACTAAAGTTGAACTGTTTTGTTTACATTCCTACATGGAAAGATGATGTGTATAATTCATGCGAACTCAGTATTAGGATAGCTGAATAGAATATACATATATACATATAGACAGAGGTCACAGGGTGAGTTAAATATTAAGGGATGATATCAAAAAACTGAAATCAAATTAAGGGATGAGAGGGGAATATATTGAGAGAGGGAGAAAGGGAGAGATAGAATGGGGTAAATTATCTCAAAAGTGGCAAGAAAAAAAGCAGTTATGTTAGAACAGAAGAGGGGGCAAGTGAGGGGGAATGAGCAAATCTTGCTGTCATCCGATTTGACCTGAGGAAGGAATACCATACACACTCTGCTGGGTATCTTACCCCACAGGAAAGAAGGAGGAAGGAGATCAAAAAGGGGAGATGATAGAAGGGAGGGCAGATAGGGAGATGAGGTAATCAAAAGAAAACACTTTTGAAAAGGTCAAGGGAGAAAATTGGATAAAGGGGGATAGGATAGGAAGGAGCAAAATATAGTTTGCCTTTTACAACATGAGTTTTATGGAAGGGTTTTGCGTAATGACACATATGTGGCCTATGCTGAATTGCTTGCCTTCTTAAGGAGGGTGGATGGGGATGGAAAAGAGGAGAGAATTTGGAACTCAAAGTTTTATTTGAGAAATAAGAAATTTGCATGCAACTAGGAAATAAGATGTACAGGCAATGGGGCGTAGAAATCTATCTTGCCCTACAAGAAAGTAAGGGATAATGGGATGAGGGGGAACGGGGTGACAGAAGGGAGGGTTGACTGGGGAAAGGGGCAATTAGAACGTATGCCATCTTGGAGGGGGGAGGGTAGAAATGGGGAGAAAATTTGTAATTCAAACTCTTGTGAAAATTAACGCTGAAAACTAAAAATATTAAATAAAATAAATAAATAATGACGAAAAAAGAAAATTTTACATATGGAAAAGCATTTTCCCACTCTCATCTATCATTGGCTAAATATCTCTTTAGGTAGATTTGTCACAATAACATTTTTTGAGGCAGCTGGGGCTAAGTGACTTGCCAGAGTCACACAGCTAATAAGTGTCTGAGGCCAGATTTGAACTCAGGTCCTCCTGACTCCAGGGCCAGTGCTCTATCCACTTTACCATCTAGCTGCCCTTCTTAATAACATCTTTAGCAAATGAGAAGGATAACAAAGAGACATGAAATGTAACAAAACTTCCAGCATTTTTGTGGTAGCTTATTCTCATTGACAATAATAGAATCATTATATTTGAATTCTATTAAATAAATTCCTGATATACTATATGAGTAGATGTCAATGTTACTTATGAACATAAAGCTGGGAGCAATGACAAAGGCCTACCTAAGCAAACAATACAAAAGAAATCTATGCTGGGGCAAGGAAGTGAAACAGTTTTAAAGACACTGAAGTATCAATGGGTAAAAATGTCACAGAAGGATAATGATTAAAAGAGAAAAAAAAAGACATGTTTGAGAGGATATGAACAACCCCAGGTTTAAAGGCCTATTATGTCATGTCTATAAATGTTTAAATTCTATAGATGCATTTTGGTAATTTGCTTGAGGAAAAAAATGAGAATGGAATATGCATACTTTTACGTAAGACTGCATGTGGCTCTCTACCATTTAAAGTTCTTATCATGGGGACTTTTAATGATTATTCACCTCATATGGCTCATTCTTTCTATTTCTAAACAGGGAACTTTTAAAGTCACCATAGTTCTAGCTATTCGGTTGCTAATAGATTCTAGAAAAGAATAATATTGATATAGTAAAACCAAAATTAATATTACAGTCACAGGGGAAAAAAAAAACTATCACACTCATTCTCAAGCACATATAATCCCATCTTTTTGAGCAATTTGAAAAAGAAGAAGGCACTCCAAACTCATTATTCCAAAGGTGAAAGCAAATATAAGGTCCTTCTTTCTGCAGCTGAAATGTGTCATTGGAAGCTTTAGTCTTTATATCTCATCTAAGATTATCAGTGAATACCTTCAGTTCCACCGTAGCCCATGTGTCTTCTCTCTTCACCTCATGAGGTATTAGGGGCACTCAGGGCATCCAGTTTCCTGAACACTGCCATTGTCATCTCAGGCACTTCTTAAGTTTCTATTTTGGTGACTAATCACAATTAAACCTATATGTAAACCCTATCCTTTTTCCTTGCCCCAATGTCTAGCTGTATCACTGGCACCTGGTCTCAGGAATAATAGAACCTTGGGAACTTCTTCTTTGAGTGATTACTCTATAAGCCTAGTCACTCTGTGATATACAGCCCTACTCAGAAATGCCTGGTACACGTGTATTTTGGACAAGCACCACAGATTGATGAGCTGATACCAGAATTTAATAGGAGGCAACTGATGATGCATTGCATTTGAGAAACTGCAGTGCTTTCAATGATTCTGAACTGCTTTCTGCAACAGAAGCCCAACTCTTACTTGAATTCTCTCTGTGATTATATATGACTGCCAATCATGGAACATCATAATTTCAGAACAATCTTCCTAGTTCTCAAAGATAACCTTCCATCAGTTGCTAGGCACTCTAGCAGCTACTGGTGATTCTACTCATCTAGGCCTCTCAAATGTAGGGGAACTGCTCCTGGCTAGACTTTCCTCCCAGAAAATCTTTTGATTTGGAGGGAGGACTTTGACCAGTTTAAATCACCTGCCCTCACTCTATGGACCTGTCTCAATTCCCTGATAAACCTGTATGGGTTCATAGCAAACTTGCACTAAACATTTTACACTGTCCCCATCTCAATTATTTTGAACCTATGACTATGGATGAAGAAATGCCATCCCCAATTCCATATCTTCAGCCATTTCAAAGTACTCCTCTCCTCAATTTCCTAATCTAGATCTGGTCTGACTCTTCAATTGTGGCTTCTAGAAAACCTGCTCCATGATTAACAAACTTCTTTTCATCTTAAACTTCTTTTCCTACTTTCAACTTCTGGAATTCACTGAGCACTGGTGCCCTCCTGACAATTCATTCCCTATCTTTCTGTGATATGACTATACTTTTCCCATATGACAGCTGACTGGTAGTTGTGGGGGAGACAAAATGTTTCTTACTCCCCATTTTCGTTTCCAGGTTCTCCCTTTAATATCATCACACAGCAAAATTTCCTTCTTTGAATGTCATGCTATCCAAACATATCATCCAAACTAGATCTGGATGGTTTTCAGAACCTTGGACATACTGCTTCCTTCTCACTGTGTTCTGAGCCTGGCACTTTGTAACAATAATGCTGCTTGCAGGTACTGTGGAGATGTAAGGCCAGTAACACCAGCACGTAGGAGAGCTACTAGCACAGGTTCTTTGATCCACTTTTCTAAGGAAAACAACTTTAGGGGGTTAACAATCTTACTTTAATTAAACATACATATATCATTCACTGAGTTCAGGGGAAAAAGTCAGCACCGTGAACTTCAAAGCTATTACAAACAGAAATTACAGAGTAACTGACACAAATCAACAGACAGGCTTCTGTCTGAGCATAGCAATACATACATAGTTACCAGAGAGAGGAGCACCAATACCTGGGTTTTCAAAGCCAGAGGTCTCCTTGATGTCTACCCAGAGTCTCATCTGGCCAAATCGCATGAACACTCTTCCAATGAGTGAACCTCCAAAGCAAAACGCTAACCTCAGAGTTTATATACACTTCTTCAGGGTCAGCCCACAGAAGGTGTCACAACCATGTGACTCAAAGTCATGTGACTTAGGCTTTCTTGTGACTTAAGCAGGTTATCAATGACTCTTGATTAATCAAAGACTCTTGATTCAAACAAAGATAAGTCTCAATCAAAGGCACTTGATTAACATAGTGCTAACAGGAACTAGAACTCCAAAAGAAAAAAGAACAAAACAAAAAGTCCCATGTTGCTTGCCATTACACACTTCTCCCCTTCTCCTTACTTCCCATTCTTCTCCCCAACCTCTTTCTTTTTCACTCTCCCTCCTTCCCTCTTCTTCTCTCTCAGTCTCTCCCTTTCTCAATTCCTGCCTTTCTACTAGTTGGCTTCAATATACATATTGCTATTCTCTCAAATACCTTTACTTCTCAGTTTCTCAATATATTTAGTTCCCATGACCTTCACCATTCCACCTCAGCCACAGAGATCATATCTTTGATTTTGCCAATGCATTCCATTTCCATGTTAATGAACTCTGAATTTCCTTTTCCTGATTATAATCTTATTATTCTATGTTTTCTCCTGTGCCTTACAAGTCCTACTCTTTTCGCTACTATATAGTGTGTGTGTGTGTATGTGTGTGTGTATATACACTACATATACATGAGTAGTCCCTACTCAAATTCCTTCAACCACTCTATACTTTCCCATGCCATTATACCTTCATTTTGTAAACTCCCCTCCCTTCCCAATCTTGATCCTTTGCTGAAATCAGCTCAATTTTACACTATTCTGCACTTTTTGAATACCCTGCTCCCCTGTCCTACCACTGATGACATATTGAAAAACCACTATTCTGGCTGGTTGTTGTCCTTCATTCTTGAAGAGGACCAAAATGACATCACTGTGTTGAGGTACAATGTGTTTGGCCGTGGCTGATCAGACCAATACACACGTAAATGCCTCTACCATAGGTCAGGCATAAATAGTCCGTATGACCATTTGAAGTGGAGATATCTCTAAATTTGTGCATTTCACAATTCTTTTGAGCTAGTGCAATTCTGTTTTACTTGTACAGCACAGCACTTTGATTCATGCAGTCATGCCAAGTTGGATTGGCCTGTGCCAATGTCTCCCATGTCTCACAATCTATTCCAAAGTTCTTCAGACAGAACTTGAGAATGTCCTCCTATCAATTCATCTTTACATCCCTGCAAATACTTGCCTTGTGTTAGGTTTATGTAAAATAGTATTTTAGACAAACATATGTTTGGCATTCAAACAGCATGGCCAGTCCATTGGAGTTGAGCTCTCCTCAGTAGAGTCTGAATGCTTAGAAGTTCAGCTCAAGAAAGGACCTCAATGTCTAGTACTTTATCTTGCCAGGTGATCGTCAGAATCTTCCTTAGACAATTCAAATGGAATAAATGCAATTTCCTGGCATGGCATTGGTCTGCTGTCTCAATTTTACAGGCACACAACAACATGGTCAGCACAATGGCTCTGTGGACTTTTAGTTGGGTAGGCAGCCTAATACCTCTTCTCCACAACACTTTCCTTTGGAGCCTCCCAAACACTGAGCTAGCACTGGCAATATGTGTGTGTATGTATGTGTGTGTTTGTATGTGTGTGTCAACCTCATCATCTATATGTATATCCCTGGAAAGTATACTGTCAAGGTTAATGAACTTACCCACAGCATTCAAAAACCCCTATTCTAGATAATGCCCAATATCTGTCTCTTTCATTCCATTCATATTCTGCTGGATGGAACTGGAGGAAGTCATAAAATCATGCTGATTAAACCCACCACAAATTTATGTTATATAATGCCAACTGGAGCATTCCTACAGCAAAACAATCCTTCTACTCCCCTCTAATTGATCTCAGTCCTATTCACCATGGAAGTTGTTCTAAATTTTCTCTACTTAAGCCTCCATTTCTTATTCTTTTAGGTGATGATTTCCTTTCATACTTTAAGAAAAAAATTGAGGTCCTTCTCCAAGAGCTTCCTTTTCTTACCTTCTCATCTCACATAACTCCGATATCATCTCCTGGTATCCTCTGTTTGATTCCAGCCTTTGATAATGAAATAGCTCTTCTCCTTGTCAAATCCAAGTACCTATAGTGTTATCTCCTCTTATACTCTGTAACAAATTGTCCCTACTGTCATCACCACTATCTTGATAATTTTCTGTATCTTTTCTTGCTGAGTAAATAATGCTGACCAGAATGAAATTGTCTATCCAATCCTTCAGGGAAAAAAAAACAAAGGATTCTGATCATTGTTGCTAGCTATAGCCCTATATCTGTCCTCTCATTATTAGTTAAACTCCATGAAAAAAACTATATATAATTGATTCCTCTACTTCCTCTCCTCTCATTCTGCTAAACCCTCTGCAAACTGGATTCAGACTTCATAATTCAACATACTCTTTCCAAAGTTATAAATGACCTCTCAAATACCAAATCTAATGGCCTTTTTTAATCCCTATTCTTCTTGACCTCTTTATAGTATTTGATGCTTCTGATCAACTTATTCTACTAGAATACTTCCTCTTCCTCTCTGGGTTTTAACGACACTTCCCTTTCTTGATTTTCATCCTTTTCCTCCTTTCTAATTGCTCCTTTTTATTCTCCTTTGATGGAACTTTATTCCATGTTACTTCCACTAACTATGCATAAACCCCAATGTGGTATACTAGGCCCTTCTCTTTTTCCTTTCAATACTATTTCACTTGATGATCTCATCATCTCCCATGGACTCAATTATCATCTCTATGCAGATGACTCCTATATCTATATATCTATGACTTCCTTTTTATAACAGAAAAAGAGGTACACCACTTAGGAAAGAGAAAATGATGGATAAGATTGACACATTATAACATTAATGGAATAGGATGCCCATTAATAGGTCTCTGTGACCTGCTTTGAGCCTGAGTCACATGGACCCCATGGTGGGAAGAGCTTGCTGAAGGATGGAGCTGGAAGAATGGAGCAGTAAGTGAGAGAAGCAGAGCTGGGAGAGAGTGAGACAGAGTGGAGGCAGAGCAGCTAGTGTGAGGGAGAGAGGGAGGAATTTTGTCTAAAGGAACTTGTTTGTGGGGAAGCCTAACTTAGAGAAAGCTTAAGATGTAGGTGCTCCTTGGGTCGGTGATATATACAAACTTTCTTGTTACTATGGTAAATCTTGCTTTCTGGTATCTGAATAAATATCTTAGTTTTGCCCTTGAGGAAGAGAGTTTATTATATTTTGTGATTCAACCCTGGAAATACACCTGCATATTCATAGCAGCTGCTGTAGGTATCACATCGGTGATAAACACATAGACTGGTACAGTCTCACTAAATTAATACACAACCCAAGAAAGGCTTGCATTGCATTAAGTGGATTCTCGATGGTGGATTTATGGAAAATATGAATCAAATGTAAGGAAACAGGAGGAGAAAGCATGAGGGAGTACTTTAAAAACTCACAGGCCTGTCAGGGTGAAAAGGTAGCAGATCATTCTTTCCCATATGTCAATTCAGATTTAAATACATATGTAAACAATTCTATCTGTTTAAGTTCCTGGATTCATTAAAAACTCACATAATGACAAAAACAAAACAAAAAGACTCACCATATAAAGTAGGATTGAAGAGTATTTCTAACAATTGGCTAAAATAATGAATGAAGAGGATAAGATATCAAGAATGAAAGAAAAACAAAACAACAAGTTTCAGAACAGCAGTGGGAGAGGAAAAGGAACTGTTTCATGATATCTGATTGTATATCTGCATAACTGAGAGAAATTATTTATCATCAAATGGACTTTGGCAGCATAGACAGGCCTGACTCAGATGCCCCTCCCCACCATGCCTCAATTATAAACGCAGCCTTATCAAAAAATGATACACCAGGAAGCTTAAGGGAAGAATAATTCCAAATTGACTCATAAACTGCTTATACTTCCATATTTCAAACATCTATGATTTTATTAATAAAAACACCCAGTCTACTTGGGTAAAGCTTACTTGGAAAACTTATACTTTACATGTATCTAACAAAACCTGAAGATATTCCATGTTCTCTGAGAAATCAAGGCATGTGAACAGTCCAGATCAATCAAGAAACTTGTTTGTGTGTGATTCCAGTGACCATGTCTCTTCTGGTTAATAGGCAGGCTTCATTAATTGGTATCACCAACAACCTGGTAAAGTTCCTCCTCAAATTTAACCCAGAATGTTCCCAGGTGACGGTATACCACCAAATCCATACATAGACCTCTTCAGCTTAGAAGCATCTGTCAAAATTGACATTCTGTTGACATAGCTTTCATGATCCCTCCCCAGCACTGTGAGGTATTGGTGGTGGACTTTAGTATAATTGTAAACACATCAGATAGCACCACACACAAATAGGCTCCAGTTAATTGGTATGATATATGAATCTATGTCCCAAGGTGGAGAAAAGTGAGAAAGAACTGAGGGCTTGGCCCCAAGGAGAAATTGGAAAAAGTACATATTGGAAGATTCTTATTAGAATTTAGATTATACCCTGGGGAACAATGATATATTCCTTTAATTAAGATTACATCTATATATTTATTATTTACTGCTAATAGCCTAGGGTACTGGGGGACACTTGAAGACCCACAATTCCTAAATGCTTCAAGCCCCCAAATGAATTGTCCAGTTACATAAAGGGACTATCCAAGCATTTAGCATAGCTTATAAAGTCCCACTACACAACTGAAAGAGAAAAACGTATAATTCATCTTTTTGTTCTTTGTGCTTTATCTCCCACAGGTGTTCCGTGGAAATGTAGACAACAATACACCCTATGCTAACTCTTTCACTCCTCCAATAAAATCTCAATATGTCCGACTGTATCCCCAAGTGTGTCGGAGACACTGTACTTTGAGGATGGAGCTTCTTGGTTGTGAACTATCTGGTGAGGTTTCCATTAGCTATCTTTACTTTAAAGAAAAGTGATTTTATCAAAGATTTTATGTTAAACTACAAAAAATAATAATTCAGTATGTATAGGGATGAATTTTTGGTACAAGATTTCCAGCATATAATTTAAGTCAATGCCTTAGTTTTGTCTATGTGTTTGTGTGGTAGAAACAATGGTAGAATGATGCTAGAGAACAGAATTAACATAGTATTGAATTTCTGGCTTCACAAAGCAAATGAAGTAATCTCGCTCTTTACCAAGAACAAAATTGGACTTGTTTTTATCATTTTTCTTTTGGTTGTAGCAATGACTGATGATTTGTGACAAAGGTAAAGTAAGTGCTGAAATCCATACTGCTCAAGGTCAAGTAAGGTTTAGGATATATAGGAGGAAATTTTAGGTTTCAACTCCGTGTCTCACTGCAACAACTCATTTCTTTAGATTCTGTGCAACATGTAAATTTATCAAACTTCCCAAGGGGGGCCATTCCTCAACACTAGGATTGCTACTATAAATTCATTTTGGGATCTTTCTTGGCTAGCTCCCTGCTTATTGTAAAAGCAGTGGTTATCAAGTTCAAGAATGATCCATCAAAGTACTCCAAGTTAAATAATTCTTGTCCCTGCAGGGGCATCAAAACTAGATTTAGACATGAAAAGTTAATGCATTAATCTCACTGTAGTCTCTTCTCAATATAACACTAGATTGGAAAACAAATAGGAAATCCTGTCAAGGCATTATAGTGTGTGTGGGAATTTGGGGCGATTCGTGGATTTCTTGGAACAGAACAGTCTTTGCCTAAGTAACTAGGGGCTGTTTTGTTCAATAATTGAGATAGTCACTGAGGTCACCAAGTGAATTGATCCTTGTAGCTCCAGGGCTAGGTCAGTGTCACTTCAAAAATTTAATGATATCTTGAAATAAGAGGAAAAAAGACCATTTTTGTTCTAAAGAGAGAAAGCCTTAGACATTAAAAGTTCCTACTTCTATTCTTGGTCTTTTTCAATGGTCTCTTTGTTTTGAATGCCACCTTCACATTCCATCTTTACTTTCTTGAATGTGCTCTTTGCAGTAAGGAAAAGGGTCTTTTCTAAATGAAAAAAAAAATATCGAAAGTTATTTCTTTTCTTTTAAAAATGAAAATGTTTCAATGAAATGAATTCAAACAATTGAGCCAGATGAATACATCTTAAAATGACATTGTTTTCAGAGTGTAGTTTTTTATAAAGCAATTAGCGTGATATTTTGAACCATTAATTAACTTTTAGTAATATTTCTCATCTCTTTTATTTCAAATCATTAAATCTTGCTGAGCTGCAGCATAGAACTGTGGAAATAATATGGTAAAATAAAAAGAACATTAGCTCTGGAATTAGAGGACCTGTGTTCAAATCTCACCTCTCATGCATGCCATCGGTGTATTTTGGTTATAGCAACTTTACCATTTTATCTCTCTGAGACTCAGTTTCCTCATCCGTGAAATGAGGGGTTTGGATTAGATAGCCTTTGAAGTTCCTTCCAGCTCTTGATATAGGATTGTATAACTAAGGCAGAGTTATTGTCCTGTACATTACACAAGAAGATATCACTAAGATGCCTGTGGCATCAACACGCCACTCATTTGCCCTAAGGCAATCAAGGGAAAACCTTAGTCCCATGCATACTGTCATACAAGCTTATTCTTTGCCTAAGCTACTAGTTTTCATTTTCTTGTTTGGTTAGTTCTGCAATATGTTAACTCATGAGGGTCAGGCCCTCATGTAATACACAGTCACACTCTGAACACAGAAATATATTTTACTTTTGAGCTCGACAATAAATCACACAGACACTTTAAGAATTTTATTATATTAAGAAAGAAGCCAGGCCACATCCCCCAAAGCATACAAATTGATTTTGAACTTGTAGTTATAGAACATAACTCTTAGTAGACACTTAACAGTCCTTCCTACAGAAATAATATATTTGAGGGGTAAAACATAATTTTATTCAGATTCTACCTACATGAGTGAAAGGGTTGACTAGTTTCCATATACAAAATAATGTGACTCAGATGTCTAATTATAAGGAGAGTCACACTGGCCCACTGAGGAAGCTCAATGAGCTCAATTAACAGATGAGACAGCTTGGTGGTGCTTGGATGGGGGGCTGTGCCTGGAGTCAGGAAGACCTGAATTTAAACCTAGTCTCAGAAACTTACTAGCTATATGACTGTAGGTAAGTCATTTAACTTCTGCTTGCTTTTTAGCCAGTTTTCTCAGCTGTAAAATAGGGATAATAGCACATTTTTGCAAGGTTATTGTGAAGATCAAATGAGTTAATATTCGTAAAGCACTTAGCACAGTGCATGGCTTATAGTAAGTGCTACATAAATTATCATTCCTGCCCCCCATTCACTCTAACAATTTGCCTTAAATTAGAGCACACTCCTCATATACATTGTAAATCAGTGCTCTATGTCTTGGACCACAGGATTATATGCAATCGATTCTGCTCTCTAAGCTTCCTATCTAGTTAGATAGTTTTCAGCTTCCTGATAGGGAGGTATTCCACCTGGTCATTAAGATATGTGTTACTTCTTAAATAAAAAGAGTAGCTTTTAAGGTTTGTTAGAGTAGTAACACTCATCATTGCTGCTGCTGTTAAAGAGAGGAAAGCAGTACATAAAACTGAATTCCATTACTGGGTTGAAACAACAAAGGAAAAACCCTTAAAAATACAATATTTTCATTTTCTAAAACCCTCATCCTTTGGACAACTGAGACTGTAGTGTAGATACCTCATTTGTTTTTAGTGTCTGAGGATATATTCATGGGCTTTCTGATTGGTCTCCCAGCATGGAGTCACCCTGTATTCCAATTCCTCTTACATTCTACTGCTACGGTGATTTTCCTAAAGCACGGATCTGACCATATCAACCCTTTGCTCAATACACTATAGTGGTTTCCTGTTATCGTCAGGATCTAATATAAAATCCTTAGGTCAGCATTTCAAGTCTTCTTACACTTTACTGCCAACTACACACTCTAGCTCCACTGGCCTCTTTCCTGTTCCTCACATACAACAGTCTATCATAATTCCATGCATTTTTACTGGCGGGCCTCCATGCCTGTGATGATCTCCCTCTTCCTCTCTCCTCCTAGCTGCCCTGACTTCTTTCAAGTCTGCTTAAATCCCACCTTCTGTAGGAGGTCCTTACCATCTTTCTCTGCTACTAGTCCCTTCCCTCTGAGATTACATCCTGTTTATACTACATATATCATATATATATATATATATATATAAAGTCATATGAATTTTGACTCCTTGAGAGCAGGAACTAGGTTTTGGTTTATTACTATTATTTTTTATCCTCAGAACTTAGCACAGTATCTAGTATATATAATATTTAATAAATGCTTGTTGACTTGACCCTTTTCAAAAATTACTGCCATAAATTTACAAAATGTTGCCACATATTTTTACTAACTTGACTAAAAAATTCAAGTGTGTTTGAACATCAGGAAAGATCTCCTATGTAATTTGGTTGTGTTGACTAAAATTGGAAGACCACTCTCCCCACCTCTACCTTGCTATTCAATATCTGCTTGGATGTTTCCTAGCCAAAATTAAGTAACTTTAAATATAGGAAAAAACAATCACTGACCAGTATATGAGCAGACTAGACTTTTCTGAGACATCTTTTATTCCTGGAAATGTTATTAGAGTGATTTAAGATATTTAGGATATAATTTAAGATATATTTCATTATTAGATCATAATAACAAAATTGCCAAAATAGATTCCTTTCTTAGTTATGCTTAATTTGAACATAATTTAGTGACTTAGTATATCTCTCCACTGAATCATCAGGAAGTCAAGGGCCGAATTCTTCATCATTTTTCTACCTTCCAATCTCAAAAATGTGTGTGGGGCTTTTAAGAAACAATGTAAAAGAACATGAAAGAAAAATAAAAATTTCCAATCATGAGAATGTCAGAAAAGAGATCAGATATTGCTTCTCTTAACAGTCTTAATTAAAAATCATTTTTGTAACCATTTTACTCTGTCTTTTGTCTTATCTCTTGCATTTAAATCCAACTTTTCTAGGGAGAGTTCTATAAGTAGCCATTTGAGATAATATGAAATTAGAAAGCAAAGAATTCATAAGGAAGTAGATTTGAGTATATTCACTGAGTAGGAGTGTATCTTACTACTAAGTACTGTGGCCATCTTCAGTGCAAGAGTAGAGATTGTGGCAGAATAAGTTTGTATTGAAGGTACTTCCAGGAGCAGTAGGTTTGGTATTATGTAAATGGAAAACAACTATTTTCTAAGAAAATAACTCATTGTTAAGGAAAGATGGGGGCTGCTGAAAACCAGGGAACAGTCATGAGGCTAAGACTAAGGAAAATGGAAAAAGAAATTCAACTTTGTGTCATTTTACCAAAAAAAAAACTATCACAATAAAATACTTTGAATTGTCTGTCTTGCTTTCAATTTTTTGAAAATACATTAGAATAAAATAGCCTCAATTGGCTATCTTGTTTTTCAATTTTACCCAGATGCTCTCTTGATTAAAGATTTTCTGTAAGAATGTTGATACTCCCCATTTTCAAAATGATTGTCATTATGTTTAGTCTTCTCTCGCCTATCCAAAAGCAGCACAGAAAACTTTCAGAGTTAGAAACGATTTCTCTCATAGATCCTTCTCATTTTCATTTAGGTTGTTCTGAGCCTCTGGGAATGAAATCAGGACATATACAAGACTATCAGATTACTGCTTCCAGCATCTTCAGGACTCTCAACATGGATATGTTCACTTGGGAGCCCAGGAAAGCCCGGCTAGATAAACAGGGAAAAGTGAATGCCTGGACCTCAGGCTACAATGACCAGTCACAATGGCTGCAGGTAGAGTTTTCAAGATGTTTCTTGACATCTATTCACCCTTTTTCCATATCGGTTCATTGAATGTCCAAGTTTATAAGCATTAAACTAATTGAAAATGTTATTTTCCTCTCAGATCCACTGAAATTGATTTTGAAGTATAGGTTAATTACATGGCAGCATCCATGTGTTGTCTTCATTGATGTTTGTAGGGCTTTAACTAGTGTAATGTAGAGAGGTGCCATGCAGAGATCCATTTCACCAGTCCTCAAAGTGAATTTTCGTGTTTGAACACTCATATACTGTTATGAATCCTGTCATCTTTTGATTGTACACAAGAGTTCTAGCATGAATGTAAACAGTACTAGAGACACACTGGGTGGCTAGGTGGCACTATGGATAGAATGCCAGAACTGGAGTCAGGAAGACTCATCTTCCTAAGTTTAAATATGGTCTCAGACATTTACTCACTGTGTGACCCTGAGCAAGTCACTTTACCCTGTTTGCCTCAATTTCTTTATCTGTAAAATGAGCTAGAAAAGGAAATGGCAAACTACTCCAGTATCCTTGCCAAGAAAACCCCAAACGGGGTCACAAAGAGTCAAACATGACTGAAAAATGACTAAACAACAAAAAGACACACTACGAATCCTCCTACATTCATATACACCGTTGAAACTTACAGTACTGTGACAATGTGACTGCTTTCCCATCTCTGAGCTCCTGTAGGTAGAAAAAAAGTAGCCACTACCGAGTTGCTTATCATTCGAAAAGTTGACCACATATACAGTCAGTGAAGTTTTTAAAAGAATGCCACAGTTCACTTAATTGGAGAAGGTTTTTGAAGTATAAATTAGTTTAGATCTTGAACAGTAAGGAAGAAGAATCATACCCAGTCCTTGAGCATAGTCACTGTATTTGGAGAGTAGCAGTTCTATTTTTATTGCTTGTTGATCTTTATTCCATACGCATGAGAGCTTTGAGACTACAGTCATCCAGGAAGTTTCTATGCTATTAATTATTTAAAAACAAGTAAAACAAATAATGTTCATAACTCAATATTTGGATGGTGACATTCACATGAGGGATTCATTGCTGTTTAAGTAGAATTCAAGAAATTGATTGTGGCCTTTCTGGGGAAGGATCTAGACCTTGATTTCATTAGTAGAGGGAAAACCTGCTGAGGAAAATCCTCGAAATTAGCAACTGCTATATGACTTATAGGTTTACATAATTACCTCAGGCACCAACAAGTTAAGCAACTTTTCCAGGACTGCATAGCCAGTACTACGTGTGTGAAAAGGAAGGTTTGAGCTTGGGTATTCTTGAATACAAGGCAAAATTGCCCCTCTAATATAGCATGTTGCTCCTTGTGTTTTGACCTAAGACTCTTATTTGCTGCCTCCTAATTATGAATGAGAATCCCTTTCTATATAATCTATATGGGCTAGCCAGTAACAATTCTAAATTTCTAATTTCAAGGATTAGACCTTTCAAAAGATATATCAAATTGGAGGGAGACATTGTACATGAAGCTTCCAAATATGTTCATTTGGGATTTTTATGAAAGTCCCCCTTTTGTAATTATTTTTTGTCTCTAGATTGCTAGGTAGATAGGCATGTGTGTGTGTGTGTGTTGTGTGTGTGACACACAGAGAGAGAAATACATGTATATATTTAAGTTTTCAAATAGTAAACTATTTTCCAAGAACAATTGTGCATATGTAATATTGTTTTAAATTTTAAGGATATTATTAGGAATAAAAACCAACTCTTCCATATCCCATAAATAACTAAAAAAGTTCAATGACTTCAAGGCATTTTACCTGCTGCTACTTCAAAAGGGTACCCTTGAAGAGCATTGCCCATGATAATTTGCTTAAATTATGTGCTAATAGCTAAAGTTGTCATCTTTACCATAAAATTAAAGCAACCATTTTGTCAAAAATGTCTTTTTATCCACCCTCAGATAGTCACTTCCATGCTCATGTTGCTCTATTCTGTTTCTCAAATTAATGAATGCAAAGGTATCATTAAAAATATATTATATGCCAAGCACTCTGCTAAGCTTTTAGAAAGCAAATAGAAAAATCAAAACAGTCCCTCCTTTGAGGAGCTCATCACCATGGACAGCTGCAAGGTAAATTTGATGGCTTAGTCCTTTAGATTACTTTAATCAGTCAGAAGATAGTTATAAGTACCTAGAGAGCCTCACAGTAGGAAAGAGGGTGAGGCCTAGAAGATTTTAAGAGTCAATGACAAGAGATAAAGTAAGAATGAATAGTCCTCAGTCTTTCCAGAAGAAAGGAATGATGTTGGTAACTTTCATCATATGCAAACCATGTGAGTAGTCAAAGAACCTAGGTGAGTTCTAGATGATCCTGGATTGGGGGTGAGAGGATGAGAAAAAAAATCTTATTTCCCAAAGTTCTGGGAGGGATTCTGGGCAAACAGCATTTGGGAAGGGGAATGAAGGCAATTTTCTCTCAATGCAAGCTTATGTTTCCCCAAAAGTGGGTCTATTTTTTCCTTGTTGGCAAACAAATCACAGAAAAACTCTTCAAGGCAGGGCAAATCAACATTTTTCCCTTAGTATAAAAAAGTTATGGAGTTCTGAATATATTAAAATTCTTTCGTCCAAAAATATTATGCTTAATACCACTAACAGTTACAATACTTTTATCTTGCTATTTTGTTTTGAGAATTAGATTACCATACTCTTAAATAATACCAGCAAAAAGAATGTAGTTTGAGAATTATTGTAACAGAGGTCAATTTAGAACCTGAGTTTATCCCTCTGAACTTATAAATTTCTTTTATATTTTGAGCTAAATGCCTCAATCCCCAGATGCAGTTGTAGTCCATCAGAGGGAAAGCCATGCCTATCATTTAAATTTCTAGCCTCATTGTCAGTCTGCTTGAGGTTGAATCTTTTAGGAAATTTCCTTTATAATCTTAATGAGGTGACCTTCTTATATGGGTGAATAAATGATTTCATTTGATTTTTTTCTGATTTAAATAGCTCTTTAAGAATCTGGTCAGAGAGAGCTTAGAGAAATAACTCTAAATTCCAAAACACGAAAGGACAATGTTTCATGCGTGATATAGAACAAGAATTACTTTTCTAATTTACATGCACAATGAAATTCACAACTTTGTTTTCTTCTCATTGGTACTATCAGTAGACAAAAGGTTTTTTCCCTTGATTCGCTGCCCCTTGTGCAGGCACAAGGCATTGATCTCCAACAAGAAGAGAGTCCCTTACCAATGGGCTTTGGGACCCAAACTGTACTGTTATCACTAGAATTGTAAGCTGATCCCTTTCTGCAAACAGTTTTTTTTCCCCTTTCTTTTTTTTTAAAAACCAGTTTGGGTAATAGGACTTTTACCTTTTGACATGAGCTCAGAATAAGTAACCAAGCCCACATACACACATATAAGTATATAAGTCATATGTATATATATATATATATATATATATATATATACATATACATGTAGACATACAAATACACACATATATATGGATAAAATGAATGAAGTGAAAAATAAATCCAAATTTAAGGGATGTTTCTTAATACATACAAAGAATTATGCTGATTTTCTGATTTTCATTTTAGCCAATGGGAAGGAGACCATAGTGGAAGGTGTCATTGCCTAAGGACTTGCTAACACTGAGACAGAAATCTTTCCTAAAAAATATGACCATTATTTCCTGGTATATAACATTCTATCTGCTTTGTATGGTTTGGGTATATTATCAATATGTTTCTGGCATAAGTGTCCATGTTGCCTCTCTTGTTAGAATGTAAGTTCCATCAGGTCAAAGACTTTAATTTTCATCTTTGTGTCTCTGAAACTTAGCACAATACATGGCACACAGTAGATATTTAACACGATTTATTGATCGACTCCTTATATCGTAACTTTATTCATATACATAATTCTGTGCCTTAAGGAAAGGCTATATGCCACTTATCTTCCCTAAATCTGAAACTTACAGATCTAAATATAGATTCTTTAGAAGAACAACAGAATTTAAATCTTAAGTCTAATGAAAGGAGGAAAAATTATATTGTCACCTGGAGAATGATCTCCTGGTCCTTTAGAAATACCATTCCCTAAGTAAAGAGAAGCTATATAATATTTCAGACAAAATCCATTAGTGATATTAATAGTGTTGTTAAACTGCCCAATGCAATGCTGACCTTTTCAGAATTGCATTTGACTCTGCAAAACTTCATTTCAATATTCATTTTATGGGAATGTTTATGGTGACAATTGAATTTGTCTTCAATTTAAATAAAGGAGTAGAAAAACAGGATTATTTCTGATATTTTTATGTAGTATTTCAGCTATAAAATTCATAGCAACTTTAAAGGCATTGATTTCTCTTAGATAATACTTCTATTCACCCTTCATGCAGGGCAGAAGTAGGGAAAAATTTTTCCAGAAATAAATGATCTCCAAGATGCCAAGAAGCATTAACAAATATTTGGATTCCCAGTTCAGGTCCCAATATTTGATATGTAGAATACATTAATCCTAAATGAAATTCTGACCTGTGGGTGAGCTGTGCAAAGGTACATGGTTTGATTATAACATGCAGAATTTTTTGTTTGTTTGTTTGCTTGGCTTGTGGAATCAATCTGGTCTCATCTCTAACATAACCTGGCATGGACACCAGCAAATGAGGCAAATAATTATTATTCTTTCCGGTTGACAAGGATAAAAGTTAAAATTAGGAAGTTTTTGAATGATATGAGGTATCATTGAATTGTAAATAGGGAACTTGCCTCAGAGCTAGGAAGACCAGATCTCAAATATCTCATCGAAACATGCCAGCTATGTGACACAGGGCATCTCTTAACATCTCAGTATTCTAAACCACTCTCTAAAATTGTAAGTGGCAGAGGAGGTACCAACCTGCATTAGTCAAGAGAGTCTCTACATCCAAATATTCCTTATGCCAATTAAATAATAAGTCCAGTCTCTACCCCTTTAACCTTGGAAAGTGTTCTTTGATTTTAAAGGTTAGGAATAAAATTCAGATATTACTGTACGTACATCACAAATAGTCCTTGATAATCAAAAACATGGAAGGAACTGTACAGTGTAGTTCTGAAGGAAAAACAGTTCATATACTTGCAGGAAGGGAAATTATTAGCGTAGACTAAATATATCAGAAAAGGCATTAGAAATCATAATGGAACACAAATCAAGTTTTCCATACATTTTAGTGTACAGTAAAATCCAAATATGACATGTGGCTATGGAAGTTTTCTTCTTTTTACAGAGGAGGAAACTGAGGCACGAGGTTCCTTGACTTGCCTCAGGCCACATAGCTACTTAATCATAAATAAAGACATAACATCCTGTAATCTAAGCTCAGAGAGTCATTATTAATTCCATTGGATTACATTTCTAGACAGTTTAGAAAAAAGGAAGGTGGGTATTCTCCTTTCAGAACTTTGTGTCTAAAATAGTGATTTCACTTGCAAACAAGATGTAGCAGGACCTTAGAGAGATCTTTTCAAATACCTTAATTTCGATAATAATAAAGATAATTTTTTCACATTTGTTTTATGAATTATGCACACACCATATTTCTCTCATGAAAATGCCAGATATTTCATTTTTTTTTTACTTTGAAATGAAAGAATACCAATAAAGGGGAATATTAGGCACATTTCCATAAATCAAATCATTCTTTCCTGTTTTTTTTTTTTTCATTATACAATTAGAACTGTATTCCCATGGGGAAAGTTCTCCAGTCAAAGGAGTGGAACAATATGATGTGAAAGAGGTTTTGATGGCTGCTATTCTCCCCATGGCATGTCAAGCAGTTCAACAAAATGTTATTCCTATTGGGAAGTACAGGGTCTACCTTATAATTCATTTTTC
The DNA here is from genome assembly GCA_028646595.1 of Phalanger gymnotis. Taxonomy (NCBI): domain Eukaryota; kingdom Metazoa; phylum Chordata; class Mammalia; order Diprotodontia; family Phalangeridae; genus Phalanger; species Phalanger gymnotis. The sequence continues at coordinate 365,573,224 of CM053622.1, read as the reverse complement.
CATACTGTAAGTTTGAGGTTCTTTCTTGCAAAGTACCATGCAAGAAGATTACTGTTTGATATCTTCCAGTTCTACATCTAAGATTCAATGACATAACTTCATCACACAAGTTATTCTTGATTCTGTAATTATTCCCTTATTGCCCAGATTTTCCAACTGGATCTCTGACCCTCAGGTGGCCAAGATGCTTGCTAAAACATAACATCTTGTGCTGTCCTGCAGATTATATGAACTTCCTGGGCATCGCCAGTATCTGCCCAATCACCTTAACCTCCTCTCCACAAGTATCCTCAGTATTGCTCATTGCCCATTTTGATTATCTGCCTCCTGTTGACCTCTAGACCCAGTGTACCCACATTAAGACAGAATGCCTATTTGGTGTCAATCTATTTCTTTATTATCAATTCTATTCTTTGTTGTTCTTCAGTCATTTTCAGTCACATCCAACTCTTTGTGATCCCATTTGGGGTTTTCTTAGCAAAGAAACTGGAAGTATTTTGTCATTTCCTTCTCCAGCTCATTTTACAGATGAGGAAACAGAGGCAATTAGAGTTAAGGGTCACACAGCTGGTAAGTGTCTGAGGCCAAATTTGGATTCAGGAAGATGTGTCTTCCTAACTCCAGGTCTGGCACTCTATCCACTATGCCACCTAATTGCCCAAGTCTAGCATTTGTATTTTCTCCCTAATTTAGATTCCTCACCTGACTTCACCTTTATCATGAAGTTTAGAGTCTTTTCAGAGTCTGAGCTACTCCTGTCATTATTACGTTTGTCCTTCGTTTTTGAAGAGAACCATGGCATCAGGGAAATGATGATATGACTTGCAGTTGACTTTGATTTGAGTGAGGGGAGGGCTGTGTAAGGTCACCAGCCTCACTTTTCCTCCAGAGCCATCTGGGTCCAGTGGCCTGATATCCATCCAGACTACTGGAGATGGCCCAGGATGCAGTGGGAGACCCTGGCCCTTTTAGGCTAAGGCCTTTTCATGTACTCACTTAGAGTGAGGTAAAGACCTTTCATTGAATAGTTCTCTTTAAGAAATGAGTCAAGGGATGTCCTCTTTAATTGGAAAAAGAAAAAAAAAACTAGGTGGGAGGGGAAGACCTTCCTTCCTAAGAGAAACAGTTACCATTGATATTCCCTTTAAGCCAGGAGGGCCCAAAATATAGCCATTAAGTAGAGCTTGCGCAGGGGGAGGGGAAGGGGGAGGGGGAGCTGAGTTACCCAACTAGCTGGGTCCCCATTCAGGCAGCTTGGTCCACCACCTACCGTTTGTCTGACCATATCAGCTTCACTTCATTATACCTGGCCTCAGCTCCTTCTCCTACAACTTCAACCTGCTGTTGCTACTAAACTGGCAACGATGACAACTTTATTCCAGACATCCCTCTTCATCAGATTACCTTTGGAACATGAAAAAAAATATCTCAAAGTGCAGCCTGCCCAATAATTTTCTTTATATATACTCATTCCAAAATTTTATTCTCATAAAATTTCCAACTATTCCACATCCTCTTCTACCTTCTCCATCACCCTTGCCAATTCTGGACATCAGGGAGAGAAACTGTGTTTGATTTTATTTTAGTCTTTTAGTCACTTACATAGTCTACATGTGAATGGCTTCTTATAGTTTAAAAAGCACTTTCACATCCATCTTCTCATTTCATTCTTACAACAACACTGTGTGCAGGAAACAAAACATTTCCTTATTTTAGTAATGGAGAGACTGTGGCTTAAGGTATCAAATGATTTGCCCAGAGCTAGCAAGTGAACTATCGATGATAATTTTTTGGCCCTGACACTCAAGAAGCAAAGAAAACAGAAAACAGCCTTCATTCTTGTGTTTGTGCTTCCTTCTGTCTCAGCCATTATAGTGATGGAGTGGCAGAAAAGGAGGTAAAGGGTGCTAAGAATCAAGCAGTTTATTTATTCATTTGTTCGTTCCTTCATTTGTTTATTCATTTATTTATCCATCTATCTACCTATCTATTTATTTATTTGCTTTAACTTGACTGCTGTTTTTTTCTAAATGAGAGATCTTTCCCAAAAGATCAATGGGTAGAGATACTACTAGGAGAGAAAGATCACTGTTGATATTCTTACTTTGGAGATGCCAGAAAAAAAGAGGACAATGGAGGTAAAAGGTAGAATGGCTCTCAGAAGCAAACAAAAACCATTAGCACAGCTGGTTTCATTATACACCCAAAGACAACCCCAAACATGATATCCTGAGACATCTGGTCATGTTCTATTGCCATTCTCATGATATGGATTTATAAAAACAAAACAAAACTTTACAGATTATACACTATTATTTGGACAATATAAAGAGGAAGGGAAATTCTATGCAGATCTCAATAAAACCCTCTAAAAATGAAAGAACCTTTTGATACTAAAATAATGCAAAGATGAGAACAGGTGAAGATGGTGAGAAATATGTTAGAAAACATGAGTCAGACATAAGGCATGAAAGAGACCAGAGACTTCTGGGCTACAAAAAAAGTCTCACATCTCTGCATCAGGAATGCTTCATTTGAGAAAAGCTTGAAAAGGCCCTAGATTTGCCAAATACTACCTAGCTTCCACACCCCAAAATGATATTGATCATATTTTAACACAAAGGAAAGGCACATTACTGATACCAATAATGCCTAGCACTTAGCACTTGAAGGTTTGCAAAATGCTTTACAAATATTATTTCATTTTATCCCTAAAACAACCCTGGGAGGTGGGTGCTATTATTATCCTCAGTTTACAGATGACAAAACTGAAGCAAAGAGACTAAGCTACTTGTTCACATCGCTAATTCCCAAAGCCATTCCAGCATTAGCTATTGGTGTTACAGATAAAATACTGACTTTTCACAGCCAAGATGCAAATCAAGATTAGTATAATCTAGAAGAAATAACAATACTAGAAATACATGATGTTCAGTTAAAAAACTCAATTCAGATATACTAAAAATAGATTATTGATAATTTTTAAAATTAGTAATAGTAGAAGGATGTAAGTACTAGATATAAAAATTTCACAAATAAATGGAACTGCTGTAAATCAATTGCCATAACAAGGAGACCAAAGGAGGCTTAAAAGTCAAGTTAGGTAGCAAGCACTTGATATTCCTGGAAAGTGGAGAGAGATAGCAGTCAAAGGTAATACTGCTTTAGAATATACATATTGATCACACGACCAGCAAGAATATAAATGAGTGGCTTTTGTGAAAACCTCTACAACCTTTCAGTCTCCAAACAAAAGAATTACATAGCGGATGTAGAATAATTATAGCTAAATGCACAAGATCAGAAGAGAGAATAGCCCAGGAAAGGTAAAAACAAAAACCTTAAGAATTGACAGGAGAAGATTTTAATACTTTGACTACTTACTTATCCCCTCCCTTTCCCACCTACTCCCCAACCCTATGCTACCAATGTTAGCATAAACAAATTCATTGTCTTGTCCCTGAGGCCTCAGCCTTAAGATAGGACCTCAGAAGCAGGCAAGGACTCTTATTCACCCACTCTCTGAAAGAAGTCAGACACTGATTCTGCTTGGCTACCTGAAAGAAGGGAAGGAGAGTGGAGAGAGGAATCAGCTGGGCTGAAAAATATCTGCAGGAAAAAAAAAAGGTCAGATATGAAGAAAGGCAACTTGAATGTATCTTAAATCATTCCCAGCACCAAGAGGCAGGGGTGTGCTAGAATCAACTGTGGCTTGTGAGAGACTATTGTTAAATTTTCAATGTGAACAGTTATACCTCAGGAAATAGCAAGTGCTACAAAGCAGGGCTTGACTTACTGTTTTGTTGAGGTTGAGATGTAAGAAAGTGTTGGGGAAAATTTTAACAATGCAAGTTAAAATTAAAAGTATATTGTGCATACATTTCTCTTCCCTGGAGAACAGGTCATTAAACACCTTTGCCCCGATGTAACTCAGAACAGGGACACAGGCCAGCATATTGCATATTTCCCAAGGAGAGGAATGAAGGTTAGCCCTGAAACCCAAGTTGGTAGGTCTATGGTAGGACTGAAGACAGAATATCAAAGAAATATCTGTAGCACCAAAGGTATCGAGGTAAATAGCCTCAACTAAAGACCAATGAACTAAACAACTAGAGAGGATTCTTTAAAAAAAATACAATTGGCAAATGTTATATAAAAATACAATTGGCAAAATATAATGATAATGAAAGATAAAATCCTGTTGACTCCACAGAGACCATGGAAAAACAGAAAATCAGAATATTCAAAAGAGAAACAAAACTCATACAATAATGTACACATTAGCAATAATATTGTAAAGACAAGCAACTTTAAAAGACTTAGGAACACTGATCAACTCAAGGACTAAGCACAATTCCATATGACTACCTCCAGATAGAGAGGCAATTGACTTCATGCAGATTAAGACAGATTTTTTTTTGACATGGCTATTGTGAGTATTTGTTTGCTTGATTATGTATGTTTTTAACGGGTTTTGTTTATCTTGCTTTATCAGTGGTGGAGAGGGGAAGGTGGGAGGAGGAGAATTTGGAGCTTAAAATAAAATTAAATTGTCAAAAAGTTAGGAAAAATTAAGTCAGAAATCAGATTCTACATGCAGAAATTAAAAGACTAAAGAATTTTAAAAGTCAATTGGCCAAATAAAAGGGATTACATCTATGACAGAGAGTCTTTCTTAAAAAATAGAGTCTTTGAAAGGGGAATTAACGGATTTATAATACAAATACTGAAATGGAGGGAAATTTGTCAGAAGGAAAGAAAAAGGTAATAACATTAAAAGAATACATTAATTCTTTATAAACCAAAGTGACTGGACTTAAAGAATGGATGTAATGATACATCACAAAGTTCGTAGGTCTACCAGAAAAAAATGCAAGTTAGAAATACTGAATACCATAATTTGAAGGGATGGGAGATAGAGTAGCCAGGGAAGATTGTCTAGAATTTTTATATGCAGATAATAAAGCATGGACTGAGATAATTGACAGATTGCCAGGAGTAAAAAAGCCCAGTGTGTAAAATTCATAAGATGTGCAGTGGCTACATTTAACAATTTCAATGACAAAAGAAAATTTGCAAGTAGCCAAGAGAAAGACTTTCTAATATGAAGGAAAGGAAATATAAAAAGCTGCATATGATTATAATACAGTTAATGACATCAGAAAAGGAAATGGAATAATGTATTCCAAAAAGCGATGGAGCCCAAATATTAAAAAAAAGTTACAAATTAGCTTGCAAACCTCAGGTTAATCATTTAAAAAAGGAAAAAGAGCAGCAAGTCATTTTAGTCATTTATACACACACACACACACACACACACACACACACACACACACACAATCCCAAAACCCAGAGGTGAACAGAAGGACTTGTGAACACTCTACACAGAAGACAAGAAGGGTAAATAAATATAATTACCAAAAAAAGGACTAAGTAATTAAATTATCTCGTGTTTATGTTATTTGATTTTTTTAAGAGAAAATGATGTTATGGTACCTTAAGACAAAGAGAGAAGAAACTCCTAGAGAGGGGTTGTAGGCCCTCCTTCCATCACCCTCCTACTGTTATCCCAAGCCTATCTTAGCTTTAATTAGGCAAAGAATTTATGGGAAGGAAAAAAAGAAGAAATTTGTATGATAAATTCATTATATATTTAACAGGAATAGTGAGTTGCACATAATAGATTTGTAGTTTCATGTGCAATCATCTTTTTATCGTTCTATTATGTTATAGAAATGCTTGTTTTATTTCATAAATTAAAAATAAATTCAATTAAAATTTTTTTTAAAAAAAGAGGAGCTCCCTAGAACCTTGTGGAACACTTCAACCAGAAAAGACCATCTGACTCCATAGAAAGCAGATATTCAAGTCCTCTAGAAAATGCCCCTCCACCCACTCCATCTCCTCTGTGCCTCTGACAGGTAAATAGGTAAGCCCCCTGGTTACAATATCTGCTTTGAGGTTCACTCATGATGCTCCTCCAACTTCCCCACTGAGCTATTCTCAATAAAAAGCTATAATCACTAAAAATAAGATCTGTACTGGTCGGATGCCTCTCTCATGCTGGAACAAGCTTTAAGTCAGAGACGAATGGATAAAAGAAAGAACAAATCAGTACCTCTGAGAGATAAAAAGGATCTTAGAAGTTAAAGATTTCAGGAAAACCCAAAGACTCAGAAGAAGCAAAGATGGATGAATTGAATTGATACACCATGAACCAGATCATCTGACTCCCCGACACAGACGATATAAATTCATTTTATTCATTATTATTCATTCATTATAAAATCATATGAAGAAATATAATTGAAAATGTTAAGCAGCATTGTCTCATAAAGAAAAACTAGTGGAGGATAAAACTGGGTAGAAGAAAGCTTAGTAACAGACAAAGCAAAGTCACACTAGAAAAATGGAAATAGGACATCAAATTATAGAAAAACAAACTTTTTAAAAATATATACTCAACTTTTTTTCACTGTCAAGACTAATAGAACAACCAAACTTGAATTCTAACATCATGGTCCTAGATATGCTTCTAGAGGAGATAAAAATGATACTGAAGCAAACAAAAAGGAGATAAAGGGAAACTGGCTTAAAGCAGGTCTACAAAGAGGGGATTTGTACTGGAAATGGAATGTTGTTGAGCACATTAAACAATACACAAGTCATCTGACCAAATTAAAGACATAAAAAGCATGTGGAGAAAAGAAAAAGGAAGGAAGGGAAGGGAAGGGAAGGGAAGGGAAGGGAAGGGAAGGGAAGGGAAGGGAAGGGAAGGGAAGGGAAGGGAAGGGAAGGGAAGGGAAGGGAAGAAGAAAGCAAGTGACTATTGACATATAGGCTTACTTATACTATTATATATATATATATAGACACATAGGCCTTACATCTACAAAAACTTTTTTAGGAAAATCATCTGTAACTGAACACATGAACACACATCTATAATTGAAGACATTCTCATTTAGGGTGTTATTGGGTAACAGGTAGACTTTTGCAACAAAATATCACAAAGTGGGACATGTTTTTTCTATCACAAAAATGACCAAATGATTTAGGGGATATAATATGTCTGTGCCTTTTCTTATTGTTATTCCATTATTACATGTATAGACGTATGTACATTCATTTTCTCGAAAGCTCCAACAACTAGAGTTGATCTTAGTCAGTGGCTAGGCATGAAACAGACAGACACATTTTGCCAAAAGTGTTCACTTCTGTGATGGAATAGTTCCAGCTTAGAGATTGAGTGGAAGATGAGTTTTCATGGTCCTCTAATTGCTCCTGTTTTGAATAACATCATGCTGGTTATGTCAAGTCCCAGAACACTCCTGATCTCTTGGAATACACCCATAACCACTCAAAAAATTTAGCCTGGCCATACATGTAGGAAAATGAAGAATGTCTATTACCCAGATTATGATCATAGTCAGACAAAAACCTATAGATTTTGCCCATCAGGATAGAAATGATAGAGATAGAGATGAAAACGTAATTTTGAATTGTAATTGATTTATTGAATTGTTAATTTATTGTGATTTATTGAGACCCAATAATATGAAAATCTCCCTCAAAGGGAGCTCATCTGCCCACCCTTGCTTTCTAACAATGGCTTCATAGTGCTATGCTCATCTACCATAGGGGTAGCTGTGTGACAGAATTTAGTCTCAGCCCTGGCCAGTATATGAACTAAGGGAGGGGAACCACGAGGGGTCTTGTTGGGTTGGGGAAAGCATGCCTGTTGTTTTTGGATTTGGCGGTACTTTTGGATACTCTCTGGGAAAGCCCCTGATGGCAGTGAGCTGGGAGTAATGCTTCAATCATCCTTAATAAGACACAGAGAGTACAGAGGCAAATGGCCCACATAGGTCCAAAGTGTACAGAGGCAGATGGTATGGGGAGGGAGGAAGCCAACCTGGGGATGAGACTGGGGAGAGAATGGGGCACAATTAGTAACCTACATAACTGTGGATCAGAGTTGGGAGCCCATGGGCAGTATGGACCTGGAGCAGGTAAAATTCTCAAGGACCAGGTGTTTGAGGTACCATTTTTTATGGGGTTTTGGTGGTAGGAAATGGACTAACTCTTATCCATGCCACCTTCAGCTTAACTCATTAAGATATCAACTTCATCTCAAAGTTATCAACATCATCTTAGGATCAGTTCATTTGCATAATGTGTTACTGGTACATTTCTGGAGCTTATCTGCAGTTTACAGACTGAGGACAATTAGCAGGATCCACAGAACATTACATTGAGGCCTAGATGGCTTCCCCTAATTTAGCACATAGTCTCAGGGTGAGGCCTTATTAATTAATGAGGCAATTGCCAATGACTCCTATACTCCCCTAATTTATGAGATTGTCAGTGACAGCTATGCTCTTCTTTTGCAAACTTAATTTGTATTATTGTTACATTATGCCTGCTGCTATTGTTCAGTCATTTCAGTCAGATCTGATTCATTGTGACCCAATCTGGGATTTTCTTGCCAAAGATGGAGTTGTTTGCCATTTCCTTCTTCAGCTCATTTTACAGATGAGGAAACTGAGGCAAACGACACAAAGTGACTTGCCCAGGGTCACATAGCTAGCAAGTGTCTGGAGCCAGATTTTAACTCCAGGCCTGGCATTCTATCCACTCTGCCACTTAAGTCCTACTTATAAATTTGCCATACTAACTGGGGAGTAGGGTGGGAGTAGTAAGGCAGGGGGCAACAGCAAGGTACAATTTCAACACAATCTTGGAAAGGCAGTGCATGTGGAAAAGAAATGGGAACCAGAATTAAATGGGAAGAGTAGAATAGTCTAGATTGCCCTCCAGAAATTTCAGAGCTTGTTTAATGATCCCAAACTTCTCTCAGAAAACAATAATTGTTATATGTCTGTGATTCATAGAACTCAACTGTCTTTAAAGAATTGAAAATGGCTATTACCCAGAAGGAATGTGAATGGGGCATGTAAGTGGGCTACAATATAAGAAAAATAAGGAACTTTTAAAAAATAAATCTAGTAAAGTATGTTGTCAAGGTAATGTATGATTGGAAGAGAATATGAGATGATCACGTGGCAATGTGAGGAGGACTTCCCAAGTGTGCTGCTGCTAGCCTCAAGATAAATAAGGAAGATCTCCAGCACATTGGGGAGTTTCCTGTGGATAACTTATGGGAGGACATAGACAAGAGTCACATAAGATAGACAAAAATGAAAGGTTATGATCTACATCATAGGAGAGATCATTCAAATTAATGCAATTACAGATCCATTTGAATATGTGATAGAATAAGAGTGAAAATCCAGGTCTCTTGCTTTGTATAGAATGAAAGGTTCCTATGTGATTATTTCTCATTTATATACTTTGTAATTGCAAATATATGTATATATATACAATATATGCAAATGTACATACACATATGTATAGATATACATATATACACACAAGTAAAAGTAAACATATTCACGAAAAGGATTCTTCTTTAACATGGTACATTAACCTTAACTAATATAAATCATAAAATTATTTCCTTCACTTTATACTTATTTTTGGTAAAGATCTAAATAATTTAGTCAGTTTCTTCATTTGCTATGAACATGTCTATATGAAGCAAATATTTCCAATTGTACTGTCTACAGTAATTTTGTCTAAAACATTCTTTCCTTTCTTGGTTCATTTAACTCCATGAAACCAGAAAGTATGTTGAGTGTATTAGACCAAGGGATAGAAGAGAGAAAGTAAGATTCATGTCAGTGGACAAACTGTACTTCAGGTAGGGTGCTTCTAGCCAGAAGTAGGTGTCAGGCAGATACAGTTTCAGCTATGAAGGAATCGATTTCTATGACATAAAAACATATATATATATGTATATATATATATGTATATATTAGTTTCTTCCAAGATGGTGAACATTTATTTGCTCTCTTATAGACTGTATAGACTGTAGATATCTCAAATATCTCAACATATCAAGGAGCTATTATTTCTTCCTTGTGATCATGCCTTCCAGTAGAACAGATTGCCACTCAGCCAAGCCATAGCAGATGGTTTGATGTGTTGCTGTGGCCAAAAAATGTCACCACCTGCTGGCCCATCCTATGATGATGAGTCTCTTCAGACTCATCAAGGAAACAAACATGCAGGCAGTTTGTCCCTGAGCTGTCTGTCCATCACTCAGAGAGCTTCTAGCTTGGCAGCACCTGCTTAAACTCTGCCGCCATTGCTTTCAGGAATTTCGTGACACAATAAGGCATCACAGCAGAGTTTTATGATGCATCCTTCTCATTTATAGGATGAAGGGAACATATGATATTTTTCCTCTAAAACTGGCTTTCTTTTGGCTTAAAAATAATATAGTGTCACATTTAGATATTTTACCTTGCTCCAAATGTTGATGCACTTTAGTCTTGACTCCTCGGTATTCATGGTGACAGACTGTTTATTGTAAAGATCTCCCTCTTCATGCCAATAAGAGCAGTTTTTGCAACTGACATGCATTAAAGTTTAATGTAGAATCCATATTAGGATATTCACTGCTTTAAACCAAAATGGAACACTAAACATAAGCAATAGACGGATTGCGATGTTTTCTACTGCTTAGCAATAATGCTCTGAGCTATGAAAGCATCATTATTTTACCAATATGTTCCTTGCACATTTTCCCATTTTAAAATTCTGAGTACAACTTCTTCCTCTTTGAATAATCTTAGAGCCATTGTCCCCTGGAATATTAATGCCCAACATATACTCAGTTTCTCTTCTACATTCCCAATGTCGTGTAGTTCAGTTAGTCACAGAGGAGGGAAAATATAGGTGTGATCCACTCAAAAAGGATCCATCATCTTCTCTTTAACAGCTTTAACTTTTATATTCTATAGGGGAAAGAGTATGGAAAAGGCAGGGGTGGCAACTAGGTAGCATAGTGGCTGGAGTGTAGCCCTGGAGTAGTCCTAGGAGAACCTGAGTTCAAATTTGGCTTCAAACTGTTACTACCTGTGTGGGCAAATCGCTTAACCCTGTTTGACTCAGTTTTCTCATCTGTAAAATCTATAAAAAAAGAAATGGCAAACCACTCCAGTATGTTTGCCAAGAAAACCCCAAATGGGGTCATGGAGAGTCGTGTACAACTGAAACAACTCAACAATAACATGGAAAGAGGAGACCAGATAATGCCATTTACTCACTGTGTGACTTTGGACAAGTCATTTTCCTCATTTGAGGAAATCTCATCTCCTCATCTAGAAATGAAGTGACTGAACTCAATGTCTATAGTCCCTTTTAATGTAAACATCACATAATTTACTACTGTACTATTGTATTTGTCTATAGTTCAATACAGTATTTGTCATGTATATGAGAAAAGTTGAACCAGTGAAAGCATGTTGCGAACCAGGAACACATACACACAAGTGTATAGATGTTTGTGTATATATATATGTGTGTGTGTGTACCTATGTATGTATGCATATGTATATGTGAATGTGTATGTATGTGTGTATTTTGTCATTCAATTGTTTTACTTGTGTCTGACTCTCTGTGACCCCATTTGGGGTTTTCTTGGCAAAGACACTAGAAAAGTTTGCCATTTCCTTCTCCAGCTCCTTTACAGATAGGAAACTGAGGCAAACAAGGTTAAGTGACAGGGTCACACAGCTAGTTAGTGTCTGAGATTGGGTTTGAACTTAGGAAGATGAGTCTTCCTGATTCCAGGCCCAGCACTATAGCACCTATGTACTGTACCACCTAGCTGCCCATATATATGTATATGTGTGTATGTGTGTGTGCGTCACTATAGTGATTTTTAATCATTATATATTTTATATCTTGTTCTATAATGCAAAAAACCCTGATATACAGAATGATATTCAGAATAACACTATTTAAAATCATATCTATTGTCATACTAGAACTATTTATCATGACTGCTACTATCTATTCTAGAAGACACGGATAGGAATAAGCAGCATAGTGTATTGGAATGAAAGCTGACCTCAGGCTCACAAAGACTTAGATCAACTCCTGCAGATGATACATAATCAAGATCACCATAGGATCCCAGCACTCAATCTCTCTGTGTTCTAGGCAACTCTCTAAAATGATAAGTTTCAGAAAAGTCAATGCCCAGCATTGTTAGAAGTTACCTTACTTGGCTGGAGGTCTGCATGCCAATTAAATCCCAGGTGCAGGCCCTACCCTCTACCCTGTTGTGATGGCCTACATAGCATGCACCAATAAAAACACAAATTACTACAAAAACTTAAAAAAGCTAATAAAAGCATGGTTGAAAAGAGCATGACTATTTTCTACTTAAATCTTTACATTCTTTTTTCTTCTCCTGCCCCTCTCAATTCTTACCACCTCCCTGAGAGCTTCAGCCATCGTTTCTTTAATCAGATTCATTATGGAATTTGAATCCCCAATGCTAGAACATTTGATGGCCTTTCATGCACACCACAGGCCCCATCTGTTCAATGAGGCATCTGCCTGATGATGTGAAAAGGGATGGAAGGGTACTTGAGAATGTTACATTAGGTCTGTGAGCATTTTCCACATCTGCCTCAAACCTCTGTAATGAGAAATAGGATAATTCTAAAAATGATAGCAACTTTCAAGATCTCAGTGGGATATACGATATCTTTAGCTGCATACATCCTCTTCTATATTTGAATTCAAAGAAGTAGTTCTTTTGGGTCTCTTCTGACAATCCTGCCCTGATCAAAGGCAAGTGTTTTTTTGTGGTGGTTTCCTTCAGTTGTTGACTTGAAAATCCTTAGCTCACAATTATAATTGCATGTCAATAATGAGGCCTTTTGGTTGCTCAACTATTAATGGGAGCAATGGTACACAAATACACAAATTATGTGAATCTTATTCTTTGTTAAATTAGTGCGGTCTGCTACCTATTCTTAAGGACCTATGCCTACCTTGGTTGGGAACCAGGTAAAATCCCTGGAAGATATGAATATCTGATTATCACAGTTTTGAGCCTCAGTAGTACCCAGAGGAGAAAAGGGAAAACTCAGGAGAGAACCACTGTAAGTTTTATAGGTAAGAAGTACTTATGAATTTGGGTAAAGATGGGGGTAGAAGATATGTCATTTGTCACATGCAATTATGTCTCTTCCAATACATGCCTGCACAGTTAATTTTTAGAACTCTAAATATAGGACTTTACATTTATCCATTTTCAGTTTTCATTTTTCCTTGTCTGCAATAGATGTCTCATTTTACACTTCTAGTCCTATTGAATTTTTCACATTAGATTTACCTAATTATTCTAGCCTGTTGTGATCCTATTAAATACTAATTATGCCCTGCAAAGTATTTAGTATTCCTTCCAGCTTTCTATTATCAGCAAATTTTATAAGCATCCCACCCAATCGTAAAAATAGAGAACAAGTGCAAATACAGATCCTTGAGTCTCCAGCGGAGGGTTTCCCTTCATTTTAGCACATATTCTTTAATTACTGTTTTGGGTATGTGTCTAACCAGTTCGAGATCAGCTTAACTATACTATTATTGGCCTATACCTCTCCATTTCTCCCACAAAAAAATATTGTAAAAGACTGCGTTAAATGCCTTCCTGAAAGCTAGATATTACTTTATCTTTGTCATTCCCCAAATCTACCATTCCTGGCACCCAGTTAGAAAAGGAAATGAGGTTATCTGACATGAACCATTCTTAGTGATCTGTTCTCTTCTCCAGCTCTGCTGTTGAATACTGATAGTGGACGTCACACTACTATTTTGAATTGTTTCACTGCAAATAGGTGATATCTAAATTCTCAACTGCACCCCCTACTACTGTTCTGACATCCTTTTGGTCATCTCTGATGGAGTCATATCACAGTCCCCATAGCATCTATAAATTCTTTCTCTTACCCTCCAGGTATACTGTATCCTTCCTGCTCTCAAATATGTTCTCACCTCAATCAATCAAGAAACACTTATTAAATACCTACTATGTGCCCAGCACTGTGCTAAGCCCAGAGGACTAAAAAAAAGAAAGGAAAAAGACAGTCCCTACCCTCCCAGGAGCTTACAATCTAACTTCCCACATCACTGAGAAAATTGAAGTTACTAGACATAAGCTCCTTTGTATTCCCTCCTGCACAGTCAAGAACATCTCCATGCAGACTCATCCAACCTCTCAATTCAATTAGCATTAAAAAAA
>CM053622.1:365542595-365558960 GCA_028646595.1 Phalanger gymnotis | reverse complement strand
TGTGCTATCTACTCAAGCTATAATTCCATATATCTGCTCTCAATCACTGCTTAATTGCTAGAAAAAAATAATCTACATTCACTGCTTCCATTTCCTTCCCATCCCCTTACTCACTTAAAGAGTGCTTATAATGGAAGCTCACTGGTCATGTGGCCGTTGTTAATCCATTAGTTCTGCAGTAACACTCTTACTAGAGCTTTTCAAGTTTCACACTATGGACAACTTCTTCCTTTGGAGAATTCTCCGCTCCCTTGGCTTCTTGTAGCGCTATTCTCTCCTGTTTTCTTTTTTTTTCCCTACCTGTCTGCTGGATACTTTTTTGACTCCTTTTCTGGTTCATCATCCCATTCCAATGCCCTAACTGTGGATATTCCCAAGACTCTCTCCTCTGCTCTAGTTTGCCTCTGTCTTTGTTTTTCTGTCTCTGTCTCTCCTTCTTTCTCTCCACCCCTTCCCCTCTTCCCCAGTCGCTCTTGGTGGTCTCATCAACTCTGATATTTTCGATAACCACCTCTATTTATATAACTTTCAAATCAATATATCCAAACCAAATATATGTGTGCATACATACCTGGCCTCAAATTTGCAATGCTTTTCTATTTCTGGATTCTATTACCAAAGTAAAATAAAACAAGCATTGACAGATAAGTTCCTTCTCAGCAAACAGCAAATAAAGAGTGCTTGTTATAGTTCTACTGGTTAACCAACAAAATAAAAAAAAAACACATGGTGAAGGAAGAAATGAGTGATGGCATCAAACATGCCCAATTAGTCTTAATTAGGAGAGAATTCATTCCACCTCTTCAAAGTTCAGTCAGAGAAGGCCTTGAGCCATTATGACACTAAGCTATTAATGAGACAAGAATAAAAAGGTATCCATATTTCAGTAGATTAAATTTTAAACTTCATGTTTTACCTGGATATATTAATTCCATTGCTTTAAATTGCTGTTATTAACATATTTCTCTGTCTTCCTTTGAACCTCAGAATACTCAAGGAACAATTTGTAGCTAGGGCCAGAAATCAGTATTTAGTTCCGTGGTCGAGTAACTATTGGGCCCTGGATTTAATTTGGTGGAAGACACTGTTGCCAAGTACACTTCAACTCATTGGTTTGACAGATGTTCAGTAAATTGTAAATCTTTGATATACAAAGACAAAAAGAAAACTCTCTCTGCCCTCAAGGATCTTGTATTTTATTGAGATTATGGGTGGATAGGCACAGATAGGCACATTCAAAATATAGACAGATTAATACAAAGTAGCTGAGAGACAGACATAGAAAAAGAGATTGCAGAGATAGAGTAATAGACACAGGGAGAGAGAGAAGGCATGCTTAATCTAATCAAATTGATCTCCCTTCATAAAATGTATTTTCATTAGTGGAGAACTCCCTGGACTATGGACAGTCATAGTGACAATGATTCCCCACTAATACAAGCTATTTCCAGTGTCCTTTGAAATGTGACCAGAGACCTCTTGAGAACTTTAACAAGGAATTATCCACTAGAAAAACTAGCAACTGTCTGATGAACATCTCTGAGGTGAATGCTTGTTATGTGTGAAATCACTGAAGTCCTTTTTGCATCTTATAAAATATCATCCCTTAAAAGCAGGGTTGGTTTTATTTTGGTATCCCTAGTACTTAGCACAGTGCCTTGCACACAGGTGCTTTGATGTAACAAAGAATTGAATTGGTAACTTTTTCTTAGCTTCTATTTTTGTACACTGGAAGATATTGTTGCAAAAATCAAAAAACATTTTCTCTTTATTACCAAGAGAAGGTTCAAAAATCTTCTCCACTTCGGGAGCAATAGAGGTGGTCAGGCCTTCTGCATATGTGTGTATGTATGAATACATTCATATAAGTGGGGTGAAATGAGTTCATACATATGTATATATACACATACATATGTATATATACACATATATATACACATACATATATATGCTTTCTTACAATAACATGTATATACTATATATTCTTTTTATATCCATACATACACATATGTGATTATGTGTATATGAATGGATGCATTTATTAGTCTTTCAGTAAACCCTATTATTGCCTTACGTGGTGGTATCTCTTAAAAATATTTTTTCCCTAGGATTGTATTTATAGTAATAACACAGATAAAAATTCATGGCTCCCTAAGAACAGTCTCTCCAAATGAATAGGGCTGTGGGGCAGTTGCAGAAATGCCCAGGACTTTTCCTACTGGCCATCAGGACTTCCACTGTTCCAGAGGGTGCCTTAAAGTTTTGCTTAGACCTATAGAGCTTTAATCCTTTAGAATACCTAGAGTCCTAATACAGCCTTTAGTAAAATCCCATGTTGATGTTGGACTCCTTAAAACCCCAAACTGTCTGGGAAGTTTGGTTCTTAGGATAGTGAAGTTCCTGAAGTGTTTCCTTGAAAAAGGTTGTCTGGTATTTGTCATCTTCTTGGAAAAATCTAAGCAAAAACTTTCAAGGCTACCACTATTTTGGATTCTAATTCTGGCTTTATTTGTTTTATGACTCTGGGAAAGTCACTTAAGCTTTTCCGAAATCCAGTTTCTTTAGCCATAAAATGAATTTAATATCTGCCCCAGCTACATTATTATCCCCATTTTTACAGACAAAAAGTCTGGAGTACAAGGAGTTTAAATGACTTTCCCAGTGTTACATAGCAAGACTTTATCTGACTTAATGCCAGAACCTAGTATAAAAGTGACCTTTGAGACTTTTCCTCAATGTCAGAATGTGGGGCATATTACAATAAAATCATGAACACACATAGCACAGATATGTGTGAATATATATGTATATACTCTCTCTCCATTTGTATAAAAGCAATCTATATCCACCAACACAGATGACAGACATAGACATACAGATAGATAGATAGATAGAGAGATAGGTAGATAGAGATCATAGACACAAACATAGATGATAGAGATGATAGGAACAGATATACTATAGCTAGATATTGATAGGGAATAGAGACTGGACTTATGAATTCACTAGTACATAGACTTCTTGGTGAGGAAATTCCTTCTATGAATGCATATGCTATACTTCATTTGTAACTTACAGTCTTAGAGAGTTGCCCAGGACACTTATATAAGTGACTTGCCAAAGATTACAAGCCAGAGAGTTACAAATAGCAATAGACAGAGGCATACCCATTTATATACATATGCATGTGTGTATGTAGATACATACACACGTATGTTTGCTTCATGTGTTCCATATTGATATGTATATACACGTGTTTGATTCATGTGTTTCTTATCAGCATGTATGCATATACTATGTATACATGTATTTATGTATGCATGTAACTACTGGAATCACTATTTGTGTTCCCTTCTCTGAGCTGGTCTACTCTTTGAGAATGGAAAATTCTAAGTTTTTTCACTTGCTTTCCTACAAGCCCAGAATTGGGTGAGTAGCTTTGGAAATTGAAGTAAATGTCTGTGACTGGTCCTCAACTCAGTGATTTTCATCAGCCTAACTCAGTAAGTTATGTCCTACAGAATCCTCCATACTTTTCTGTGAGTGACGGTATCACCTGCTGATAATCTGAAAGAAGCTTTTGGTGCATGAATCAATTCATAGTTCTACTAAATGTTGTTTATAAATACAATGACGAAATGTAGGTAAATGTAACCTATCTCTGTCTAATGAATCTAATGAAATGATTAGGCCAATTACCCCATTTTTCAGAATGGTGTTCATGTAAATATTTATTATGAATTATTAATTAAATGAATCTAATGTTAGGACATCATGCTAATTTTTAAAAATGTAACTAGTTTGTATTCCTGGTCCCTTCCCTAAGTAAAGTTTAAAAAACCCTACTTTTAATAAGATGCTTGAAAATATTTTCTCTAAAATAGTTAGTGAGAAAAATAGAGACTCTCATATAGCCATATGCAATAAAATTAAGCATCACCTTTGTTGAATTTTATTCATAATGGGGAAAAATTTGTGTCACCTCTGCTCACTGTTCTCTCTTTATCTATACCTATTGTAAAACAAATATATTTATTCAGGATTGGTGTCCAAATATATTTTTTATTATTTATTCTTTATTATGAATGTTTTGATATATAATTCAGTTTTAATAGCTCAAAAATCATATTGGCTGGAGAAAGTTTATTTTTTCCTATTCACCTCAGAAAAATTCAGGGTTATAATAGAATGTTATATCAAAAAGCAATCCCCAATTTTGACAAAAAAAAATCTGCACTGACTGCTATTGAATTCCCTTCACCAGGGATGTGGGATTCAACTTGACAGAAAGTATCAGCTGCATGGCTCTGAGGCCTAGGCTGTGACGGTAGCTGAAGCCCACTCTCTCTATCCATCTCTAGAGCAACAGAAGCACACATTTATGAGCCTGCACAGATACCCGGGAAATCCACACACCATATATAGGTCACCTCCTCTAAAGAGTCATAAGCCTATGCCAATGTAACGTAGTCACAAAAGGAGAAAGCCCAGGTTCCTTGAACCATCATAGCCCTTGAACCACCATAGCTCTGTATTACCTCACTAAAGTAGCTTTTCCTCCTAATCTGTCTCACATATTGTTCTTTGCTAATTACTCTGAAATCAAACTGATAAAAATTAATAATCACCTTCCACCCCTCCCCACTCCATACCTGAATCCTACCCTAACATAGAGACAAGCCAGCTTGGGAAATTCATAGGACCCTAGAGTTGAAAGGACCTTCAGAAGTCATAGGATCATCAGTTTACTGCTCAAAATAACCAATGTCAACCACAGACCCTGATTTTATAGAGCTTTGGGGAGGATGAGTGATTTGCCCAAAATAGTAGCAGTCTTTGAATACAGGTCCTCTGACCCAGTATTATGGTTACCTTCATCTGAATATTCCCCAATATAGAAATAATATTACTGAAATTTGATAAGCAGAGCTAATCCTACTTCTTAAGAAGTATTTTGACCATTAAAAATAAACTATACTATAGCCTTCTTCATCATCATTCCAGGACACTGTTTTTATTCATGTATCCTGAACAAATTTTAGCTTTACAACATCACACAGGTCTATCAGTTAGTAAGCATTTATTAAGGATTTACTATGTACCAGGGACTATGCAAATCCCAAAGCTATAAAGAAAGGGGGGAAAAGTCCCTGCTCTCAAGGAGCTCCCATTCTAATGGAGGAGACCAATATACAGAAAGCTATGTACAGACAAGGTATGAACAGGATAAACTGGAAATAATCATTAGAAGAAAGGCAGTAAAATTAAGGGGAGTCAGGAAAGGCTTTTTGTAGAAGATGGAATGTTAGCTGAGACTTGAAAGAAGCCAAGGAGGCAGAGATAAGGAAGGAGAGTAGTCCAGGCTTGGGGGACAACCAGTAAAAATGCCCAGAGCCTGGAGATGGAGATCTTTTGGGACAAAGAGCAAGATTAGGAAAGAATGCCACTGTATTGCAGAATATATGGCGGGATGTGGGGGAAATAAGAGAGGGAAGGGAAAACAGAATAAACATTTATACAGCATCTACTATGTTCCAGGCAGTATAGTAAGCGCCTTACAAACATTATCTCCTTTAACCCTTGCAACAACCTTGGGATGTAGATACTTTTATTATTCCCATTTTCAAAGATGAGGAACTGAGTCAAATAGAGTTTAATTAATCTACCCAGAGTCACAGAACTAGTAAGTATGAGACTGGATTTGAACTCAGGTCTCACTGACTCCAGGTGCACCACGCTATCCAATGTACCACTTAGCTTCCAGGTAAGATGTTCAGAGACTAAAAAAATGAATCATTGAACCTGCAGTTCACTAAAACCTCTAGGCAATTGTTACTCAAATTGTTATCTAGTCATGTGTCCCCACCCCCTATTCTGTACCCATGCAGTTTAGTTTTGGAACCCAAATCCCTGTAAATTGTACTGTTAAATTTGCCCCATTTATAGACATCATTATATTTTCAATACTAGTTCTGTCATATACCATGTTCTCTACACATCCCAGATTCATGCAGTATGAAAACTGTTCAAAGATACCTTCTATAACTTTACTGAATTATTGCATACAATGTTGATTAGCGAGGTGCGAGGATGGATCCTTGTGGTACCTAAAAGAGATTTCCCTTTGGGTTCAAATCAATACTCTACTTGCACTTATTTACCTCAAGTATTTCCTTCAGGTAGTATCTTTGAGTGCATGTTACTGTACTTACAACAACCTATCTTGTTCACACAAATATATTGAAATATATTTTCAGTGTCCCATATTAAAATAATAGGTAGCACTTATATAATGCCTTAAGGTTATTAAATATTATTTCATTTTATCCTCATAAAGCCTTGGGAGGTAGGGTTATCTCCATTTTACAGATGGGGAAACTACAGCAAACAGAAGTTAAGTATCTTAAGGGTCACAGGGCTATTAACTGTCTGAGGCTGGATCTGAACTCAGGTCTTCTTTACTCCAGGTCCAGTGCTATATCCACTATGTCACCTGGCTAAGTATACTATGCCTGTATCCCACTCATCTACAAATATAGTAACCTTGTCCATAAGGGGAAAGTGTGATATGACACGTTCTCGAGGAACCCATGCTAGCTTGATAGCTAATGGTATTCGCCATTTCCCCCCTAAGTACATACTAAAGCACTCCAAGAATAGATTTTAGAATTTTATCAAGAATCACTATCTTCTGCCTTGTTTCTACCATATCTAGGGTGTAATGTCCATTTCTGGGTGCCCCTCTTTTTAAAATGTCATTTGCAAAGCAGGATATATCCAGAGGAAGCAACCATCACAGTAAGGAATCTTGAAGCTATATCATAAGGACACATATCATATGAAGGCATTTGAGGAATTGAGAATTCTTTGTGAGGATACTTATGCAAGAAGGATAGAAGAATTCTCCGATGATTGATACTTTTCAGAAATGGACTAATCTGTCTTTTGTATTAAGCCATTTTATTTTTGTTCTCACTCTCCACCTTAACAAGCAGAGGTTAGATGAAAATCTGTCAGGGAATGGATGCGTCCTAATAAAATTCTAGCCTTAGAGACAGCTAGATAGGAGTCAAAATCCTTCTTCTGATGTTTCCTACATGTATGACCAAGGGCAAGTCATTCAGATTCTCTGAGTCTCATTTTTCTCCTCTGTAAAATTGAGATAATAATGCTTGTCATTCCTTCCTCATAGGGTTGTTAGAGGTCCAAATCAAATGAGATCCCACACTCCAAACTTTAAAGCACTGTATAAAAAATTTTGGTCATTATTATTAGATGGTTAGGCTATTTGAACCCTAAGGTTTCTGCTAACTCTAAGACTGTATGATTCTAAGATACATGAATACATTTCAAAGCATAGCATATTACATTTTAGAAAGATGTAAAAAACTTGCCATAACATTTTGGTCAAAAATTTCTAACCATAAACAACTACCTTTCTTTTTTCAATGGAATGATTACATCTAATTGTGTTGAATGCATCTGTGTTTTTGTTTAATGGCAAGTATAATTATACACCTGCAATACATGTGACATTTTAATTTTAGTAAAATTGATTAAACTATTTTGAAAAAACACAACAAATTATACTTCTAAAAGAGGAAAATTCAAATGATGGAGCACAATACTTTTTTTAACAAAACATTTTCCAAATGATGTGCCGCAACTGCATAAAAAGATTTAAGGGGAAATTAAAATAGCTATATTCAAGTATTTTAAGGGTTACCTAGGCTTATTCTGTGTGCTCCAAAGGGCCACAACTGGGACCAATTTATAGAAACTCCAGGGAAACAAATTTTAGCTCATTATAGTGAACTTTCAAACCATGAAGAATTCGCCCAAAATGGAATTGATTGCTTAGAGATGAGTAAAAATGACTGGGAGTAAAGCCCAGATTAAACCCAGATCTCTTGACCCTCAGTCCTAGGCTTTTTCCAATGTTAAATTTGGAGCTGGTAAAATTGTCAGAGACAGTGTAGACAGTATAGAAGTTCCTGCATCAGATGAGTCTAGATATTCCCTTCCAAAGAGTAAATTGAATAATTTCACAATGTGTTACTTCCAACAGTACCTCCTGTATCATTTCTCCCTCTTGCATTCAGAAACTGGCTATTCAACATCCTAGGCATAGAGTAAATGTTTTCCTACATATGTCCTCCCCAAATATTCTCCCTTGCAGTCAAAATGATGAAAAGCAGGAAATAGCTCCGCTGCTTATGCTTTTACAAAATATGATACTATAGAAGAAGATTGTTATCAATGAAGAGAATTTGGGTCTGAGGCAACATGAGAGAGATTAGGGGATCATAGATTTAGAGCTAAATAGGATGTTAACAACGATCTAGTCCAAACCTCTTCATTTTACAGATGAGAAAATAGGCCTAGAAACTTACTCAAGGTCATACATTCATTCATTCAGTCAGTCAGTCAACAATTATTTAGGGACCTACTTATATGCCAGCTTACTGTGCTAAACATTAAGGATATAAAGAAATATTAAGTTAAACATTAACTGTGCTAAACATTAAGGATATAAAAGACATTCTCTGTTCTCAAGGCACTGACAGTCTAATGGGGCATAAAAAGAAGTAAGGGGAAGAAGAGCAGAGGTATGATGAAATCAGAAGAGTACATTAGGTTGGGAAATTATGAGATGGCCACCCTGGGAGCCCGCTTGGTCAGAGGTAGGATCCTGACAGAGGTAACATGTCCTAGTTCTTTCAATTCAGTATCCATATTTCTTCTATACTTCCACTAATTCAAGGCACGGTACAATACAAGGTCAAGAATCTGAGGTTCAAACTATTAAAGAGAGCAAACAAAGAGACATTAATCCTGAATAATAGAGATAAGGGTCTGAGACAGAAGAATTAGTGAATAGGAAGCAGACCCAGACAAATAAAGATCAAAACAGGTAGGTAGAGAATTCATAGTTTGGAACAAGATTGCCCGAGAGAAGTTAGTTACTTATAGAGGGGAGAGACACTGGAGATTTTAAGGCCTGACACTATCTAACGATTCTTTCTACTCCACCCTAATTACCAAGGGTAGCGATTGTATACCCAGGTGATCTATTCTTTCATAAACTCAAAATGAAATCATTAACTAATTTTTCTGCTATGGATCTGCCTTGAAGTATGAGAAAATGCTTTATATTTCAGATATCTGATGTCTCCCACTCCACTCAGAAGGCATGCTACTTGAAAGGACACAACATCTTACAAAGTGTGGTACATAGAAGTGCCTAGAGAATTTTATCTAGCTGTTTCATGAGCCACTGGGTCCAAAAAGAATGATCATCTGGAGGAACTTTTTCATATTGATTCTTTCTCAGATGGTTCACCCTGGTAGACATTGCGTTGCTAGATCAGTAGCGTATGGCAGTAATAGTTTTTTTCGAGGTTGATTGTCTTTGTGGGTACCTGTGCTCTGCTTGCATAGCCTTTAGAAACCAAAGGCCACCTCTAAACCACAGGAGTAAGACTTTAGTGGAAGCTCTTTATATTGACCAGATCCACCAGGTAAACTGACCAGCTGTGTATTTAATGTGAGATGTTTAGAAAGATCTCCCAAATGAAACAAAAACAGTACTTTTTCCTGCTCCATACATACATAAGTGCAAGTTTTAGATTTTTACCCTATACTATAATAATCCATCACTTTCCTCTTGTGGAAAATGCAATTTCACTGTTTAAAGATGTGTTCTGCTATAAAATACTAGAGCTCTGCTCTTTAAAATATTATCTTCACCATGGGTACTGAGAGTGAGCTCAGTGATTAACATTCTAAAATATATCAATAATTAATAGACCCAATCAAATGGAAGAAAGAAAAGTAACCTTATCGAGCACTCCAACAAGTCCTGATATGCAGAAAAGGGTGAATTGGGTAAAAGTGCACTTTTATGAGCAACAATGTGATAGGCTTGGATGGGTCTCACCAAGAATTGTAATCCTTAAGGTACAGAGTATATTTTCATATTTCTATAAAAACAAGGGGAAGAAACAAAATCATGAATCACCCAGAAAGTAATGGAGAGATGCATGGTGGGTGTCAATAGACCAGCATATTATCCATGATCGAGTGCATGAACAAAATGATAGGAAAGTCATCATCAAAGACATATATAAACAGGAATGGAGATTGAATGGTCAAAGCAAGATGGAGGGATAGCAGATGGAAAACCCCTGTGGTATACTGGTTATCCACATAATGCCAAGAGATCCAGAGGAAGGCTCCCAGATAATAAGTGGAAAGCTTATGGAGCATTTAGAGGAATACACAAAAGGAAAATGTGAATATAGGTTGGGTACTAAAATGCCAGAGAAGTAGTAATGATAAAGTAATGCTATACAAAAGCTATTACAATATTTTTCTTTGATTATTGAACATTTTCCTGGAAGCATGCCTCTCTAAGTATTATTTTAATCCTACCACTAATATTGGGATAAGGAAATTGAGGCCCCAAAAAGAGAAAAATTATATAAAATCATAGATAGATCTCAAAGACCAATTATTCTCACTTTCTTGTTTTATAAACTGTTTTTATCAGTTGGTTTTTGCTATGTCTCTATGGCCCAAGTGACATAAAAGTTTGATGCGATTATCTCAAATAAATATAAATTGAAAGTATTTCTACTCAGAAAAGGATGTAGATGCCTGGTGGAACAAGTATAACCCAATCTAAATCCTCTGGATATCTGTCCAATTTGTTGTCACAAGATATAAACTTAGGTTCCCTGTCACCTTTAAAAACTCAGTCTCCTATTACATTAAAAAAAGTTTCCTTATAGATAAAAAACCTTTAACTTTCCCCACTGTGGTTAGGCAATTTGATTTTCTGAATTATTTTAATTTTAAAACAAATCTTTCCATTTTACAAGTCAATTGGTCAAAAATAATTTAGTGGACACTTATTCTGTGCCTGCCATTGTCCTAAAAGCAGGAATGCAAAGAGAGTCCAAAACAATATGTGGACACTGTTTTATTGTATAGAGTGTCTTCTTTACTTTTTGTTTCTTTTTTATAAAATGTCTTATAGAAACAATGCAAAAGCAGCGAGTCTTCTAAAGGTTATGCCCGTATATTACTAGAATTGCTTTCCTAATTATGTTTTAATGTGTAGCTGAATGCTAATTGATTTTTGTTCAGAATGATCCTCTTAGAGGTTTTCAGTTTAATTAAACAGTAGTTCTTCATAATCCATTTCAGACAGAACTTTTCTTTATAATTAAACAGAAAAAAGCATTTAGCAACCTTATGCGAATTATTTTTGTAAGAAAGCCATCTACAAAACCAAACCCAAAACCAAAACAAAGAGCCAATTCTAACAGTGTTTTTTTTGAATGAGACCATAGTTTTTATAGCCTTCTTTGGCTGTCTTTGCATTACATCCCAGATGATATTTATCTAACTTTAATGAGTTTTGTACTAAAAACATGAAATTTCAAGGGCAATTTTTCTTTAGTATATTGAAGAAACTATTAAAAGGTACTTTTCTACATAGGTCAATGGATGCCATTTAGAGAATACGGACAATTACCAAATTATTAAGGCAAAAAGCTATAGTAACTATACATATTTTTGCCTGACTAGGAAGATAATTGAAACATAGGTGACATTTGATCAGCGTGATTCCCTCATTTCTTTTCCTACTTGCTATGTCTAGGTAGTGCCAACACAACCAATGGAAATGTAAAAAAAAATCAATCAAAATTATATATTCAGAAACTAATCTGGGAAATTGCCATGTTCAGTTGTTTTACTGTTGTATTCAGACTGGTTTTTACGTCATGCTGGGCAAGAGTAAATAAGACAGCTAGATGACATAATGCATAGAGTGACATAGAGAACTGGACCAGGAGTCAGGAAGACCTTAGTTCAAATTCAGCCTCAGGCCATTAATAGCTATCTGACCCTGGGCAACTATCTTAACTTCTGTCTGCTAAGCTCATCTGTAAAACAGGGGTAATAATAACATCTTACCTTCCAGAGCTGTGAAGATAAAATGAGTTTATATTTGCAAAGTACTTTGGAAACTTTAAAAAACTACAAGTAGTAGCTATTACTATAAAATAAAATTCAGTCAAACTCTTCTTTGGACCTGGGACAGCCCAAGGAAGAACTGAGACTGAGATGATATAGATCCATGAAATATATGGAAACTAGAGGTGAGCAAAGAACAATGAATCAAAGCCCCCAAAGCAATCAGGAGTCCCAAAGCAGTGAGGCTTGGTAGATAATATTGGTGTTGGTGTCGAAAAAGAGTTGGGTTTGAATCCTACCTCAGACATTTGTTAGCTGGGTGACCATTGGTAAGTGATGTAACCTCCCTTGGCCTCAGTTTACCTATCTTTAAAATGTAGGGGTTGGACTTGCATTCTGAGGTCTTTTCAGCTCTAAATCTATGATCCTTGATTATATCAAGAATTAGAGAGCAAAGTAGAAAATTTGTCAAATTAAATTTAAGAAATACTCATTAAATATCTACTACATGTGAGATACTCCACAATACCCTAGGGTTCCAAAAATGAAAAATGACCAGTCTGTTCCTTCGATGTAATGAGTTTGAACCAATTAATAGAACTAAACAAATACACAACTCTCATAATACTGCAAAAATACCTCACCTACTTATAGAGGTCCTCCCTCCAGCAATGCATGTCACAATGCTTCTCCAACTTAGTAAGTTGTTTTTAAGAGTAGCTGTTAACAAAATGTCATCACCCCACAACTAACATCATGGAGAGCCTCCCTGGCAGTAGCCTGTTCTCATTTACTAACATAGCCTGTTACCAGTCCTGATCTCAAGGCCATACACCAATTTGATAGTACGTTCTAGATCTTGTACCCCAAGCCTCTGTCCTGTACTATCTCAGGGTTACCTCTAAGCCATGATAAGGCTTTGGAAAAGGACATGAAATCAGTAGGTAATATTAAGGATATAGGAGAAGATGATCAATGGAGCAACCTGAAAAGATTTAATGAAGAAGAGGTCACTTCTAGCTTAGGAATTTAAGGAAGGTATCCAGGAAGAATATAAATGTTAAAACCTTCCTTGTTCCTGCCATTATATTTCTATCACTGCAGCTCAAGGTCAAACACGTTATTATTTGTTTTTGCCTTCTTTGCCACTCTGTTGCTTCACATTGAATTTTCCTTCCACTTTAAATCCCATCCCCTCCCTGCCCTGGGTCTTTTTCCACGAATTGTTGTCTGGCCATGTTTTTCCTACAACATACCTTTATTGTAAGTTTTTTGGATCTAATTGTGAGACTATATGTCTATTCCTATAAATGGCATCTTACTAGATCCAGCCCCTTTTTCCTGCCTAAGAAATATTTTGGAATTCAATAAAATAACAACATAGTTTGTCTGACCAAAAATAAAGGCAGAAAAATTAACATAATCCCATACTACAAGTCTGCACAACATATGGCCCATGGGCTGCTTTGCGGCCCGCCAAATGATTTTGGGTAGCCTGTGAAAAATGTAGGGTTGCTCCTGCACACTCTCCTGTTTGTCACAGGACCCCTGACAACCAACCATTGTTGGTCTGTCTCTAGTCTAACCTATCTGTGGCCCAAAGAAGTTCACAAGTTGTGTAGATCTGATGTACTACATTAGCAGTTTATTACACAGAATGAGTGGGCTCTGAAGAGAGAATGACATCGAGAAGATGAGATGAAGGACTAGGAAAGAATGTTTTTCCGATGTGGGTAAAATACCTGAAGCTAGAAAGGGTAGGATGAGATTGCAGAAAAGTGAGTAGTTCAATTTGACTGAATTCAAACAGGTGAGCAGCAAGAAGAGTGAACTGGGACATGACATGCTAGTGCAAAGATACCTGACATTAAGCGCTGTCTACCACAGACAGGAAGTTTTTTGTATTCCTACTACTGTAACAGGAATCTGTGCTTGACTTTTCTTGGTCCTGATTAGGTGAATCCCCTGAGGATTAAAGGATCATAGATCTAGTGTTGGAAGGCTCCTCAGAGGTCAAATAATCTATCAGTCTTTTTTTTTAATTGAGGATCTGAAGTCCAGAGATGATAAGTGATTCACCTAAGGTAACATAGGCAGAGAGATTTGCTTAACTGGTGGTCAGTCTTAACTTAGAAGCTTGAAACTCAATGACGGAGTCATGTTTTCCAAACTCTGGAAGGTCTTACAATATGCACAAAGGCAGCCTTTGAGTGTAGGCACATACTGAGTAGAGCAATTTATAAATATCATTACTGCTGCTTATGATATCTAGTGTTTTATCTATTTTTATATCCTTTCTTGAAGGATATGTTCCTCAAGGGAAACCATTTAACCTTAGTTATAGTTTCTCTAAAAATAGAGATGTTCATCTTAAAAGAGAAAAAAAATAGTAGCTAAATGGCTTGAGCTCTTTAGAAAAAGGAAATAAATAAAGCTTATTATAGATACCTTAATTAAGCTATAATTATATATTCAAATAAATGGGTAAATTTAAGCTCTGTAAGCCACTCCATTTAAAACTCAAATAATCCAACAACAACAAAAATTCTTGTACTAGCCTTATTCTATAAGAACTGCAAGGCTTTTAGGATAATTTCCTCATATGGAATCATAGACTGGAAGTCAGAAAATCTTCCCATCTGATGAAGAAAATTTGTCTAGGCAAGCCCTGCCCAAACATCAACCAGCCTGTGCCTAAGAATTTCTAAAAGCAAGGAGTTATGCTACCTTTTATGAGAAATAACAATCATTGTTAGAAAGTTTGGATCTGATATATTTTTATGTATGTCGGGGTTATTTCTGCATTTTCTCAAGGCAACACTCAAGCATGTGGCAATCTGGCCACTGGAAGATGCGTACCTGCCAGGGGCTGTGCCAGTGCACATGGTGCTTCTCCAAGCTGAAGTCTACCAGTTCCTCTGGCTATGGTAGGGTGCATGGCAGATCCTGGTATTGGCATTGGCCTGCTCCACCACTCTGGGGCTCAGGATCTCCCACTGGTTTGCTAAGGTAGGGCTTGCTGGTATGCTTCCTGTCCTGAAATGCGCTTCCCTTTTATGCAAGAGAGAAGGACCTTTCTTGTTGATCTTCCAAGTTTCTTGGGCTAAAAGCCTGCTTTACCCCATCTTTTCGCTAGCTCTGTTGTTCCAGGAATTGTTTCAGGGTATATTTTATAGTTGTTTGGAAGTGAATATGGGACAGTTATAGTAATATACTGCTTACTCTACCATCTTGGCTCCCAGAAGTATAAAACCCAACATTTTTTTTAAGTTTAAATATCACAGGTTTGGAATCATTGTTCTACAGATATCTAGTAAATACTATTCTAGCTTTTCTTTGAGATAGAACTTGCCTCAGTTCCTCATCTGTAAATGAGTTGGAAAAGGAAATGGTAAGCTACTCCAGTATCTCTGCCAAGAAAATCCCAAATGGGGTCATGAAGAGTTGTACATGACTGAAACCACTGAACGACTAAAATAAAAGGTTCTAGAGAAAAGAGCATTGGACTTTTAGCCAATGCTAGATCTGAGTTCAATTCTCAGCTCTAAAATGTAGTAATTAAATGACATCAGTTTCTTTAACTTTAAAATGGAGGTAAAACACTGACCACTTGAACCACAATTCCATTAATGTCACTTTCTTCATTATGGCAGTTGGGTTACCTTAGGTTCCTTAATGCTTCTCCAGTGTTTTTCAGTCTCTGGAAGATCCCATAAAACTGGGAATTGATTGATTGGTTGGGAAGACTTCAAAGACGGATCTTACCGATACATTAAAAGTCTGTCATTTGAAACCCAAACATACTGTATTAAGAAAAACTTCCCAAAAACTTTTTCTCCCAGGTTGTGAATTATTTTAGGCCCCAAGTAATGAAGCTCTCTATGGAGATGCAAAGGGGTAGTAGTCTACATCAGTAATGGGAGTGTCCTATTTAGTGAAATCACGGCTCTTCTGAGCTATAAATTAATGAACTAAAAAAAGGATTCATTAAGCTCTCACAGTGTAGCAAGTATTGTGCTAAGTACAAATGATACAGACACACAAGCCAAAAAGAATGCCTGTTCTCAAGGAGCTTACATTCTAATGAGGGAGAAAATTAATGAAGAAAGTGGTAACCATGTAAGGGTACTATGGTCCAGAAAGTTCTTGGGATGGTGACTGGGACCTTGGAGCCATACATTGACAGACCCTTTCCAGGAAGAATAGCAGAACCCTGTTTGATCATGATTCATTCTACAACAGAGGGGAATAATACCTACCCTAGAGCAAGGAAGCTGGAAAGGCTATGGAAGAAAAGGTTGGAAAATCAGGAGTGAAGAAAAAAATAGGCTGAGGCCTTTCATGAAATAAAGGTTGGGGGGGGGGGGCGGAGCCAAGATG
>CM053622.1:365512782-365542095 GCA_028646595.1 Phalanger gymnotis | reverse complement strand
GAATTGTAAAGCATTTAAGCCAAATCATCAACCTTTGCTATTCTTTATTTTATCTAAGTAAATATTAAGTGTGTCTTGATTCAAGTATATTCTGAAACTTAAGACAAAGATTAATGTGTGTGATGTTTTGTTTTGTTTTTCGTTTAAAGGTATTTTAGATTTCTTGTTCCTGGCATCGTTGTCAAAATGCACACTCTGATGCTTTATGTGTTCATGTAGGCCAAAGTGAATATCATAGATTTCAAGCTAGAGGAGACCTTAAAAGTCACTGGTTTGAGCTCCTTGTTTTACAGATGGGGAAACTGAGGACCTGAGAAATTAAGTGGCTTGCTGGACACCGTATAGGTTGGAGCACCATATAGGGGTGGAGCTGGCACTTGAACCATGACTTCAAATCCATGATTCTTTCCACCATGCCATGCTGTCAAGTTTATAAGCCTATTTGTTTTAGAAGTGACTAAGACCACAAAAGCACTAATTTGGTCAAAAGCAATAGAAGATTGACTTGAAGGCACAGGAAAACTAATCCTGGAATAACACAATATCAGGATGAGCTTAATACTTCACTTGAATTGTCATGGAGTTAACAATAGACATGTCATTTCCTATTGGTTTCAATATGTTACTAAAACTAGTCAAACAATTGGAGCCAGTGGCAAAAGTCATTTACATTTGCATAATTAGAGAGCAAATCGGTTTTCAATACAAAATGAGTTGAAAGCACTGAACAGAAATTTAGACCCAACGATTTTATATTTAGAGAAATGATGTGTCAATAAAAACAAGCATTCTGGGAATGAGCGCTCTCAGACAGGTGCTTCAGATACTTTGCTTCACAGTCTCTGGAAGCTCTGCTGAGTGACTCCAAAGGAAAGAAAGTCACTTCATAGAGAAGATTCATTTATGCCTTCTTATGGTGACCTTGAAGTCAAAATTCACTAAAGCTTTTTTACCACAATGTTAAGCAACCAGCTGGAAAGCAGAAAAATTCATTCACCTGGTAGACTTTTCTGTATAAGGTAAGACAACTGGATTGGCAAAATTTATGGCTGCGCTGACAAGTAGCTATGGGTTTTTACTGTTATATCAATACAATATAAGAATGAGCTCATACACACTGGCAGTTTGAGACTACAAAATTATGTCAGCATGTACCTCCTCAGTAGTATATTCATTTATGTAAAGGATATATGCTTGCATTTACAGCATCATTTTATTCAGTTCTTTGAACAATATATTTTACATATATACATATATATGTATAGGTGAGTTGGTATATTTGTGTGTGTGTGTGTGTGTGTGTATGTGTGTGATTACCTATGGTTTTACTGGTATAACGGGCTCCCAGAGAAGGGGCCTTTCTCTACCAATGCTATTCAACACTTTCTCTGCATGAGTCTTAGAAAGTGCTTTGGGAGATGGGGGGACATTTAAATGACTTGACCAGGATCACCTAGCCAGTATCAAAGGTAGGACTTAAATTCAGGTCCAACTGGCTTCAAATCTACCTTTCTATCCAATATATAACACTGACTGTAATATGTACAGACATACACTGAAAAGGTAAAGGAGTAGAATAAACACATCAAAAATGGAATGGACTTGCCAGAATTTCTATATGGATCTATTTCCATAATCACAGATGGTTGAATCACCATATTTGAATTCCAATGCTTTAGTACCTGCCATGCTTTATCCACAAGTGCAAATGGCAATTATGGAGATGAAATTGGGAAAGGGCTGAAGCTGATGGAGCATATATAGAAGATATCCGCATTGAAAATGGTATAATTTTGAACTAAAGGATCAATTTTCAAGATACTACAGAGGGGGAAGATGGCAAAAGAATGGAAAGATATAGTCAGCCAATCATTGAACCCGACGCCAAAATGAAATGGGTTTAAATAATTCTTCTGATATTTAGTGTCTAGGTGAACATGGACAATTCATTTTCCTCTCTAAGCCTCAGTTTCTCCATCTACAAAATGTAGTGCCTATGTACAGGGCTGTTGTGAGGCACAAGTGAGCTGATGCATATAAAGTAAAATTTTAAAGTGTTACATAAATACCAGTCACTATCTTTATTGTTATTATGATTGTTAAAAGCAGCATGGTTTAGTGGATGTAGAGATAACTTTGGAGCCCAGATGACCTTGGTTTAAGTCTTGCCTCTGATACATATTGGGTATTTAACCCTGTATATGCCTCTTTATCTCTCAGCACTCTGATACTACAAGTTGGAGAGAAGGTGCCAATTTGCTTTGGTAAAGCTAATTTCCTCATTCTGTAGTTCCCTGTGCCAATTCAATCATAAATGTGTTCATTACTACTACTACTACCACCACCATCACCACAACCACCACCACCACCACCACTACTACTACTACTACTACTACTACTACTACTACTACTACCACTACTACTAATTTTCAGGAAATGCTGAGCCGTACTTCTGTTTTTATCTTTATAAAATCTTTTTGAAATGGTCTACATAAATGTTGAGGATATCCTTGATGAAAATATGAAAAAGGAATAGATAAGAACTGTCCTCAGCAGACACAGAACTCATCACTGGACCACTACTCAAAGTCTTTACAGACTAGTAAGACCAATCAGAGCTTATATTTCCTATAAATGGTAAGATCTATCAGATGCCATTGTTTCCCAATTACGTAAGTTCAAAGATGTTACAAAACCATGTCAGTGAGATTCATGACCATGGAAAAGAGGTTTAACAAGTCAGTCGGGAAGGGGCTGCGGGAAGAGGTAGGAGATTTCAACCTACAATTGGATGGGAAGCCCATTGGCTTACTCTAATAGCCTCAAATAGACAACTATTATGTCCATTAATTTTGGGTCACGATTGAATAGGAAAAGGACAATTGGGTTTACTGCTTTTGAAAATTGCAGAGGACATTTTCTGAAATAACTCCTCTGGCACAACATCAGTCATTTTATGCCATTTTTTCCCAGTGATGCTATATAGCCTGGAATGATGAATACAATCATCTGCAAATAAGCAAAATTGTTGATAACTCAAAGGCAGTGGAAGGGTGCATAAAGAGTATCAATGGGGTTCAGAATATTAACAATAATGACTGATATCTGGTATTATAAAGGAAATTTATCACAAGAAAAGGTAGGTTGGTCATGTACAAAGAGCATAGGATAAAAAAGAAGCAGATCTTGAGCTGTACTTCTGCCCATTAAATGTTAAAAAAAAGTTCTAGAGTTCAGTTTGATGGTAGATACTATATGAAGAATCTATGAGTGTGTGAGCCAAGATCAGCCAGGATCAGAATGTATGAATGGGTTGTTACATGCAATGGTAAAGGGAGCATTGGCATTAATGAAATCATGGATCCATCAAAGTATTAAAGTATTATCGGTATAGTTCATTGGGAAGGTTCACAACTCTACGCTGAAAAAAATGACCAATACATGAAGATGCTGACTAGCATGTCATCTGGCTTGTCATAAAGTTATGTATCTCATCATCTATCATAGCATTTAACAGTGATTGTGTTAAAAGCCATATACTTGGCTTTCCAAATAATTATTCAGTACTTCTAAAGATCTATGGTGCTATTTTTATCAGTGCAGACCAAAGACATTGCTTGTGATTAATGGGAGCCATCTCAAGGAAAGAGGGCAAAGGGAAGAAAAAAGACAAAAGAAGAAATTTACATGTTAATTTTGTTGCATATTTGAAAGGAATAACAAGTTATGCATAGTAGATTTGCAGTTTCATGTACAATCATCTTTTTCATTGTACTATGTTATGGAAATGCTCATTTCATTCCAAAAATTAAAAATAAAAATTTTTTAAAAGAAAGTTTCAAGAGATGCTATGGTCAAAAACAAAGCACTTGATGGCCATATTCTAGAGATGAACCATCATAGACTTAACTAGACTGGTCCTCAGGCCACAGATATTAATTACAATGAACCGAATGGCTTTTGTTATAGAATCTTTAGGCTTAGGTTTACTAGAACTTTCACTCTGTAAATCAAGGAACACCCTCATTCTATGATGGAGCATTAGATTAGGACACTGAAACTCAGAGAACAAAAATGACCTGCCTGTAGTCATGCAGCTTCACATCTAACATTTGAAGCCCAAACTTCTGATGTAAATGCTCCTTTCAGTACACCAAAAAAGGGAAATAGTAAATAGGCTCCTTTCCCCAAATTCACTTTGGAATAGATAGATAGATAGATAGATAGATAGATAGATAGATAGATAGATAGATGTATGTATATGTGTGTATGTACATATACACATTATATACCGAAAGTAAATAAAGGACGAGTAATGTTTTGTTGAGAGGTTAAGTACTAGTGCTTTGGAAGATCATGAGAGATGCTGTGTAGGAGCAGCTTAAAGAAGGCTAGGTAAGGACCTCCAAAAGCAGAGGTGAGGAGGGAGGACACCCTATACAAAGAGCACAATCTGATCAAAGGCACAGAGATTGGGAGATGGAATATTGTATGTAAGCAACAAAAAGAAGTTCAATTTGGTTCAAACATGTGGTGTGTATTGGAATGGAATATATAATATATTTAGAAACAGTCTGTGGACAGATTGTAAAGGATTTTAAATGCCCAGCAGCAGTTTGTATTTGATCCTGAAGACAAAGAGGAAGTCACTAATACTTATCCATCAGGGAAGTGAACTGGTCAAGACGGGATTTAAGAAATATCAATTTGGCAGGTGTGTTGTCATGGCATTTAAAGAGAGTAAAGACTTGATTTATTTATTTCTTTTAAATCTCTATTTTTTTTAGATTTATTTTTAGTTTTCAACTTTTATTTCCACAAGATTTTGAGTTACAAATTTTCTCCCCATCTCTCCCCTCCTCCCCACCCCAAGATGGCATGTATTCTGATTCCCCCTTTTCCCAGTCTGCCCTTTCATCTATCACTCCCCTCCCCTCCGCATTTATCTCCTTTCCTCTTACTTTCTTGTAGGACAAGATAGATTTCTATACCCCATTTGCTATATATCTTATTTCCCAGTTGCATATAAAAAACAAGGTTTTAAATTTTTTTTTAACATTTGTTTTTAGAACTTTCAGTTCCAAATCCTCTCCCTTGTTCCCTCTCCACCCACCCTCCTTGAGAAGACAAGCAATTCAATATAGGTTATACATGTACAATTATGCAAAACACTTCCATAATAGTCATGTTGTGAAAGACTAACTACATTTCCTTCCATCTTATCCTGTCCCAGTCAATTTTCTCCTTTGACCCTGACCCTTTTCAAAAGTGTTTGCTTTTGACTACCTCCTCCCCTAATCTTCCCTCCCTTCTATCATCCCCCACTCTTTTCCCCTTCCCCCCTACTTTCCTGTAGGGTAAGGTACCTAATTGAGTGTGTATGTTATTCCCCCCTTAAGCCAAATCTGATAAGAGCAAGATTCCCTCATTCCCTTTCACTTACGCTCTCTAACCCTTCCATTACAACAGCTTTTTCTTGTCACTTTTATGTAAGATAATTTACCCCATTTTATCTCTTCCTTTCTCCTTCTCCCAATATATTCCTCTCTCATCCCTTAATTTTATTTTTTAGATATTCATATTCATATTCATATTCAATTTACCCTGTGCCATCTGTCTATATAGATAGATAGATATAGATATAGATATATACATACATATATCTATATATATATATATACATATATATATGTAGTGTGTGTATGTGTATGTATATGTACATGTATATGTATATGTATGAATATTCCCTTCAACTACCCTAATACTGAGAAAGGTCTCATGAGTTACAAATACCTTCTTTCTGAGTAGGAATGTAAACAAAACAGTTCAATTTTAGTAAGCCTCTTATGATTTCTCTTTCCTGTTTACCTTTTCATGCTTCTCTTGATTCTTGTATTTGAAAGTCAAATTTTCTATTCAGCTTTGGTTTTTTTCATCAAGAATGCTTGAAAATCCTCTATTTCATTGAAAATCCATATTTTTCCCTCAAGTATTATGCTCAGTTTTGCTGGGTAGGTGATTCTTGGTTTTAATCCTAGCTCCTTTGAAATCCAGAATAACATATTCCAAGCCCTTCTGTCCCTTAATGTAGAAGCTGCTAGATCTTGTCTTACCCTGATTGTGCTTCCACAATTGTTTTGAATTGTTTCTTTCTGGCTGCTTGCAATATTTTCTCCTTGACCTGGGAACTCTGGAATTTGGCTACAATATTCCCAGGAGCTTTCTTTTTGGGATTGTTTTCAAGAGGCAATTGGTGGATTCTTTCCATTTCTATTTTACCCTCTAGTTCTAGAATATCAGGGCAGTTTTCCTTGATAATTTCTTGAAAGAAGATGTCTAGACTTTTTTTGACCATGGCTTTCAGGTAATCCAATAATTTTTAAAATATCTGTCAGTGGTTTATCCAATGAGATATTTCACATTGTTTTCCATTTTTTCATTCTT
Source organism: Phalanger gymnotis (assembly GCA_028646595.1). Classification (NCBI taxonomy): domain Eukaryota; kingdom Metazoa; phylum Chordata; class Mammalia; order Diprotodontia; family Phalangeridae; genus Phalanger; species Phalanger gymnotis. Next base: position 365,535,651 of record CM053622.1, on the reverse strand, counting down.
TTGGTTCTGTTTTACAATTTCTTGATTTCTCATAAGGTCACTAGCTTCCATTCCACTTGTTCCATTCTAATTTTTAAGGCAATATTTTCTTCAGTAGTCTTTTGGACTTCCTTTTCCATTTGGCTAACTCTGCCTTTTAAGGCATTCAGAGGCAAAAGACTTGAGGCAAGGAGATTAATTAGGAGACTTGATGATGATGGCCTAAACAAAATATGCTGTGAGTAGAAAGAAAGGACTTTATATGAGAAATGTGGAGATAAAGTACATAGTACAAAATTTGGCAATCACATATGTGGGATGAGGAAGAATGAGGAGTCGAAGATGACTCTAAACTTTCAAATATCACTGACTAGAAGGTTGGTGTCATGTTTTGCAGCATCTTGAACCAACACTTTTTCTCCTTTGGTCAACTCAGCTCATCTCAAAGCCTCCTAAGATACACCAAGGATGATTTCATTTGACTGGTAGAATCAGATGAGCTCAAATTTACTCATGAACAGGTTGAGGAATAGTATGAGCCAAGTGGATATAACCTCAACCACCTAATCAATCAATAACAGTAGTGAAACTAAATTTTAAGATGCATGTTTCTAAATTCATTAGGGGTAAAAAAAAATGACATCTGTCAAGAAAATAAACAATTTGTTACTCTGCTTCTGAGGAAGTAGGGGAAAAAGGATAAAGTAGAGAACTTTATGAAAGCTACAGAATTTTCTTGTTCTCATATTGTTCAAGTTATCACTTGAACAGAAAGATGAATTTTAAAATGTCATAAAACGTAACTAGGCATGAAGTAAGATAAATTCACTAATAAAGATAGCAGATACCTAACAAATTTCAATGGCTATTAAAATTGTATATGTCAGGTACAATTATAATTTTTTTTCAAAAATCCCTAGAGTAATTCTCATTGTGTCTAGGTAACATTAAAATTATTTTAGTGTATATGAGAAAAGGGACTAAGTTCAGTCTTTTTAGAGTAGCCTTTAAAAAAACATACAGTAGTCCAGCAACTTTCATGATTATTTTCTTTTTTCTATAGTATTTATTCTGCTGATGGAAAAATAGCATCTCAAACTCAGCAGGCTAAACACTGAAGAGGATGCCATTGTTTGCTATTTTTAGATTTCTTATTCCATAATTCTTTGTTTTTAAGAACCTAGATTTTTGGAACACATTGAGCTATAAAGGCCCTAAGAGACATATTAGATCAGGTTTCAAGGCTTAGAGGTGCCCTCAGTGCTCCAAAAATTCCTGCATCCTGATTCAGGGGAAACTTGGAGCAAGAAAGATTAAAAACCCTACACCAGCTGAGCATGAGGTGCCTTGGGAATCTTGGCCCCACACTCAGGTATAGGGCTTTATCATACCTCACCCAAAGCAGAGATGGAGCTCACCAGTTAACATCCTGCTAGCCCATTCAATTTTCAAGAAAGGACAAATCCTACAAATCCATCATTTCTCCTCAATTATTTGAGAGGCTGTAAAGAGTAAGGTGAATATGTTGGTGATCACCATTTCCTTATAGTACAATGGCAGCCAATACAATGGATTTGAAATGGCTTCCACATTCTAACTATGAGGGCAAACTACACGGAGCATAGTGTATCACACAAAGTAAGTATTTGATACATGTTTGCTGAGTGATTTAATTATTAAATCTTCTTTCCTTTAGCCATTATTTTTACATTTTATTTTTTTCAATAAGTGAAAACTTGCCTTCTCTCCCTCATGCCTCCTCCTTGCCCCCATTGAGAAAGAAAAGAAATAAATCTCTTCTCACAAAATGCGTATAGTCAAGCAAAAGAAGATCCCAAATTGGCCACCGCACACGTGTGTGTATATAGATAGAAAGATATAGACACACAGTATATATATACATATATGTATACATGTATATATACGTAGGTACGTATATGTATGTGTATGTATATGTATGTATATACACATGTACATATATACATATACATACATGCACATATATGTATATATTTTATGCATCATATATTTATATGTGTATGTTATATATAAGCATATCCGTGTGTATATATGTGGTGGGTATATTTGTATATACACACATATACATATCGGTTATGATGTATGCATATGTAATAAATATGACATATATTTATGTACAGGAAGCTAGGTGTTACAGTGGATGTCACTGAGCCTAGAGTCAAGAATACCTGAGTTCAAATCTGGTCTCAGGCATTTACCAGCTATTTGATGCCAGACAAGTCATTTTAACCTCTATTCACCTCAATTTCCTCATCTGTAAAATGGGGATAATAATAGTACCTACCTCCCAGAGATGTTAGGAAGATCAAATGAGATAATAATTATAAAGTACATAACAGTTCCTGGCACATAGTAAGCACTCTGTAAATACTAGCTATTATTAACAGTATATGTGTGGGTAACAGTTTTCATCACGAATCCTCTAGAATTATGGCTGGTCATGGTGTTGATCAGAGTTCCTAAGTGTTTCAAAGTTGTTCATATTTATAAGAGTGATGTTATTATATAGACTGCTCTCCTGGTATTGCTCATTTCGCTTCACATCAGTTCATAGAAGCTTTCCCAGGTTTCTCTAAAACTACCACTTTCATCATTTTTTAATGGACAATAGTATTCCATCACATTCATATACCATAACATGTTCAACCATTCCCAATTGATGGGCACCTCCTCAGCTTCCAATTTTTTGCCGCCATAAAAAATCTGATTGGAATACACACACACACACACACACACACACACACACACACACAGAGGCACACATACATATATGTACACACATATACAAATATACATATACAACACATATACATACATAGAAACAAACATATAGGTTCTTTTCCCCTTTTCCTCTTTATGTGATCACTTTGGGGTATAGCTTTGTGGTATTGTTGGATTAAAAGCTACGAACAGTTTGATGACTTTGGAGGCATGGCTCCAAATTGCCTTCCAGAATGACTGGACTTGTTCACAGCTTCATCAATAGTGCTCTAAGATGCCTGTTTTCCCACTGGCAAACTTTTGAATACTATTCATATTTTTGTCCAAATAGGAGGAAAATGGAACTATTTCAATGGATTATTTTAGCTAAATAAGAAATTTCATGCAATTGTAGAATAACTCAAATGCAAGCAAAAGCACTTGTGGAATTTCTCCCAGTGGGTTTATGCAAGTTTAGTTTCAAATGTGCTTTGGAGAAGTGACTGGTTAAGTCATGAACCCTTCCATCTGTTTTTCATTTATCCTGCTGTGGACTTATTGCAGCAACAGTCACTGGAGTGTGTAATAATTGAAAGACAATTCAGTTGTCTGAAGCCATTTTATAAACTAAGTTTGACATTCCAACTTAACTGTAGAACATCATCTAAGACCCATTTTTATCCAAAAGGAAACAAATGATTAAACCAACAAAAGTGAAAACTGTGAAGACAGATGATTGATTGCTCATACTTTCCCAGGCTGGGCCAGCTTATTAAATCATAAAACAGACTGACTTTTATAGACTTTTCCCCAAAATTCTTTATTTTTTTCTGCAGGTTATTTTAAAGAAATACCCTGTGTAGTCCTTTAGTAACTTTACCTAGCCAGAATCAATAGTGATGAAAAGACATCTGAATAGTTTTGACAATGTGTCATGGAATAATAATAATTTTTTTTTAAAAAGAGCCTGGTTTTTAGAGTTAGATGTCCTGTATTCTAACTTGGTTCAGCTATTTACTGTCTGTACAGCCTGGAGTAAGTCATTTACTTTTTCAGATACTCCATTTTTTAAGTTGTACAATGGTACTGTTGGCTAGATGACCTATAAAGTTGTCTAAGTTTCCTTCTAGGTCTAATTCTACACTGGAGGGTCTGGAGCTGTCCAACAAAAGAATTTATTTTTAAATTCAATTTGAAAAATATTTATTAAATACTTACTATATATAGAACAGTATGCTAAGCATGAGGAGAGATAAAAATGAGAGAAGTTATAGAGCTTGCAATCAAATGGGAAATATGACATATGCATCTATAACTGCAGTATCAAATATTGCATGAGAATTATAAAGCAAAGGCTATTCAAAGGTAACACAATGCAGACCCAAAGATGCAAAATGGTCAAAAGATGCCAAGATGAAAAATACTAGGAAAGATGAAGAGAATTTGCATAGTACCTTTCCTCTGATATTACCTTCCATTAACACCATTTATCTTGTATATATAGTTGTGCGTTTTTTTTGTTTTTGTTTTGTTTTTTTTTTTTCTGTCTCACCAATTACAATGTGAGCTCTTTGAAAACTTCAACCATATTTTTTGCTTTTCTGTGTAGCCCCAACTCTTAGCATAGTGCCAGGCACATAGTAAGCTTTTTGACTGACTGACTGTCAACCGAGCAAGAATGGACAAAATTTTATAATAAATTGCAAGTTAAAAGGGGTATCTCAAGGAATTGAGATTTCGGTATGCTATATGGAGTGACTTAAATACTCCCACTTCAATTCAGTAAACATCGCAATTAGCTATTACTACGGCCAAATACCTAAGTTCAATACAGCACATGAGCCTTCTTTTAAAAAATAAGTTTGTAAGGTATTGAAGATAACTGAGCGTCAAAGAAGAATCCAAAGGAAGTGGATTCAACTTGGATATCTTCAAGCACAGAAGCTTCCATAAGTAGTTCCCATTAAGAAATGAGACTTGTTATGCTGGAATCTAGAAAGTCAAACTAAAAGCCCTGGTGATGGAGAGGGGTTAAATGAGTGAGTAGTCACAGGGGGACAGATTTCAACTCAACATAATGAAGAGCTTCCTATCAGCTACAATTATTCCAAAATGGAATTAGCACTCTTTAGAGCCAGTGAGTTCCCTGTTGCTAGGTGGAATGAACACTGGTTGTAGATGCTAGAAAGGGTAGTTGCTTTGTGTCATTATATCATGAACTCTGAGATCTATTCCAAGAGCTAAGAGTCTAGGGTTCTCTCATGAGAAGAACCTTCTCTGGAGGCAAGGCAATGGGCTGGCAGATATCTGTGGGACTGTTCAAAACCTCATTTTCTGAGACTGAATATCTATTAAGACTTTGGATATTATACAGCAAATATAGTTCAATTACCATGAGACAATATCTCCAGCCTTACTGATTTCTTAAAGTCAAAATTCCTTCATTAACATTAATTAAATGAGGCAGACAACCTGAGGTCAAACCCTGACAATGTCATTTCCTCCCTGTGTGAGCTTAGGGAAGCTGGGGCCTCAATTCTCTCATCTGTAAAATTAGAGAGTTAGACTAGATGGCCTCCAAGTTTCCTTATAATTCCAAACAAATAATCCTTTGAACAGTCTATATGAACTGAAGCCGTCTGTCTGTTAATCTATGATCTTACCTTATAATCAGTCCACCCCTATTCACTTGCGTGATGATTTCTCCTAATACCTAAACACATCCATGATCTCATTAATTTGAAAATTCTCTTCAATAAGGAAAATTTTGTATATTTGTGTATATGGATACACACGCACACACACACAAACTACCCACACCTGTACGATTCTTGTCCGCGTCCTCCTACAAATTCAACATTGGTGAGAGAGGGGCCTCCCAATGTTATTAATGTTTTCCTGGTTTCTTCTGATATTGAAAGGATACCTATAGATTACTCTGGCTGTCTATCTGTTATCCTTCACTGTGACAGGATGACCAGCTCAGTCAGTAAGTCAATAAACTTTTATTAAGCACCTGCTATGTTCTTTTCCTAGCATATATTGTCTTTACGGCATCTTTCACTCATATTCTTTAGGTTCCCTCACTGGTTATGTACTACTACATACTACACTACATTACTGCTACACTACCCTAGTATAGGCATTAAAAGAATATTTCAGTAATTTGTTGAAGATGAACAAGCTTCTCTGGAAACCTTGCATTTTCTTCTGAGATTGATCTGCTTGCGAAAGGAAAGAAACGCAATCAAGAATATATCTATCTTATTCAGGCCTCAATGTTTTTCAGTCTGTAGTATCTCATAAACTGTGGAAATGTTAACATTTTTATGAACTAGAATCATCATTTTAAGTAATTATAATAAGCCAAAAATGGGCATTGCTCTAATCTATGTGCTTATGAAAAATCCCTTTCAACACTGTATTTATTCTTTTCAATTTATACATTGCTTCCCTGGGAATCTATCTCTGTATGGATGGAAAAGTGAAATAAAAATAATTTCTCAGTTAAGATGATCCATGTGAATGAAATATTTAATCACCTGGTATTACAAGAAATATGTTTTGGGACTGGGATCATCTTGTTTGATTTTATATACATATATATATATATATATATATAGTTAGATAGATAGATAGATAGATAGATAGATATACCAAATCAATTGTATAATTAAAAAGTCTCTACTTTGTTTCATTTTTATAGTCAGAGAATTGATTTTCAATTTAAGATTTTTTTTAAATGAACTTCAAACCACAGTGGCTCCCCTCTCCTCCCTGTCATCTTCCATGGAAATTCTCAGTTACACATACAATAAATGGAGTCCAACTATTCTGGCTCTTTAATATTAAAATTAACCATCTGTCTGCCTTAGATATCTTCTAGTCCAATTGACTCATTTTGCCAGTAAAGAAAGTGAGTCCTAGAAATATGAAATGATTCAGTAAAGCTCACATGGGCAGTAAGTAACAGAGCCAGGATTAGAACCCAGGCCCCCTAATCCCAAAAGCAGAATCCCTCCTACTCCACCAAGCTTTCCTTTGAAGGAGGAGATGAATAATGAGGAAACTCCAGGGACTCTCAGTGTTGAGACCAGCCAGACTGGCACAACAAGCCTGTGTTGGTGTTCTCTCAAAATCGACAGAATTGTCTCTGTGTTGAAATCATGCCATGGCAACACTTCCTCAACACCCTCATGTCATGTCTTTCAAACCTCCTACCTCAAGCTTAGACTATAACTAGGATTAGCTAAGAACAATTACTAGAATTTTCATGGAAATGGTGGCATACACATGTCATGATAAGTGTTTCCTTACACACAATTTTATATGTTGCAAATTTAGCAAATTCAGCATTTACTAAACACCTACTATGTGTGAAGCTTTGTTAAGGCCTGGAACAAAGTGAATATACAGTCGAGTTGCACATCATGCAAGACTTCCATAGTTTTCTATATAGTTAAGGGCCATAAGGCAGCATACAAATTCCTATAGTACAGAATAAAGATCAGTGCTCTAAGGGAGTGATAAAGAAGGAACAATGAGAGATCCAGTAGCCAATGGTAATTTAGAGCTGGAGGTATGAAAGTGTTAATTCGTTTAATGCACAAGTGAGGGTAAAGAAACATGAGGAAGTGTGAGGTATAAACAAAGGAGAAAAACATGTTTTTGGATGAGATCTCGAAGCAGATGGAGAATCGATGAGGCAGATACATCATGAGAGAATAATTGGTTACCAGCATAGACATCTAGCTTTTTCCAATTAAAAATACAGGTTTATTTCAATGTACTTTTTGGCCTTTAAATAAGATAAATGTTTACAACTTTAGACTCCACTACTATATATGACCACCAAGTTTTATTTTTGCAGGAAATATGAAGCTTTGGAAGCCCGGCTAGGTGTCCTTGTAAAATGTTGGAGTTAAACCAGTTGACAGGTGGATTGTAAGCAAAGCTGTGAAGGACACATTCAGAATCCAAAGCTAAAACTAAGGGAGGAAGCAAAAGTCATGTTTTTATGGGAGGAAATCACCAGAACTTTAGAATGTAAGATAGGTTCCATTTACATGGAATTCCAAGAGCACACCATTAGAAAACTGTAACTCAGTGACACTGGCCTTCATGCTCTCCACAACACCCCATCTGCCAGCTCTGGCCTTTTTGTTGACTGTCCCCCATTCTTGGAATACTTTCCCTCTTCACCTCTTCCTCCTGGCTTCCTTCAAGCCTCAGCTCAAACCCCCCTTCCTCAAGAGGCCTTTCTTGGCCACCCCCCCCCCCACCCAATTCCCCATCCTTACTCCCTGCTAGTAACTTCCCTCTGAGATTGCTTCCAATTTTTTCTATATATGCCTTGTGTATGTATACTTATGTGAGTGTTGCCTTCCCCATTAGAATGTTAACCCCTCAAAGACAAGGGTACTTTTTAAAAATTCTTTATGCCTCTACCATTTGGCATAGTGCCTGGTTTTTAATAAGCAATTAATAAGTACTTATTGACTTGACTATAAGCAATCTCTTCTTACTGGGTTCATGGTTTTCCTTTCCTTGTCCTCAATTTACCATTTCCTAACTTGTATTATAAATATTTATTCTAATCTAGTTCTTACATCTTTCCCTCCCCCCTTAGCCCCTTTAAAGAAAATTGTTATTTCTTACTTGACTTCTACTTCATCAATGCCCAAACATATCCTTCCTCTCTCTGCTACCTAATGAGCGTTCTCTTTCACTAGACCTCAGAAGAAAAACTAAAAAACAGTCCAGCAAACCTAGCCAATATTTGTCTGACAATCATGCCTGACATTATATGCAATTATCCACATCCATAGTGATCTACCTTTGTAGGTAGATTAAGAGAAGAGAGACAGGCACATTTTTCCAACTCTCCTTGGGAGCTAGGATTGGTCATTATTAGTTTGTTGTGTTCAATTTCATGTTTTGTCTTTCAGGATTTAGAATGAGCAGCAAGTAATGTGTCTATCTTTTATCATAGTCCTTCTGCAAGAGCTATAGTAATTAAGGATAATAACAGGGAGAGTGTGCCGAACGTATCCTAACTGACTAAAAGAGAGCTCTAAGAGAATCGAATACTCCATTCATGAGATCTTTTTCCTTGAGCCTGATATGCCTCCAGAGCTCCCACTATGAACCAGCCCTGGCCTGGTGTGCTTACCTCTAAGATATCTCTCCATTAAACTCAGGATCTGCTACTTGCTTCCTGATTTGGTGATGCTGCCCCAGGTTCCTATGTCTGATTATTCTTCTACAAACTGCATCTCACCCTTTCTTCCTCTAGTAACATCATCCCTAAGCCGCCTGCTTTTCTCCTGACCAATAGCTCTTTGATGGCTGGTGCTCTCAACCTTTTTATACTCAGACTCAACCTGCCCTGCTAATTATCTTCATTATCTCGGGCCTGGTTGGATGTCAATTTAACTAATAAAAGCATGTGATATTTTCTTCTCAGATTAAATGAACTTATTACCCTGAGGACTCACAGTATGACCTATGGCTCAGCCTCTGTATGGTGACATGCGTGGTAGTAAGACTCGGGTGGGATAAAGACCTAATCCTTAGTGTATTTTATAAGGTGCTAAAGACCATAGGAAATAATAGGAATTTAACTCCCATTCTTGATAAGGATGGTAAGAAGGCCTACATTTTGAGTAGATGTTGGCAACAACGAATAGCCAAGTAAGGTAATCTCTGCTAAATATAGGAGAGATGGAAGAGCTGCACGAAAGCAGTTCAGAAAAGGCTTTTTTAAATTTCTTTTGCCTTATTAGAAGCACTATTTAAATTGATTATTTTCTAAAAGTTCCAGGATGCAAAAGACCTTTAGCTTTTAGCTCTTTAAAAGTTCCTGGTTAATGTGTTCCTTTAAAAGCAAATTTGCCTCTGTCAGAAAAATAGGAAGATTAGTACCTCTTCATGTGTCAGTGGGTTTGGTAATTATGAGTTATTTTATTGAGCAGTCTGATAAGCATATAAATCACTTGAAATGTCAGCACATAAATATGTTGATCTTGGCTGTATTAATGCTGTTGAATCCCTTTTCTGCTTATCCTTTGCTAAGGAGCTTACGATCCCTTTTATGGTCAATTTTGGTCCCCATCAAAAATTGTGATGTCCAAATGAGAGAGGTGGCAGGTTTCTGTGAATGGGGGGAAGGGTAAGCATGGTACAAACAAGTGCACATTATGTGTGGACAGAGGATTGTGTAAAATGGAATTCTCCAGAAGTTTGTCAGGTGTACAATTTACTATGCCAGCCTATCTGACATTCTGCTTTCTAGTAGACATTGATTTATATTAGAACGAATTTTACTTGGACTTTTCCCTAATAAACTAGATATACGCATTTGTTCCCTTGAGCCACCCTTAAAATGATTTTTTAAATCACTGAAGTATGAAAAAGGATTTGTTACAAAATCTTTCATGGACTGTATGTTGATTGAGAAGTCCTTTCTTTGCAAATAAAATACAAAAAGGATTTCCAGCCTTGGGGGAAAATATTGAGCCTTTGTACATTGGACCTTTGTGAGAATAACAAAACTAAAACAGCATAAACCATGTAAAAGATTAAGGTATAGGTGGCAAACATTTTTCAGTTATATGCCAGGAAACAAAAAAGATCTGCACTTTTTAGAAATGGAAAATTGATTTTTATCATCTACATTTTCCAGAGCATCTAAAAGGTGATTTAGGAAGTTCCTTTCCAGGTTTTTGAGGCTACAGAATTGCTGGAGAAACAGTTTCTATGTATCTTAAGATGCACAGACATATAAAAGTCCTAAAGTTAAGATACCAACTTTACCAAAAGTTATTGGGGAAAAATATATTTCCCTGACTCAGCTAATTTAAATGATAATAGCATCTTTCAGATGCTCTATGAAGAAATGGTACAATAAACTAGAACATACAACACACACACACACAAGGATATGTGGGTATAATAAAACCTACAGTGTATCCTAAAAGTTTTAAGCCAATAAAGCTTAAAACTTCACTAAGACTTCTGGGAAATGGGATAGTGTGTGTGTGTCTGTCTGTCTGTGTGTCTTTGTGTGTCTTTGTCTTTCTGTCTAAACACACACAAAATTTTAACCAACTCTAATCCAGTTTCTAGTTGTAGTAAAATTTTGTTTAAAAAAATCATATTAAGAATCATATGCAGAAACCAGAAGGCCATTTAGCAAAGTGTCAGCCTATCTACAATTTTGTATAGAAGAATTGCCCAGATACAGAGAAAAATGATAATGACCATTTAAAAATTAAATTGTAAGGCCAGGACGGGCTTTCACAGTCATCTAGTCCAACATTCCCCTTTGACAGAATAGTAATCACACATTTGAGGCAGCAAAGGAAAATATGAGTTCAAATCCTGCCCTCTACCTCATATTAGCTGTATTACTATGAGCAGATCAATTAACCTCTGAGTGCCCTCAGGTAACACTATCTAAGTTAAGACTACAACTTAATGAGCTGGTGGGATCTATATTGGTAGACAGAATACCCTTCTAAGGAATCCCCTATGCCAATGAACTTACAGATCAAATCAATAAAAAATAAATAAGCACATACATTTATATTGAACTTTTGGGTTTTAAAAAGCACTTTGCTCCCACTTGCCAAGTGACATGGGTTGTACAAGTATTATACTTTTCATAGATGAGGAACCTCAGGACCAAAGAGGTTGGAGGTAAGATGATACCCTTTTCTAATTTGAAAAAAAGGAATAAACTACTTAGAAAATAATTATATTTCTTTTTCGACTTTTTTAATTGAGTTCAATCAAGGTAATAAAGTGTGTAATAAAACATTGTAAAAGATTATTTGCTTTATAGAATTTGCTGCAATGTAATCAAAGAAACATAGACATTGCTGGCTGACCTCTATGGACTCAAAAAGTTAGCAGCTACAAGGAACATTGAAACAAATTTAGTTCAGACTTGGCATTTTACAGATGAGAAAAAAGCAAATCCCAGAATGTTTAAGTGAATTGTCAAAGATCCCCCAGCTAGTTAATAGCAAGGTGTGAGCAGAATTCCAAACTTCACTTCTTCCTTCATTGTCTCATGAAAATAATTTTGTTATGCCAAGCACTTCTTTGTGATGTCATTGGGTGAGGTTTTAGCATTATGTGAAATTGGCTAGACTATCTGAAACTACAGTTTGAAGAAGAATTTGGAGTCTGCCCTACTTTTATGAGTTTTCAAGTTATGGCTCTCATAATTTCTGTAGCATGTTAATTACAGTCTTTTCTCTCCAACCCCATTAGATTAAATTCAATTTTAGTGGACATTTTCTATGCTCATCTTAGCAATATGCTTAGTTTCTTCAGTTGGCTCAAAGAGAATTAATCTTGTTCCCTAGGCTTTATTTTTCATATTTCAATATTACTACCTTGTCCTGATCATATGAAATTGAATAATTTTGTTAGTGAGTTAAGCTCGTATATTTTTTTAACAGTGAAACCAGGTTTCTGAGGACTTAGTGGCAATTCAGCTGGAAGACTAAAACAATGCTAACTATATGTACACACCACTATAATCCAAAGTCGAGAATGTTGCATAATTTATAGATTGCATCTTAGAGTATTGTGTGAGTGCAAGACAATGTCAACAGCTGGGAGAAATGCATAAGCAGGCAACCAAGGGACCAAATTGTCATAATATCATGAATAGTTTGCTTAAAAGTTTAAACCTCTCACTGTACCCTAGAAGCCAACCTACAAAACCCTTCTTAGGTAAGCAGGAATCTCAGAGCAAAGGCTATACGGTCTTTATTTATTAGGTTGGTGTAAAATGCATCCATTTCCCAAAGGTTTCTGGGCATTGTACCAAAATACAGACAACACAATTAAATTAAATCCTGTGGCTAAAAACTAGTATTTCCCATTAAGGAAGGGAAAGAAAATAAAAAGACTCTATTGGGAATTATTTGCCCAGCAGAAAAATGTCTAACATGGAGCCTTACAGGTATACCTTACGAGGACTTTGGTAAACTACAGAAATTGTTATCCAGAAACAGAAATGCATTCTTTCTACAAAAGTGTTCAGTTCTAGACAATAACAATTTTTGTACTAGATCTATGATTTCATTTTTGATATAGATTGATATAGAAATAGATTTTTATATAGATTTCACATTTATATAGAAATTTTACTATGAAGAAACTCCCCTGGCTCATACAGAAACAATTGGGGCACTAAGGAACTGAGTGATTTACCCAGGGTCACTTTGTAAAGTGTATTGCCAAGTCACTTTGTCAGAGGTGTGATTAGAACCCAGGTCCAAAAAAGTCTACCACCAGCTTTTTATTCACTACTACACATCATATTTCAGTGTCTCATACGTAGTAGGTGGCAAAGCCACTTTGAAATTGATTTTGAATACAGGTCCTTTGACTGCACTTCCAGGGTCCACCTCATCTCTGTACTGTTCTCTCTATGTCAAAGTGTTTTTGTGTTTTTAGCTCCCAATTTAGAAGAATAGGCATTAGCCTTCATTTCCAAGGCTAATCCCGATTCCATCTGTAGAAGGGTTAGACTAGAATGGTGACCTCAAAGAGACCTTAATATCCTAGGGTTCTGCAATCTTATCCTTCTGCCTTCCATCTCTTTCTCTCTATTGCTTCCTTCCCCTTTATCAACAAGCATATCCAGGTCTCTCCACCTCTGAAAAAATAAATTTGTCTACCCTACTCCTCCCTAAAGCCATCTTTCCTTTTAAAAAAATATTTTTATTAAACAAACATAAAAGAATAGCATATAATCCATGCTTCTACTTTCTCATCTCATTACTGAAGCATATGTAATCTGGCTCCTGCCTCCCACCCCACTACTAAAATTGGTAACCTACAGTTCACATGGATGGATGATCAAGTCCATTCAGGCTTTTTTAGTTGTAATCTCCCTTGGAATCTCTGCAGTATTTGATGCTATTGACTATCCCCTTATTGAAACTCTCTTCTCCGACCATATAGCCGTTTACTTGAAAGTTTCTCTTCCTTCTCTCTTTCCCAAAAGACCAGAAGTGAATTTAGTACTTTTCTTTCTTTAGTCTACACCCTCTTTTTTGAGGAGATCTTGCCTATATCCATGCTTTCATCATTTTTGGTGATTGTGGGAACCTCCTATCTTGTTTTTTATTCAGTCATGTCCAATTCTTTGTGACCCTGTGGACTGTGGCATGCCAAGGCTGTTCATAGGGTTTTTTGGTCTAAGATACTGTAATGATTTGTCATTTCCTTCTTCAGTGGATTAAGGCAAACAGAAGTGAAGTGATTTGGCCAAGGTCATACAACTACTAAATGTATGAGGCCAAATTTGAACTCAGGTCTTCCTGACTCTAGCTGAGCCTAGAGATCTATCCATTGAGCCACCCAGCTGCCTAACCTCCTGCATCAGTAAGGCAATAATAACAATGTAGATGATAATTGTCAAAATGCCCATATAGTTCTGTATCACAAAGTCTATGAGACTCTCCACACAGAAGGTAGAAGAGGTAAACTATTTATTCAGACACCAGAGAACCATATCCCTTTACCCAATCTATCACAGCAGTAAAGCATTCAATACATAATATCACAACATGGAGCCTCACCATCCCGAAACCTCTCTGACCCCATGATAGGGTCTTCCAAAAAACAAACTCAAAGTACAACTAAGTCAGTCTGTTCAGCTCTACCTATCATGACAGCCATTGGCAGCCATTAGCAGCCATAACTGCTCTCTCTCTCTCTCTGTCTCTCTGTATCTCTGCATTTCCTGTGACATCTTCCTTTTCCTGTCAGGAATCCCTTCCCACCATACATGATTAGGCTTCCTGTGACATAAGCAGATCACATGGCCTATTAATGTGTGGGAAAGATCTTCAAAGCTAAATTGCTATTACACCTCCAAACTACATTTCCACTTTTAACTTCTCGTCTGAACTTAAGTCCTCCGTTTTCAACTGCATGTGGGTATCCCCACTGCTACCTCTCAAGTTTTCTGGAAATACCTCAAACTCAACATAACTAAAAGTAAACTCATCTTCTCACCCCCCAAAAACTCCTCTTCTTGCCTGCTATATATCTGTTAATATTATCATTGCCTTCTCAATTAGCTAGGTTCAAAACTAAAGCATCACCACTGAGTCCTCCCGCTAAATCCTCTGAGGTGGGGAATGGCAGTGACAGAGAACTATAAACTAGAGTGGGAAGAGGGATCATGAAAGGTGTCTTGTAGGACACCCAGCCATTCAACTGTGCCTTCTGGAATTTCTGTTCCATAGGTAACAAACTTCCCCTCATCTTAAGTCTTTTCTTCTCCCACAAATTCCATTTACTACCTCTTATTGAAACCTGGCATCCCCCTGATGACACAACCTCCTTAGCCACCCTTTCCAGGACTGGCTGCACCTTCACTCATTCTCCTGGGCTCGAGACAGGGGCATTGGAATACTCCTATCTTGTATGTTATCTTTGAGACACATCTTACTGCAGTTTCTTTTCTACAATCCATTTAACAAATTACATATCAGAAGACTGCAAATATTTTCATAAACTAATCAATAAGTATTTATTAAGCACGACTGTGTACCACACTCTGTACTTAAAAAAGTAAGTTTGATGCATTATGTAGCGTTTTTGCACAAAATATATGCCTATGTTGAATACAGGCAGTGAGACAGAGAAATTAGTAGTGCCTCCAACAATGCTACAAAGAAGAATGAGATAGAAAGGACTCCAAAGAAGAGATAAGAAGTTTGAGATGACAGTGGCATATCATAAAAAAAGAGAGAGGCAGACAAATGAGGAAGGAGAGGGACCTACTTGGTTCATCTACGTAGAGATGTCCGTCAAAGTCATGAATGATAAGATTTTCAAGGAAAAACTGAAGGGAAAAATCAGAGGCCACTAGAAGGATCTGGGAATGGCATGTCCATGAGTAACAGAAGAAATTAAGAGGGGAAACACTATAAGATCACTAAGAGAAGTGGCTATTTTTAACATTTGTTGAAGAGCCAATATAGATACTGAATTGCCGTATTCCTACCCATATTAATGGTTATTTAAAAAATGGCAACCAAGTAGACGAATTGTGATAACATCTATGAGCAACAATTTATTGGCCAAAATTTATTAATGTATGTGCTAAGTATTCTAAGGGCTAAGAAATACAAAGGTAGTATACATCATAGTCTTGTTATAAGGAATGTATAATCTTGTTGGGTAGATGGGGCATACAGTCAATATTTGTTTGATGGATCTGTGACTTCACTGGTATGGTAATTTCACCCAATGAATAGATCATGTCCCTTCTATATTCTCTCATCTCATGTACTGATTGGTTAGGTTTTCCCACAAATCTTCCACAGAGGCTCCATGTAGCAATCTTGAAATCTTTCTTTTTATTAGCCTAGAGGTACTCATATACAAGACATACTATTCATTCTTGATAAAACTGGCCTACTATTTTTTATACAATTCTTTAAGTATGTCTTTTATAGTAGTCTTGTGCATCTTTTCCACCATCTGTACTCTTTGGATTTGACTCTATCATCAACATGCCTCCCCACTACACAGGAAAAGCTCATCACCAGGAAACTAGAGATTGCATCACTTTTGGTACTCTGCTCCTTGATTGGAGGACTGGAGGGTAGAGCAAGAAACTCCTTCCAAAGCCTCCATGTTAAGAAGGCTCAAAAGCCAAGTGAGCTCTTCATTTCTCACTAGCTGCACCCCTTGGGTTCTACTCCAAAATCATCATAGAATCTTATGCCGACCTTCTTCAACTTTCTACTTCACCTCTCTTGTTAGCATTCTTTTGTGTCTTATCTTCCCTTATTAGATTGTAAGCTCCTTGAGGGTAGGGACTATCTTACTTTTCTATTTGTGTCCCTAGTATGTGGTACAGTGGCTGGCACATAGTAGGCACTTAATAAATGTTTATTGTATTATAATACATTATATTGTGATGTCACCATTGACAGCATGTTGGAGGGTGGTACCTATACCTACCACATGTTCAATGGAAAGACTCAAATATATTTTTTTTTCCATTTACTGTTTGAAGGGCTCCTGTGAATGCATACTTTAAAAGAATACCTTAACACCTACAAGCTGCATGTCTGCTATTTAAATCTATCACTTCATATAAGTCATTAGGATCACAAAGGAGGGAATTTAATTTTATAATTACTGTGCCCCTCCCCACCCCCATCTGCTGATCTTTAGCAATGTCCTTTTGAGACCCAAATTTCATAATATCACTTAGGAGTGAGCTTGTAGATCAGAATTTGTTGCTGCTTTCAAGGTCTGTTAACATGATTTTGTCATTTGCAGTTTATAACTCTGGCTACACTGCTACTAAGGCAGGTTATGCATAATAATCCCAGCTGACAGATGGGCAAAGTCATTCTTTAAAAGAATGACTGAATTTTGGTGGTTGGCTATAGTAACTATAAAAAAGTAATATAAAAATGCAAAAAAAATGAAAACAAGAACTTGGTTTCTAACAGTGACATGCATAGATTTCCTTTTCTTTATAGGTATTACACTGGTATAACAGGGGTGGAGGAGTGGAAAGGTGGTTCTATAGGTACAGCACAAGTAATCATTTTACAATCTCATGGAATTTAGTTTGGTTTTGGTTTGTTTTCCTGTAAGAACCAATATCATGTTGGATGACTTTCTGGGAGAAGAAAAGGGGACTGAAACAGGTTGAAATCTAGATGATGTGAATACAATATATCAATAAAAATTCTATTTAAAAGGAAAAAATGTATTGCCATGGTACTAATAGAAAAAATTAGACCAGGTCATTATTTTTAGAATAGTAGTAATTTTGTGCCAATGGACATAGATCTAAGACCATGTTTGTGAAACACAGTGAGCTTGAAAATCACTTAAAACTACATTAGAGGCCATCCACTCATGTTACTTCTCATATAGAGTCTTCATTTAAATATAGCACCTAAAAAAAATCAAAGGACAAATCCAGAAATTCCACTTGTACAGAATATATGGCAATAGAGTACTTTTCTGGAATCATCCATATGGTGATTAAATTTTGAATTGCAAAGAAAGGAAAGAAAAATCAAATCTTTCTCTCAATATCAACCAAGAGAGAATATCCAATGTCAGCCACATCTCCCACTCCACACACATATGCACATCAGGTTTCAGAATCTATTGGTTCTTAATGCACCAGTATAACAATAATTGCAGTGTTCCTATCAGGAAATTTGCAAGGGGGTGGGGAAGTATGGAAAAAATATGATAAGAAGTTTTCATATCTGATCATAGCTTGCTATTTTCTATACACAGTACATTTTCCATCTCCCAAATCAATGTTTTTGCACAAGCTGTCTCCTTTGCCTAGAATAGACTCCCTTCTGACTACTGCCTCAGAGAACCCCTAGCTTCCTTCAAAGTTCAGCTCATGTCATTTCATACTTCCTATATTTTGAGAAGAATAATCATGATGATTATATGAGGTTGGGATAATTTCAATGACCTGCATTATACCTATAAAATGAGCTTTTTATAACTTTGGTTTTATTTTCCAGCTACTGTTGACCAATCTCCAAATAGCCAAGTGAAGTCAACTGAAAAGATCATAAATCTAGAATTGGAAGTAACTCTAGCTACCATCTAGTCCAACCACATTATATATTTGAGAAAACTGAGGTCCAGAGAAGTTAATTGACTTGTCCAAGGTAGAAGTGGCAGATTTAATTCCCAGTTCTGGACTTTCTCTATAATTGGGATAAGTTCAAAATTCGACCTAAGCATTGCACTGTAGTATCTAGTTGATCTCTCCATGAAAGTACTATAATGAACCTATTTTTAAAAAATTATGAAAAATTTCTTGTAACTATGTTTAGGTTTCCCAGGGGATGTTCAAGTATTTTTTACATAAATCTATGACAATTGCCTTGAAACATTCAGGGAAGATGAGAACATGAAGAAATGTCTATACTTACATAAGTACTATTTGAATTCTAATGATGGAAAGGCTGTCCAGCTGTTGTGTATAGCAAGTACTGTAATATATCAGTGATGGAGCACAGAAAACAATTACCATTTTTTTCCATTGAGTATCAAAGTGAATTGAGCTGTAACTTAGTGCTTTTTTTACCTTGAATGCATATGCCAAAAAATTAAGAAAGTTCAATATGATGAGTTTATTTCAAGTGATTTATTAATTCCATGCCTAATTTAAGACTGAGGTTTATGAGCTATTTTACAGTAATAGAGAATACAGTGCATGAATGGCTTTATACTTAGAGTGATTTTAAAAAAAGAGACCGTTCTGAGTTGATTACACAAAGAAATTAGTCATTGTGTAAGTTTTGAGATAAGCACAGACACAAAAATCCTTTAAATACACTGTCACTTCTCAAAAGAATGAAAGTATGAGAATCTTACTGTTCATATTCAGCCAAGAACAAAATCTCTTAACCACTATGTAATCCAAATATTCAAATCAGAAGACTTGGAACTCTTATACCTTTTTTGCCTCATTACAACTACACATAGGTCATACTGAGTTATAGGACTTTTAAAACAGGCCCATATACAACCCCCAGATTTGTGCCCATGACTCGATGAGATGTACAGAACACCAACAAAGTCCAGAGGAGAAAAGAACATCACAGGAAACTTGAAAATAGGGTCCAAAGAGGAATTTCAGAAAGGCTGAATTTCAATTATATGAATATCTATTGTCTCTAAGTCCTAAACATATACCTGACCTTGGCATTCCCTCCTTAAGATGCTTTCCTTGTCACTTATTGTCTCTAGGATAATATGTAAACTCCTCTCCTTCATAGCCAATATTCTTTACAATGTGGCTCAAACATGATTTTAGACTGATTTTGCATTGTTTCCTCATCATACTCTTCAGCCTGTGCCCCAGGATACATACAGGCTTTCCCTCCATGCCTTATATTCTTTCTTTCCTTATCTCTAATTCTTATAATAACCTTGTTATATCTTTTAAGGCTCAGCTCCAATTCTGAGTAGTTGAAAAGGCTGTTCTTTTCTTTTGTATATTTGAGGCATACGCAGAAAATATGTTTACCATGATTGACCATAGCACAGGGAAAATGGATAGAGAGCTGGCCTCAGTCCACATGTAAGACCTGAATTTGCTAGTTCTACCACTGACATATGCAAGCTGTTAGTCTGGGAAAGTCACTTAAGCTCCAAATTCCTTAGGCAGCTCTCTACAAATAGAAGGTATAAAAACAAGTTATGAAACACCTAGTAGGTACAAGGCACTAGGCTAAGCATTTTACAAATATAGTTCATTTAATCTTCCTAACAATCCTGGGATGTAGGTCCCCATTTTACCACTATCAAAATGAGGCAAACAAGGTTAAGTGACTTACCCAGGGTCACACAGCTAGTTTGTGTCTGAGGCCAGTGTCTGAACACGGGTCTTCCTGACTGCAGATGCAGGCCTTTATCCACTGTACTACCTGCAGTGGTTGTTCAGTTGATGGCGTCATGTCTGAGGTCCCATTTGGGGTTTTCTTGGCAAAGAAACCGTAGTGGTTTATCATTTCCTTCTCCAGCTCATTTTAAGGATGAGGAAACTGAAGCGGATGGGGATAAATGTGACTGGTCCAGGGTCACACAGCTAATAAGAGTCTGAAGCTGAATTTGAACCCAGTTTTTCCTGAGTCCAGGCTCTGCGCTTTATCCACTGTGCTCACTCCCTAGAGACCCCATAGGTAATTTTTCGTACTATGGAAAAAACAGTATCTTGGACTAACATTTAAAAAATCACGGTTCCTCATGAAATGTTAGGAGAATGGACAAAATACACGAAATAATTTTGTGCACGTACAAACATTGCTCCACTTTCAAAGGCTTCTTCCTCTTTTGATTATACAACGTGTTATCCTAGTGAATTTTACCCATGTATACTGAAATTTGTAACACTCAATCGTCGAGTAAAATGTTTTAGTGAATTGGTATGTTTACATGTACATACACAACAGATATAGATATAGATTCTGCGAAGAAATTATTTGTGACACGTTAAAACTATTTCCTACTCATGACTGATCCATCTGCTCAATAGTTTCAACTCGTTTCTTCTAAAACAACCAGACACTGGCATTCATTTTGATTCGATGATTGCCACCTATAACAGATGGATCATAGAATCAGAGATCTCTATCTCAAACGGACCATAAAAGCCATCCAGTCCAATCCTCTTACATTTTAAACATTAGGAAAATGAGGCACAGGATACTTAAATAACTTTCCCCATTTCACACAGGTTATAGGGAGCAGAACTGGGATTAGAAATGAAATAGCATGATATAAATGATAAAAAATGGCTTAGTTACCATTCCATATGAAATTTTAATTTTGGTTTGAAATGATTTAGAGGTGAGTTTATTTCTTTAGGCATTTTCCACAAGTTCCATTATTAATCTGACCTTCAAGATGGGCTTTATTGACAATCATAATGCTCCATCAACAAGGACATATGCTCATCCTCTACTCTTCCTTTAACTAACCAAGTAATAATGATCCCATCAGTCATAACCTTATTTTATTACACACCCCTAGAATTCTTATTCATGAAGTTAGTCAAAGTTCCCAGTTTAATGAAAATCATACTTGAAAAACTTGTAGAGAAGATACGGTAATTTGACTATCCTAGGGTAATCATATTTTTGGTGAACAAGGCAGAGAAAGCATTCTTCCCCTAGATCTTCTAGTGATTACAAGTTTCTTTTAATAATTATACTCTCTCCAATAAAAGTTAGATAAATGTTCGATAGCTAAATTTTTAGTTTGTTATGATATTGACACCAATCTAACTTACAGTTTTTATTGTTTGAGAATCATTTTTAGTTCGCCACAATATTACGAAAATGTAATCCTAACCAAGTGTGGCCTGACAGAGAAAAAGTTCAGAAAATATAAATATTCATGTTTTCTTTATAATTTTTAGTCAAGATTGAAGGACATCAGATGGATTCATTAAGCAAAAAATGCCCCATTGCTTAAAGCTCTTATTAGCTCTGAGTATGTTTGATTATAAAGATTAATTATGATCTTTCCTTTAAAATTCTCAGAATTTTAATGAGAAATTCTTAATATTTAGAATATCAATGAGTTGGTAGATACAGCAAACATGCAGATTATTTTCAAGTTATTTTCAAAAGATCGTATTCAAAAATTTTCTCATAAACTGATATAAAAGACCTAATTTTAAATATTCTCATGATATACTAATGGGCCTAGTGGAAAATTGCTTAAATGAGAATTTTTGTATGATATATCAAAAAATATAAGGCTTGTGTTAATGAATTCAGATTCCCTCATATACATTTAGAGCAATCGTCAATTAAATAATTATTTTAAGCAACCCAATTTGGATACGGATTTAAAGATGTTTTGTAATTTCAGGCAGAATTTCATTTTAGTAAGTGGCTTTGTGAATTTTGGCAGTGGTAGGGGCAGTTGATGGTGTTTCAGGCTTCAAGTGAGGAAGGCCCAAGTTCAAATTGGGCCTCAGGCACTTACACTCTCTGTGACCCTTACCAAGTCACATAACCTCTGTTTGCCTCAATTTTCTCAATTTTAAAATGTGAATAATAATAGCACCTACCTCCCAGGGTTGTTGCAAAGATCAAATGCAATATTTATTAAGCACTCAGCACAGTGGCTGGCTCAGAGTAGCTGTGACATAAATGTCAGCTATGATTATTAATTATAACCATTCAATACTCAAACATCTTTGAATTCTGGCAAACGAGGCTATGGTAGATCAACAATGTACTATGTATTCTTTAGAATGTGGTTTCGGCCAAGATGGCGGCTGGGAAGCAGTGACTGGCGTGAGATCCCCACCAAGTCCCTCCAAAAACATATAAAACAATGGCTCTGAACCAATTCTAGAGCTGCAGAACCCACAAAGTGGCGGAGGGAAGCAGGGCCCCAGCCCAGGACAGCCTGGATGGTCTCTGGGTAAAGTCTGTCCCACACGGACCTCCCAGCCCCCAGCCGAGGGGAGCGGAGCTGAGCCCAGCGCGAACAGACCAGACACAGACCTACAAGACCAGGAGACAAGCGGAAAGTGCCCTGGCATCCTGAAATACTGAGCTGTGGCATGTACCAGAGCTCTCAACCCAC
>CM053622.1:365499233-365512282 GCA_028646595.1 Phalanger gymnotis | reverse complement strand
AGAAACAAACCAAGTTGAATTTCTCAATTTTTATTAAGTTAGCCAAAGTTTTTACTTAGTCCTGTATATATTAAAGTTTAAAATATCAGAGAAGCATGTTAGTTTGAGAGACATTTCTGCTTAATGAGTTCATTTTATAAAACACAATGAACTTTATAAAATATTTAAATGAAGAAAAGGAATTAACATAGCATAAAGGCAAAAGCAGGAATACAATAGAAAAAGCAGTCAAGTGACATGTTTTCATGATAGATCTCTTTGGTCTCTGTATTCGGTTCTCTTGCATGCCAATTTCTCTGTCTTCCTTTTCATTTTCTCCTCCCCTAAGGAATGCCTGTCTATGAAAATGAGTTTAGAGTCTCAGACTGCCCTATCTTAGTCTATTCAGCCATCTGTCAGAGTCTACCACAACTGTCTGAAATTGTGCTTTATCTTGACCTTCACAAGCAAGTTCAAATTCACAGTTTTTCTCAGTCAATTAAAAGGACTCAGACTGGCTCCTTAACTCTTTTAAGATTATAAGCCAAAAGAGAAAGCAGATGATAACTAACCTTCCAACCACCTGCATGCCCCTATTATCTTCAAGGTCCATGACAGACAGTGTCAATCATGAACCAACGTAATATAAATTTTCTGCCATTCCATCATACTCATGGTCCTGTGGGAAGTTTAAGCCCTGCCCTGAGCCAAAAATAAAGGAAACACACACACACAAAACAATGGTCCTCAGAGTTCCAGAGAAGATTTATTTCCAGGTGCTGTGTGATAACCAAGTGTAAAAATGTGAGGAGCATGGAAAGAGCTAGTCATCACCATTTGGAGAATGGAATCCTGTTCTGTCACTTGTTCTACGGCAAAAGGAAGAATGAAAATATAATGGAAACATTATTGGATAAATAAAGAGAGACAGGTTTAACTCTTTCCCAGCTACAACACAATAACTAATTTCAAAATTACTCTTAAGTTTTTTATTTAGATGATTTTCCTTAAAAAAGAAACTTAATACACAAGAAAACATGGTGCATTAGCATGAGTGCTGGATTTAAAGCCCAGTGTTGAAGGTTTGAATTTTGGCTCTGCTAAGAATTACCTGTGTCAACTCAGGCAAACCATTCACTTTTTTTTGACATTTTGGGTCCTAACCTGCAGCGTAGATTACAATACTTACAAGGCATATCCCCACAGGATTGTTGTAAAGACCTAAAGAGAAAATGTATGAGAAGTATTTTGCCAAATCTTTATGAGCTATATAAATATTAGTTAGTTATTATTAATCATGTTTGTTTTTCTTTCTAATATGAAATGATTCTATATTTGCTGAATGTCTTCCCATAAATGAGGTTAGTAGTAGTTTAAATTTAGGAACTAGGTATAGAGCATAATGTAGCAGGCTGAGGTAACTAGGTGGTGCAGTGGATAGAGCACCAGTCCTGGAGTCAGGAGAACCTGAGTTCAAATCTGGCTTCAAACACTTGTCACTTACTAGCTGTGTGACCCTGGGCAAGTCATTTAATCCTTATTGCTTCCAAAAAAAGAGAGAAAAAAAGAATGTAGCAGGCCACATACTCCTACAAATATCAATCTAGCACCCTGTCTGGTGAATCCAGTTTGAACTACACTGTGGGAGCTTTGAGTCTAAAACAGAATGGGTTTAGAGTCTGTGAGCCTGAGTGCTGTCAAGAAACCAGGATGGTTATTTACTCAGCGTCTTCACAGAAATCCCTGGATACCAGGACAGCTGTGGCATAGGCCTCAGTGGCTTGCCTCTTGAGGATGTCTGGGTGTGTCTGAATCCCTAGTGAACTCCATGTACCAGAATAGAGAGCATTCTGTCCTTGACTGCCTCAGGGTTCCTGTGAAACACCCCTTCCACTGTGAGTAACTGATTATTTTTGTACTGGAGGAAGTTTCACTTAGACATGGTGTGCTAAGGTTGATGCAAAAATTGTCAAGACCAAATTCATTTCGAAATAAGTTGCTCACTCTTTAAGTAGAGAGCTGGGCTAAAGTGGAACAAAAATCTTAAAAAAAAATTTTTTTCTAGGTCAAGGATAGGGAAGAAGTACAGTTAAAGTGGGAGGAAAAACATACCTGTCTTAAAGAGCCAAAATATACAGGCAAGGGGGAAAACATCTCCACCCAACAGGAAATCAGACTGATGTTAAGAAATGCCACAGAAAGGGAGACTCTGGAAAACTCTTCATTGCATCACCAGCCACGACCATAGGGAAACCTTCACTCAGAGCCTATGCAAAACTGAGAAACAGAATTCAAGATTCGAAGTTCTAATATCGATGTACAACATTGTATTGCTTCCTGTGTAAATCCAATCTTTAATGACTATATTGGAAATCGGATTTTGTTCACATTTATCATCTTTTGAATGTCACTAAAGCATAATTTCCTCCTAGGTGTCTCATCCTCTCCTAAGTTTAGTTAGTCAATAAGCATTTAGTAAACACCTATTATGTGTCAGGCATGCAGCAAAGTTCTGGTGATGCAAAGAACATTTGAAGAAAACTCCTGCCTTCAAAAAGAACTCACAGTCTAATGGGAGAGATAGAATGTAAACAAAGGAGTACAAACAAGATGTGTGTGTGCATACATATGTACACACTGCATGTGTATATGCATACATATATACACAGGTATACATACATGTGTGGATATATATTTATATATACACACACAGAGGGTAGATTGGAGATCATCAACAGAGGGAAAGCACTGGCATGGGGGGGGGGGTAGGGAAAAGGCTTCTTACAGAAGGTATGATTTTAGCAAGGACTTGAAAGACACCAGAGAAATCAGGAGGCAACCAAGAGATGGGAAAGAATCACAGCTATGGATCATTGGTAGAAATAGATTACTCAATGCTTACTGCATGCCTGCAAGAGGAGAGGATTTGGTGAGAGCTGGAAAAAAGGGAGATCTTGGTCTTCTGGTTTCCAGCTTTGAGAAAGAAGACACATGATTCTGAATTCTCTTCAAGAAGAGGTCCCTGAAGGGATAAAAAGACACTGGGAAGAAGCTGACATGTAGAGGAGCTAGAACTTTGATCATATACCTATCTCCAGCTTACTACACTAGAAATTTTAGGGATAGTTGGTTGTTAAACATTTACAAGCACACCTGTTTATATAGCCAAGCAAGGTAGATATTCCGAGGATTTTTTGGACCAACCTGGAAGATTTGGGAATAATATTAATATAACAATGATGTATTAACAATATAATAGTAGCTAGCATTTATATAGCACTTGAGTCTGCAAAACACTTTACAAATATTAACTCATTTTATGCTCACAACAACCCTGAGAGTTAAGTACTATTGTTATCCCCACTTTACAATTAAAGAAATTGAGGCACAGAGAAATTATGTGATTTGCCTGTGGTTGCACAGTCAGGAAGTATCAGAGGTTGAATTTGAACTCAGATCTTCTGGATTCCAAGATTCTATCTGCTACACCAAAGACTAAAATAAAGCAGTGGTGGCAGATTAATGGAGAAGTCATTGACCAAACTCTTAAGTCTAGAGGCAGAGTTCCCAAATGGAACAGGCAAATTCCCAGGTCAAACAGGAGTTAGAGGTGAGGATCAACCAGGGACATCAAAATGTGGGAGAGCAAAATTGTACTATATCCTTTTCTGACATAGCCAGGGCAACTAGGTGGTGCCATCTTCCTGACTTCAAATCTGATCTCACACCTATTTACCAGCTGTGTGACCTTGGGCCAGTCACTCATTTCCATTTGCCTCAGTTTTCTCATCTGTAAAATGAGCTGGAGAAAGAAATAGCAAATCGTTCTAGTATCTTTATCAAGAAAACCCCAAATGGGTTACAAAGGGTTGGACACAATTGAAACAACTGAACAACAAACAATAACAACCTTTACTGATGCTATGAGTTTTGCGGACTTTGTAGGCCTAGAGAAGTTATCAGCCTTCTAGCTATCCCATAAGTTTTCTGCTTATCAAGGGTTTCCATCCAGGATGTGAACTAGAAGTCTGGAGGACTGTATGGATCTCTGGGGAGGCCCACCGTAAAGAGAAGAAGAGTTTGTATTGGATGTTTATGGGCTTAATGAAATGGGACAATTGCAGCTTTTGGCAGAAGTTAAATAAGACCTATGTTATATTCAGTGGTTCCCGTTAGATAAATGGTCCTCATAATGCCACAGAAGTCCCAAGATTGTCTCCAAGAAACTAACTAGAAAAAATAAAATACTATTTATGAAAAAAAAACCTGAAAAATTATATTCACAGGTCACACATTGACCTCGGAGGGAGAAGGCTCAACATCTATGTCCTTAACAGTATTGTTTCTCATCAGATTCCATTTTTAAGGGAGTCAAACCAAGAGCAGAGTTTCCTAGAAAATGACTGAGACCAACTAAATTCTTCTGACACCAACCTCAGTCTCAGTTCTCCAACTTTGGTCAATAAAAGAGGCTGCTGTCTTCTACATGGTTAAAAGCCTGGAACTAGTTTCAGAATGTCTACCCATTTTCCAAAATTTGTACCATGGTATTTCAATTACAAGTCATTTTAGGACTCCCAAAAGCAGATTCCTCAGCCTCTTTTATGTGGGGAGTAGCATCAGGTTAGCTTTGTACATTTCCCAGTCTTTCTTTACACACATAAGAAAGGAGACAGCTTGAGAACCAGGAAAGAAATTCATAATGGAAAAATGACTTCTTTCTAGTTAGCAAATGTAAGGTTTAAATTTCTTGTCTCCTGACAATGTTAAAGAGGTTCTACAGTTTTCCAGTGTTCAAGGAAAGGGAAAAAGTTGCTGAACAGAGGAAAGAAAAGTCACACTACATATGTGTGTGTGTGCGTGTGTGCGTGTGTACACGTATATATATATATAAAATGTGTATGTATACATACACATATGTGTGTATACATACACATATATGTATAACACATATTATACATATATGTGAGAATATATGTGTATATATTTTCCCATGATTCCTCTGTATAGAGATGTTGCCTTATAAGCATGTGCAAAAGCTTAAAAAGAAAAGTTTAACCTTGACACTAAAACCTTAAAATTGAAGTAAATATGAAGTTAGCAATCCTATTCCAGTAGTTACCACTCATATCGTACACCTTCTCCACAGTTCTGTTATATGAAAATTCTAAAAAAAATCTGTAGATTACAGTAATGATGTTTCTGTTCTGTCCTCCATGCATGACCCCTATCTAACCTACAGCTGGTTTTGCAGCATCCTGCTTCTCACAGAACAGAAAATATGAAATGTAAACAGTTGTGGTCCTTGGAGATACTCAATGATGACATATGGAGCAGTGATAGTGAAGATAAGATGGAGGATATAAGTAGAGGAAGTGAGCTGTTATTGTAGGATAAGAGAAGAATCTGTAGATCAAGGGAAAGGGAGGAAAACTAAAGATAGTTTCAAGGAATCCTCACACGGGGAATGAAAGTCTCCCAGAAAAAGAGGAAAAAATAGAATTAAAAAGTAAGTGGACAAAGATAAACAACTACAAATCAGAGTATAAGGAGAGGGAAAATAAATGGACCTGTTAGGTAATGCATATCTTATTTAACAGAAACCATGTATTGGCATGAAATAATAACAATGATATTGTCTAATAATAAGTTCAATAGCTTTTCCCATTTATAGACATGAATATATACACATTTATGTTTGTAGTTCTGTATATACGTAGATAGTGCTACAACATGGCTTGCAGGCACAAATGTCAGACACTATGGCTGTGTATTTTTAGACCTTTTTTCTCTTTTGCTGTTTGACCTTAAATTTATAGTCTTATCTTGTTCAGAAGATTGGCTTATTGAAATAGGGTTTTCATTAGCTAATGCATTTATTATTCAATTATGCATGATTAAATTGATGAGGAAAGATGCTTTTAACACCAAAGGTTTGTTCCTGAAGTTCCAGCCAAATTAAATGCAGTGTAATCTGTACCTACTCATAAACCTGAATCAACCTTTTGGATTGAATTGAAAATTTAAGTCTGTTAAAGTGTGTTGCATATAAAAGGTACCTGGAGATGACAGCAAGAAAACTTGATCTCCCTGTCTTAAATCTCTCCCCAATCCATTTCATCTTCCACAGAGCCGCCAAAGTAATTTTTCCCAAGTTACTATCTCACTCCCCTATTCAATAGACTCCAGTGGCTATATATTACCTCCAGGATCAAAAAGGTTTGCAACTTTAAAAACCTGTTTGGCAGCCAGGCAGCACAATGGCTAGAACACAGGACTGGGAGTCAGGAAGACCTGTGTACAAATCTGACATACAACTTTTATCTGTGTGACCCTGGGCAAGTCACTTAACTTCTATCTGCCTTGGTTTCCTCATCTGTAAAATGGGGATAATAATAGCACCTACCTCCTGAAGTGGCTGTAAATATACAATGAAAAATATCAACAAAGTGTTTTCTTTGCAAATTTTAAAACATTACATAAATGCTAGTTGTTGAAACCTTTTATAATCTGGCTCCAAACTACCTTTCCAGCTATATTACACAAAATTACACTTCATACTGGACAATCACACTGCCCCTCCTATTGTCCTTCACACATTGCATTCCATGGAATACACTTGTGCCTCATTTTAACCTATTACATTCCCAAACTTCCTTCAAAGCTTAGCTAAGTCTTCATCTTGTCCGTGAAAACATTCTTCTTCCCCCAAGCTGTTAATAGTCTTGCCCCAAAAGTTATCATATCTATTTTTGTAAACTCACATGGATACTTCCCTCTAATATCTTGTAAGATCCTTGATGGAAGTGGTTGTTTCACATTTGTCTTTTTGACCCCAGAATCTAACATTGTTTTGGGCACACAGTGGATGCTTAATAAAAGTTTATTAATTGCTTGATTTATAAAGATAGATTTTGGCAATCCAACATTTCAATGGCATAGAAATCACCCTACTTAGCAACTTAGTTAAAAAGAAGGAGTGTATGGTTAAACTGGATTTTAGGATAGAGTTAGCTTTGATTAACCAAGATGATATTTATGTTTTTAAAGTAAATTTTAAAAATATTCATCTACAGTAGATTTGACTTCCACTGGAATTTTCTGGCAATCGTAACAGCAGTTTCTTGTGTGGGTAGATAAGTGGCTCTTGGGACACGATAAGGAGAATGTATTACTACATGATATTTTGTAAGATTGTATTATATTTCTTTTTTCCAGGTGGACCTTCTAGTCCCTACCAAAGTGACTGGCATCATTACCCAAGGAGCTAAAGATTTTGGTCACGTACAATTTGTAGGTTCCTATAAACTGGCATATAGCAATGATGGAGAACATTGGACTGTATACCAGGATGAAAAACAAAGAAAAGATAAGGTAAGAAAACAGTTTGCTTGGTGTATAAGATGCAGGATTAGAGAGGAAAGTGGTTGTCCCTCATGTGAAACTGTTTAAGCAGTTTGAATGTGTCTATTAATTCATTAATCAAAATGATCCAGCCAGGTATATATGTAGAAACAACTTAATATAGGAGGCATGTCAATCCAGAGGATCTGAAAACTCATGTGTTATCTAATTAGGACATACTCCATCAAAATTTACTAAAATGTACTAATGATACAGAATTATACATGTTGAGCAAATGTGTCAGACTGAATCTAATTAAAGACACAAAATAGAATTCTGCTAGTTCCTCTTTGCCATAAAAATTTCTTCCATACCTTGTCACTCTAACATATGTGAATGCTTTATCAATGTACTTTTTTTGATTTGAAATTTTTTCTTCAATATGTTCCTTATGTATAGGAAAAAAGTGTTACAGATACATGCATACATGTATACATACATGTGTATGTGTGTGTAAAGAAACTGAGCTTGGGTATTGACTTGTTATTGTTCAGTAGTTTAGTCATGTCAGATACTTCAAGACCCCACGGACCGTAGCACACCAGTCCATTCTATCCTCCACTATATGCAATTATATATGGAAGCCATATTTTAGGAATCCTTAATAAGTTTGTAATCACTTTCCATCAAAGATAGTTAAAGGATTTTGCCAATTTTCTTTCTTGATAAAATAGGCAATGTTTCTCTCTTTTGCTCTTTGGTGATCATGTCATCATTTGATATAACATATAATTGTCCTTTCCTTAGTGAATAAAGACATGTAAATTTGCCTTGCTAGGCACATGTCAGTATTTTCTGTTACATATTATGATCATTACTCATAGTTTTTCTTACTTACAATGCTAGCAGAAAGATAAATATATAGCTGCTTAAGGAAACGTAGAAAAGGCCAGTTGTTTTTTATAAATGATTGGTTGAATTCATTTAAGGGAAACCTAGATACATCTATGGACTTTTCTGTGAAAATGTACTTACAAATACAGACAAAAGCAGATTTGCATATGGCTCTATTCCGTTGACCCATATATACGTTTATGTATGAGAAAGAAAAGAAGTATGTATGTCTCTCTCTCCCCTTCTCTGCGCATATGTAAATATACGTATATGTGTATCATATACATATAGCTGTGTATATACACACATATGAGGCAATATAGTAATGTAGAGTCTTCAGAATCAGAAAGACCTCATTCCAATTCTGCCTCTGACATATACTCACTACACGATCCCAGGGATATCAGTTGATGTGTAATTTGCAAAATAGATCCTGACCTACATTAGTAGAGGGAGTTTCCTATATCAATTGTAGACCTAGTTAAAATTGTAGGATTTAGTTAGAAATTATAGATATCGTGTAAAAAAATGTGCATATACATATATATGTAGATATGTATAGTAGGAAGTTTTGAAAATTTCTAACAAATATTACCTTCATGACTCGAACACTATCCTTCATATTTTTCTTTTCATTTCTCTCTCTGTCTCTGTCTCTAGCTCTGTCTCTCTCTGTGTCTTTGTCTCTCTTCTTTTCTCTTCTCTCTCTCTGTTGGGGGAGAGGGTCAGTCTAGATTTGTGATTTCCTCTATGGGTACAATTCCCAGTGTGGAAATTCCCTCTATTAATGAAGATTGGCAATTTATAATCTTAGAGACCTGTTAAGCCACTGAGAAGTATACTAACTCGCACAGTCACACAGCCAGAATATGGTAAAGGTTATACTTGAACCCAGTGTTTCTGATTCAAGGTCAGTCCTCTCTCCACTGTATCATGATATCTTTTGGTACCTACTCTCCTAAAAATAACAATTTACATTTTCAATACTTCTTTTTTCAATTGGTGCTATCCTTTACATGGAGACAACATGGCCTAGTGAACATAAATGTATCCTTGGAGCCTGGTAGACCTGAATTCAAGTCCTGACTCTGATACAACCAGCCATTGGAACCTGAAGGAGTCACTTTACTTCCCAGTTCTCTCAGTAAATCTTTAAGGGGATGGATTGAAGAGTAAGTTTCGATCTACATTGGCAGAGGGGATTTCTTCATTGTGGGCTTGCCCACATCAATGAAATTGTAGGTCTTTTCTCTATCCTTCTTATTGGAATGCCATGTTCCTTAACTTTCCAGATTTACTGGCCACTAGAGCTCCAGAGGCAAGATCAAGCATAGCTATCTGGGAGGACCTGGGTAATTGAATCCACAGCCACAGCTTCTAGGACAGTTGCTTCATTGCTCTTAAATTTACTCAGCTAGCAAAGACTGTCCAGGAATACAGGGATCAAGGAAATATGCACCATCATTACTTTCCAAATTCTCTCTGTGCCATGATACAGACTGTTCTGTGATCACTGTGATTCATAGGCTAATATTATTGTCAACCAGAGTGCACTGAAGTGGATTGAATTCTAGAATTTCCTTCATATTTTAGGGACAGAATAGTGCCCAGGGCAGGGGGAGAAAAAGAAAGAGGTAGGAAGAATGATTAAATTTCATTTCTGCTTTTTGTTAGATTGGCCAACATGTACCCAATTTGCTTAAGCAAGGGGTTAAGGGTTGGAATAAGAGGCATGTGCATCCCATGAACTAGTCATAAAGTTCATTATATTTGTAACATTACCGACCACATGAAGTGTGGATGATTTTTGAACAACTTGTTACAGATTACTTTAGTTCATATCAATCTTTTTAAATGAGCCATCTGATGTACCAAGAGCTTAATTATCATGAATTAGATTTCTACTATTTTAAGAATTTATTATACATTTGGATTCAGATGAACTTCATAAATTAATAGTATTCATGAAATCAATGCTGACTACTCACTTCTCAAATAATTTTTATTAAATACTGTAAAAAAAATAACAAATGAAAATAGCTACTTATTTGAATTTGGCCTACTATCAAACTTATATATTGCACATTTGATGGAATTCTTCAATTTCTATCAACTATTCTGATTTCAGTCAGTCAATCAAAAAGCATTAAGCACTTACCCTTCCTAGCTAAATGACCCCAGATAAGTCATATAAACTTTCTGGGTCTCAGTTTCCCTATCTATAAAATTAAGAAATTGGACTCACTAGCTTCTAAGATCTCTTCCAGCTATAAATCTATATTCCCCAACCCCTGGGGAGACAAAGAAAAGCAAAAGCAATCCTTTTCCCCAAGAAGCTCATATAATGGGGTCTAAGGCAACAAGTTAAAAAAGAGGTAGAAAAAGATAGATAGCTACACATGTTTTTAAATATGCATATGTTCATATATACACATAGATATCACATAGACACAGTGTTATAAGTTCATCTGTGAGTATAGTAGCATCTGCTTCTAAATGAATATGCCAGTGAATTATT
Source organism: Phalanger gymnotis (assembly GCA_028646595.1). Taxonomy (NCBI): domain Eukaryota; kingdom Metazoa; phylum Chordata; class Mammalia; order Diprotodontia; family Phalangeridae; genus Phalanger; species Phalanger gymnotis. The sequence goes on along the minus strand of CM053622.1, from coordinate 365,501,547 downwards.
AGAATTATCACACTTGATTGATTGAAGCTAATTACACTGTAGCAAGAGAGATGAGGAGAGACGGAATTGAGTCTGGGCAATTGAGTATTTCCTGTAGTTGAGCTTTGTTAGTTATGGACTCAGAGTAAGTGAGATGCTGGGACTCTTCATCTGGCAGCCAATTTAATCTGACGTCCATCTGTATCCATAGCTGTCAAGGTCATCTCAGTTTGATGAATATAAAAGATTTGCATTTAGTGACTAACAGATGTCATTTGGGAGAAGATGGGCCTCTAATATATAAAGATCTGCAATCTTCTCAAATCTTTCAAACCTTATTCCAAGAATAAATATATTATACAAATAGTCCCAAACACATTTGAAATGATTAAGCTTTATCAAGGAAAATGGCTATATGAGCAAATGATGCACAGAAGACTAGAAATGGAAGGCCAACTTAGCTTCTCAGTCTAAGAATCTGCAATAACTAACTCACTGTGATATCATTTTACTGCAGGAATCAATACCCAGTCTTGAGAACTAAAAACATTTGCTAATGTCTAATTGCCTCCTGAACACAAATTCCTCAGTATTTTTTTATATCATTCCCTATTGATCAGGAAGTCGCCAATTCCATAATGGATACTTTTGTGGAAAAATTAACTCACAAAACAACATAGTTGGTTTTAGATAAGTAAAAGACCCATAGAGCTATACAGATGATTCTAAGTCTATCATTTTAGAGAAAGTCATCAAAATAACTATTGCAAATAATTAACCGGTACATCATGTCTAATGTAAAAGCCTGGCAGCAAGAGTGGGTCAGGGTCATTGCTTTTTCCTTCCTCTTCATTACTTAGTCAAAATTGAAATTTTAGAGAAAATTATAAATGAAAATTAGTAAGGAAGGCAGTTATTCTCAAAATTAAACTCAGAAGTGCTAATGTATATGTATGTGTATGTATGTGTATATGTATATGTATATATATATGTGTATATATCTATATATTCATACATATGCATGTGTGTATGTGTATGTGTATATGTATGTGTATATAAATCTATATATTCATACATATATATGTGTGTATGTATATGTATGCATACATATACATATATATGTATATATATATAGTGCAAATGCTGCCCAATGTGTAGGTTATTATTAAAATAGAAAAAAATGAGCTGAAACCAAAACCATCTTGTTGCAGGCTCTTACTTTTAATATATCAAATTGCCTCATTATAAAAGACTGAAATGAATTGAACCTAGAGTCCTAAGTGTCTAAATGCCAATAAGACAATTCTATAGCAGCGTCTCTGCCCTAAATGTATTTTCTGCCTTCGAATTTTGGGGAGAAGGAACCTATACCCAAGGAACATATTAAGAACATAAGATATTGAAACAAATCTTTTAAAAAACTAATATGAAGAAAACAAAGGTGGTCATGCTAACAAACCTGTGATTTCATTACTGTATAGAATTCTCATTTGAAATCTACCTCCTGTGATGAGAATCAGCTATCCATCTGCTAACAACAGACTCATACCTGTCTATAGCAGTTTGAAAGATGTTTTGAAAAGAATCAGAATGATATACTGTGAAAAGTTTTCTGCACCTTGAGAAAAATATATATAAATATAAGGCATCCTTATTAATTTCACAATTATTATTTATTATTGTAATCAATCAACAAAAATTTGTTAAGCCTCTACTATGTGCCAGACACCAAAGTAGATTCTGAAGATACAAATTAAAATGAACAAACAGGTAAATAAATAGATGAATGAATAAATGAATGAAAGAATAGATGGCTAGAATAGCTTCTACTTTCAAGGAGTTTATATTCTATATGCGTACATATTCACAGATAAGTAAATAAAAATGAATACACAGGGACTGAGGGGCAATAATAGCTCAGAACATCAGGAGATTTGAAGGGAGTCATAGATTATAAAGGTATGTGTTTAGAGAAAAAGCATTCTCATCATGGCTGATAGCCTGTTCAAAGGCTATCATTCCAGTTTTATGTGTTGTTCAGTTATGTCCCACTCTTCATGGGTTTTTTTGGCAAAGATAGTGGAGCGGTTTGCCATTTCCTTCTCCAGCTCATTTTGCAGATAAGGAAACTGAGGCAAAGAGGGTTAAGTGACGTCTCTCCAGGTTCACATATCTAGTAAGTATCTGAGGTCCGATTTGAACTCAGGTCTTCCTGACTTCAGACCTAGCTATTTATCTGCTGCTCTACCTAGCTATCCTATTGTGTAGAATATGTGAGGGGCAGGGGAGAAGGAAGTTCCAATGTATAATTACCTTAAAAGATAGCCTTGAGTCA
>CM053622.1:365468750-365488977 GCA_028646595.1 Phalanger gymnotis | reverse complement strand
AAGAAAGAAAGAAAGAAAGAAAGAAAGAAAGAAAGAAAGAAAGAAAGAAAGAAAGAAAGAAAGAAAGAAAAGAGGACCATTTAGGGAATAGATGGTTACAACATACTTACTTTTGTTTTGTTTTATTTTAAAGAGTGAGAGAGATAAGGTAGGAGGTAATAGTTGGAATGTGAAATCTTGAAGTTCTAGATTCTGGATAAGGTATGATTGTGATGACCAAGATGTAGCCATGCAGATGTGTGACTGAAGTGGGATGAAGAAGGAATTCACTATAGTTGAAGTGGGGAAATTGAAACAGTATGAAATCCCTAAGGATAATGATAAATTGTGTAGTTAAGGAGGTCAAGATCTAATCTCTAAACCCACTGAAAAGATGACGGGCAAGTAATTTTTGAATGTAGGAAGACCTAAGTTCAAATCTGGCTTCAGACACTTACTAGCTGTGTGACCCTGGGAAACCTAGATGTTCAAGAGATTGAATTCAAAAGAGGAAATGTTACTGAGGGATGTTAATGAGGGATGAAGTGATGCAAGGTATAGCCTATGTCTTCTCCTCCTGGCCTTCTGAGTCATGGAAACGAGGAAAGGAGTGACCATGAAGGAACACCATTATACAACGGATGTGGTATTCTGAGGGGGAAGTTACATTTTCTCTTCATCTGAGGAGATGGAAAAATATTGGCTGAAAACTTCCTGGATATAGGGTGATTTCTGGACAATAGAGGGGACATTTCAAACCTCGGCATAATGGTCCAGGCAATAGGTGAACTTATTAAGGTGGGACTGAGGGAGAGTAAGATGATTTTAACTTGGGACAAAGGTTTTAGAGACGGCATATCTCTTCTACCTCAAATGGTGAGACTATAATGCTGGAACTGGGTAACTAGTACAGCAGGAGATAGATTGGTGTGAGATGGTCTCTCAACAAAACTAATCAAGTCAGAGATTTGCAGAATTAATCTTCCATAAAGTTCAGTATATAATGAAGAAACTTGGTCTTTGGGCATGGGCCTCTCCATAAGGTTTCTTCCCCAGATGTTGCTGATTGAAGGAACAGGCCTTCATCTCTGGTCTCAGGGCTTTAGGTCTCTGGGCTGCTGGCAGGGAAGGGCTATTATAGAGAATTCTGGTCTTCATGAGGTTTCTCTTCTGAGTGTGGTATGGCTCTTTGATTAAACATACTTATGGAAATTCAAACACATTATCATTTGTTTCAGCAGCTCTAATGAATCTAATTAAGGCAGGAGAGCTTTGCTTCAAACAAAATTATTAGCATTGTCTCTACAAAGGAAAACAGGGTCCCAATTATTGAATTTACCTGTTGCAGACATTAGCAGAAATTTCATTCTTAAGCCTGCCAGTCACCAGAAATTTCCTTCATTTTTTTTCTGAAATGTTATTTAGTCATTGGCTCTCAGAAGTAAGCAACTCTATTAATAACGTCTCAGCTTTCAAGACAATGCAGCAAATGACATAAGCCCACTTAATGTCTAAGTAATTTAATAACCAATGGCACCTTGACAAACTGGCATTTGTTCTCCAAATCAGGATTTGTTCTATGGGCTACTTGTCAATTTAATATCCACCACCAACTGCAGCATGTTGTTAGAAATATTAGGCTCTTAGCAGCCTTTAAATTCCTCTTCCCGCTCCCCCGCCGCCCACAAATGGACTTAGTTCTACTATTTTTCTTACTTTTTGATCATTTAAAACATAAGGATTACATTATTAAATGAAAAATTATAATGACAGATATCCTTATATGGTTCTAAGCTCCTTGGACAATTAGAAAAAAAAATTGATTTTTGTTTTACTTTTGCTGAACCTGATAGATGTGTCCCATTTGGTAGCAGTTTTTCCATGAATGCTAATATTGCTTTGATACATCAGATCTTAATCAGTCTGTTAATATTTATTTATTACTGCTTCAATGATAACAATAACTAGCATTTATAACATATATTATATATTTATGTATTATAATATATGTGTTTATGTGTATACATATATAAACATACATACTTTTATAAATATATAGATTTATACACACACAAACACATATATATACGTGCGTGTGTGTGTGTGTGTATGTAAAATAGGAAATAGGCGGCTAGGTGGTGCAATGGATAGAGTATGCTAGGTCTATAGTCAGGAAGACCTAAGTTCAAATCTGGCTTCAGATGCTTACTAGCTGTGTGACCCTGGACAAGTCATGTAATTCCATTTGCCTCAGTTTCCTCATCAGTAAAATGAGATGGAAAAGAAAATGGCAAGCCATTCTACTATCTTTTCCAAGAAAACCCCAAATGGGGTTATGAAGAGTCAGACACAACTGAATGATAACACAATAGGAAATTCTTAATGGAGGAAAGGCAATAGAATTAAGAGGAGCTGTGAGAGAAAGTAAGATTTTTAACTGAGACTTTAAGCCAAGGAAGGTAACAGGCAGTGATAAGGAGGGAGGTCATTTCAGATACAGGGTACATCCAGAGAAAATGCCTGGAACAAAGAGATGGTTTTGTTCGTGGGAAAGCAAGAGGCCAGTGTCTCTGGATTGAAAAGTATGCGGCAGAGAATTAGGTGTAAGAGGACTGGAAAGGCCTTGAATGCCAAACAGAGTTTTCTGTTTAATCCTAGAGGCAATAGAAAGTCACTTTAGAGTGGTATGAAGGATGTTTTACAAAATTGCTAATACGGAAATATTTTGCATGACTTCACAAGTAAAATCGATATCATATTACTTGCCTTCTCAAGCAGTAGGGGAAGGGGGTAGAAGATGAGAGAGAATTTGGAACTCAATTTTTAAAAAAAAATTTTAAATATACAGATGAATTAATAATAAATTTTAAAAAGAGAGTGGTATCCTGAAAACCTAGAGAAAAGAGAGTATCAAAAGGAGAGCATGGGATGCAGAGCCAGGATGGCAGAGTGAAAGCAGGGAATTTCTTGAGCTCTCTCCCAAACCCCTCCAAATACCTGTAAAATGACTCTAAACAAATCCTACAGCAGCAGAACCCATAAAATGACAGAGAAACAAATTTCCAGCCCAAGACAGCCTGGAAGGTCGACAGGAAAGGTCTGTTGCACCAGGCTGGGAGAGGAACAAAAACCAATGCTGGCTGTACCAGCACAGACTGGCCCAGTGAAACCTGGAACAGGCCTCAGAGGACTGAATCTCTGGCAGCTGTGGTGGTTTCCAGACTTCTCAACCCACAAAAGCCAAAGACAACTTAGAAGGTCAGTAGGAAAGGTCTGTTGGACCTGTGTGAGAGAGCAGCAAGGTCCAGCACCAAACTCAGGAATGAGGCAGTGGCAGCAGTAACAGTGGTGGCTGCGTCTGAAGAGGGTGATGATCTGTCAAAAACAACCTGAATATAAAAAGCTACTATGACCAAGAGAACATTGTATACAGTAACAACAATATTGTTTTGAGAATGACTTTGAGCAAATAAATCTTTTTTACTATTATAAATACCCAAATTAGCTACAAAGGACATATGAAGGAAGACACTATCTGCATCCAGAGAAAGAACTGATAAATAGAAACATTTAGAATTATTTTACATGTAATATACACACATGTGTCCAATGGGGGAAGGGAAGAAAAGAAAGGGAAAAAAGAAATTTACATGACAACTTTATTATATATTTAAAAGGAATAGCATGTTGTACCTAATAGATTTTCAGTTTCATGTACAATATTTTTTATTGTGTGTTATGGAAATGCTACTATGGTGACATAGAAGATCAAGAGATAAACTCAGAAGTCAAAATAGTTACAAGCAAAGCCTCAAAGAAAACAAAATATAAATTGAAAAGAAGCCCAACCTAAGCCTGGCTGCGCCGGCTTCGCTGGGAGCCTGGAGGGAACCATTGTGGGCCAGGGGGAGGAGGCCCCAGATGCTGAAGTTCTGCAAGGTCTGCACTGCATTCAGAAGAGCAGGCAGTCTGGACCTGGCCTTCTTCAGGTTCCTATAGGACCCAGCCTAACGCCAAAAATGGGTGGAGAGTTGTAAAAGAGCTGACTTAGAAGACAAAATACCTGACTAAGTCAATAAGCATTATCTGCTTTGTGCCAAGCATTTTGAGACATCTATGATGTGTAAAAGTAACCCTTATAGAACAGTTTTCTGAGATAGTGCTGTACCAACAATATTTGATCTGACAAATCATCTGAACAATCCACATAGTAGGAATAGAAAACAAATAAAGGAGTTGAGCAAAGATGAAATCAAGTCACTGAAGGAGAGGAAAATTGATGAAACTTCTGAACAAGAACAAACCAATCAAGAAACAAATAGCAGTAATAGTGCTCAAAATGCAGTTGCAGAAGAACAGGATGAAGAAGTCTTACTTCTACAAGAGAAGGAAAACAAAGATTACCTTAAATCTTTGTTTGAAATTTTGATCCTCATAGGTAATATACTCTTACATGACCATGAAACTGATGGAATTCCAGAGGCATACTTATGCCAGATAACTTCTAAGCTCTGCTTGAGTGTAGAATTAATGCTGGTGATGAGGTTTTGTGAAAACATTTTGAGACAACAGCAGTCAATGTGCTGTTCTCCTCTAAAACCCAGCAAAAACAAATGCTGGAGATCTTCAAGGACTACACACGAGAAGAGACACTCAAGGAAATCAGGGACTCTCACTTTTTTTCCATTGTGACTGATGATGTAGTGGACATAGCTGGAAAGGAGCCCTTTCTGGTCTTAGGTTTGTGAATGACTCTCATAATTTGAGAGAAGAATTCATAGGTTTTCTTACTTAGGAAGCCAATGCTGGAATTTTGGCTGTTAAATTTCACACCACTATTATTGAAAAATGTGGTCTGAACGTGTAGTATTGTCTGGTCCAGGCCTATATTGTCTCCGGTGGGTTTTCTTCAAAGATGAAAGTTGTGGCCATGAGACTTTTGGAGAAATACCCCCAAGTGGTCTACACCCTCTGCTTCTTTTGTGTCTTAAACACATGGTTAGCAAAATCTATCCTTGTGGTGGGAGTGTCTGTTGCTTTGGGAATAATTGAAGAAGACTGTTCTTTTGATACTCTCTTTTCTCTAGGTTTTCAGGATACAATTACTGTGGAGCCTCAACAGAAGAACACAAGTAGTTCAGAGATAACTGAAAATACATAAGGAAATTGACCAGTATTGGGAGGAGAAGTGGGGAAAAAATTTAGTTATAATGAAGCTCACTACTGACCACTGACTCCTATGTTTTTTTTATAATATTGTACCATTGACAGTAAAAAGATACATTGGAGAAAAGTTTATCCCAAACCATGACCTTATACACATTTTCATGTCAACTCCAACTTGGTCAAGTGAATGTAAATGAATGAGTCCACTTTAAATTTAAGTGATAGAGCCAATGCTGTTCTTCATAAATGAGTGATTGTTGTGGTTTACATTCTTCTGTTGAGGCTCCACAGTAATTGTTTCATGAACTTTTCACAGGTATGCATCAAACATTCTGTTTTATGAACTGGAAGCCAATGTCACAAACATTGAAAAAAGAAAAAAAAAAGCCTGATTGCCTTTTTTCCATGCCTTATCCTGACTTGTAAACCTAGCCTGGAGAACTGGCAAATTAGGATTTTTTGGTTTATCTAGGAATGAGTAATGAGAAAAATATTACTGATATTTTGGTGAGGAAAAACAATTTTTGTATAGATTATTTCATTCCAAATAAAATATACATTTTATTTAATGCTCAAAAAAGAAAAGAAACCCAACAAGAATTCTTGAAATAACTCACAAAAATTTTTTCATTAAATAAGAAAGATAAAGAAAAATTAGGTAAAGAAATGAAAGCAAGGAAGAAAATTACGAAAAGACAACAAACAGCTTGTTAAAAGAAGCACAAAAATACTGAAAGAAATAATACCTTTAAAACAGAATTGGGCAAATGGTAAACAAATTCAAAAATTAACTAAAGAGTAGAACTCCTCAAAAATCAGAATTAGCCAAATGGAAAAAGAGGTACAAAATCTCACTGAAAAAAATTATCCTTAAAAATTAGAATTGGTCAAGTAGAAGCCATTGACTCCATAAGATACCAAGAAGAAATGAAATAAAGTCAAAAGAATGGAGAAAAAAATTGAAGAAAATGTGAAGTATCTCATCAGAAAAAAAAAAAACCTGACCTGTAAAATATGTTGAGGAGAGATAATTTAAGAACAATGAGACAACCTGAAAGCCATGATAAAAAGAGCTTAGACAACACTTTAAAAAAAACCTATCAAGGAAAACTCCCTCAATATACTAGAACCAGGAGGTAAAATAGACATTGAAAGAATCCATTGATGACCTCCTAAAAGAGATCCCAAAAAGAAAAACTCCTAGCAATATTATAGTCAAATTACAGAGTTACCAGGTTAAGGAGAAAATACCACAAGCAGCCAGAAAAGAGCAATTTAAATATTATGGAGCCACAGTCAGGATCACACAAAATTTAGCAGTTTCCACATTAAAGGAGCAGAGAGCTTGGAATATGATATTCTGGATGGCAAAAGAGCTAGGATTACAATAAAAAATGACCTACCCAGAGAATCTGAGTATAATCCTTCTGGGAGAAATGGACATTTAATGAAACAGAGAATTTTCAAGGCCTGTAATGTAGAACCAGAGCTGAATAGAAAATTTGGTTTCAAATACAAGATTCAAGAGTATAAAAAGGTAAACATGAAAGAGAAATCATAAGGGATTTAATATTGACATGTTTACATGTCTAAATGGGAAGATGACACATATAACTCCTAAGAACTTTATCATTATTAGGGCAGTAAGAAGGAATACACAGACAGAGGTCATGGTTGTGATTTGAATATGATGGGATGATGCCTAAAAAAAATTAAGAGGTAAGAAAGAGAGATGCACTGGGAGAAAGGGGGAGAGAAAGGAACAATAGAGAACATGAACATCTAACATGAAAGAGATGTGTCAGGAAAAGCTTTTACAGTGGAGGAGAAAAGAGGGGTGGCAGACAAAATTTGAACCTCTCATCAGAACTGGTTCAAAGCGAGAAAAACATACACACTCAACTGGGTATAGATATCTATCTTACTCAACAGAGAAGTAGTAAAGGAAAGACTAAGATAAGGAAGAGGCTGATGGAAAGGGGGCAGATAAAAGTAGACAGTGGTCAAAAGCAAAACAGACTTTTGAGCGAGAAAAGGGTAAAAAGAAAAAAAGAAAGATAAACATGGAAAAATAGGATGGAGGAAAATACAGTTAATAATCTTAACTATGAATTAGATGAACTAACCCATAAAACAGAAGCAGAGAGCAGAATGGATTAGAAACCAGAATACAACAATATGTTATTTATAAAAAATACTTAAAACATAAAGAAAGAGTGTAAAAATAAGAGGCAGCAGAAGAATCTATTACACCTGAGCTGAGGTAAAATAGTCACAAGTAGCAATCATGATCTCAGACAAAGCAAATGTAATACACCTAACTAAAGATGGAAAACTACATTTTTAAAAGGTACCATAGAACATAAAAGAATATGAATTCTAAATATATATGCACTAAATGGCATAGCATGCAAAATTTAAAAAGTTAAATAAGTTACAGGAGGAAATGGATGGTAAAACTATAATAGTGAGGGACCTCAATTTTCCCCTCTCAGAACTAGCTAAATCTAACTATAAAATATATAAGAGAAGCTAAGGAGATGAATAGAATTTTAGAAAAGTTAGATATGATGGACTTCTGGAAAAAAACTGAATGGGAATACAAAGGAGTAAACTGTTTCCTCAGTTCTACAAGGCACATTCACAAAAATTGACTATGTATTAAATAAAAACCACACAAGCAAATGCAGATAAAAATCCGAGCTTCTGGGACAAGAACTCACTATTTGACAAAAAAAAAAAATCTGGGGCAAGTAGAAAATAATTAGGGAGAAACTAAATATAGACTAAGACCTCACACTGTATGCCAAAATAAGGTAAAAAAGGGGAATAGGACTTAGACATAAACAGTAATATCATTAATAAATTAGGGGAGCATGGAAATACATACTTGTTAGATCTATGGATAAGGGAAGAATTTGTGACTACACAAGAAATGGAGGGGATCACAGAAAGTAAAATGGATAGAATTTACAGAATGTTGCTCTGATAAAGGCCCCATTTCTCAAATATGTAGAGAACTGAGTAAAATTTATAAGATTATGAGTCAATCCCCAAATGAAAAATGTTCAAAGTATATGAACAGGCAATTTCCAAAGAAATCAAAGCTATTCTATAGTCATATGAAAAAAATGCTCTAAAATTGCTATTGATTAGAGAAATGCAAAGTAAAACAACACTGAGGTACAACCTCATACCTATTAGATAAATTAATATGACAGAAAAGGAATACGAACAGTGTTGCAGGGGATGTGGAAAAATTAGGACACTAACTCACTGTTTGGGTGGCTAAGCTGTACCTTGGATAGAGCACTGGGTTTGGAATCAGACTCATCTTCATAATTTCAAACCTGGCCTCAGACACTAATTAGCTGTGTGATCCTAGGCAAGTCACTTAACTCTGTTAGCCATAATTTCCTCATCTGTAAAAGTAGCTGAAAGGTAGCTGGCAAACCACTCCAGTATCTTTGCCAAGGAAAACCCAAAATGGAGTCATGAAAAGTCAGACATGACTGAAAAGATTGAACAATGCACTGTTGGTGAAATTGTAAACTGATCCAATCATTCTAGTGAGCAATTTGAAACTATGCCCAAAGATCTGTAAGGCTGTACTTTTGACCCTGCAATACCACTACTAGGTCTGTATCCAAAGAGATTTTTTTAGAAAGGAATATGTACAAAAATATTTAGAGCAAGTCTTTTTGTGGTGGCAAAGAATTGGAAATTGAGAGGATGCCTGTCAATTGAGGAATGACTTAACAAGTTGTGAAATGTAATTATGATGGAATACTATTGTGCTATAAGAAATGATAAGTAGGATGGTTTCAGAAAAACCTGGGAAGACTTACATGAACTCATGTTAAGTTAAGTGAGTAGAACCAGAAGAACATTGTATAAAGTAACAGCAATATTGTAAGGATGATCAACTGTGAATGACTGAGCTATTCTGATCAATAAAATAATCCAGGATAACTCCAAAGGATTTGTGATGAAAAATGCTATACACCTTAAGAAAAAGAACTGATGGAGTCTGAATGCTGATTAAAGTATAATTGTTTCACTCTATTTTTCTTGTTTTTTTTTCTTTTTTTGCAATGTGGCTAATCTAGAAATATGTTTTGAGTGTTTTCACATGTATAATTCACATCACTTCTTTTACCTTCTTAATGGATTAAGGAAGGATAGGGTAGAGCAAGTAAATTCAGAACTCAAATTTTTTTAAAAAAAAGAATGTTACAATGAATAACTTTTAAAATAAGCGGTAGGATGGGCATGACAGAGCAATATGTTATAGACAATAGGACTGAATAGAATTGCTTGAGCTGGTAGAGGGATTAGCCTTGGTAAAGAGTAAGGCTATCTCCTAATGTGTGCCAGAGGTGAAGGAGGAGATAGAAGCAGAAGGCATCTGAGTGATATAAGATGAGGAAGAGGGGAAAAGGGAGCTCACAGAGAATTGCTTCAATTGTGTTTTTTCTTTGTAAAATATGGGACAAGGTTCTCAGCTGAGAGAGTGAGGTGAGGGGGAACTGTGGCAGATGTGAAGTGGGATGAAAAGGTTTGGAAGAGCTGCTATGGAAAGTGAAATAGTAAATTGATGAAGGAAACAGAATAAAATTGCTTAGCAGCACCGAGGGCCCACTTGAGGTTTCATAAATTTGTATTGTTCAGTCAGAACAGTTGCATGATTTTTTCTACCTTCATGCAATATCATCTTTGTAATTAGTAGTAGTGGTAGTAGTAGTAGTAGTAGTAGTAGTAGTAGTAGTAGTAGTAGTAGTAGTAGTAATATCTAACATTTATATAACACTTACTTTGTGCTAGGCACTCTCCTAAGTACTTTATACTTAAATCCTCAGAACAAGCCAGGGAGATAGGTGCTTTTATAATCCCCATTTTACATCTGGGGAAAACTGAGGCAAACAGAGTTTAAGTGACTCGTTCAGGGTCACACAGCTAGGAAGTGTCTGAGGCCATATTTGAACTCAGGCCTTTCTTCTCCAGACCTGGCTCTCTATGCACCATATCACGTAGCTGCCACAAAAAGCAGTAGATGGTAGGAGTGATCCAAGACTAAGGTTTGACAGTGTGTAGTTGGAGCACCAATGAAGCAGAATGATAAGCATGACATCTCTGTCTTCTCCAATCAATCAATAAGTAATTATTAAGCATCTACTTGTGTCATACATTGCCCTAGTTTGGGGGAATGCAAAGACATAAAATAAAACTCCCTGCCTTCAAGGAGGTCACATTATTCTGTCAGAGGAGACAACATGTTCATATATAAGGTTATACACAATACACATGTAATAACTGTAAGGTAATTTGTGGAGGATATTAATGCCTAGGGAGAATCACAAAAACTTTGTGTAAAAGATGGTGCTTAAGCAGAGCCCTGGGGAAAGAAAAGGATTTTAAGAGGAGGTGAGGAGGGCCAAAGGCTCTATATCTAACCCCCCAAAATGCAATTATCTTTGCCCCAAGATCTTCTTCTGTGGCTCAGGCCTATAAGCCAATAAAAGAGACTCACTGATATAGCTTAATTTCTTTTATGGAAAAGTCCCCTCAAGTTAAAAAAAAAAAACTTAGGAAATATATCTCATGGGATGGATTCCCATAAAGATTTATGTAAGATAAAATAAGTCATTTCTTATCTGTGGTTATACATTTGAACTGTCTTCCTCCTAAATTCTGCATGCTGCAAGAAATGTTACTATATTTCAAAAATCAAATCTTTCAAAAATGAAATCTGAAGAATTTCAGCTTTTCAAAGGTATACAGAGAAACTTAGAAAGATCAACCAGAATCTTCCCTACTTCTCCATTCTGATTGCCATAGTCCATCTTCAGACACTGGTATGTTTTTCCCTCTTGACTTTCAAATCATGCAATTCCTTTTGATAAATTTAAAAAACTCAACCCACCCCCCCACCCCGCCTTTCCCAAAAGAAAATGTCTTATTCACAATAACTTTTATCCATCCCAACAACCCAGTGATATCGACCTGCAACCTTTTCTCAGTACTCCAAGCAGACAGTAACAGGACAAAGGTGCCTTTTTCCACAAGTTTGATCGGCTTATGCACAGTGGGAGGTAAACAAGGTGTCCCAGAACAAAGTTATAAGGAAGCTTAAGTTTGTCTTTGGCTCCTCCAGCTTCCTGTTTCAGAACTCTCACCTCAATGTTACTTGATACCCAGCACTCCTGCTGGTTAATTCTTTCTATCTTAGAATACTGAACCGAGAGTCAGAAAGACCTAAGTTCAGATTTGGCTTCAGACAACTTATTAGCTATGTGGCCCCTGGGCAAGTCACTGGACCTCCTCCATCTGCTTCATTTTCCTCATCTGTAAAATGGGGGGAAAATTGTATTACCTCCCATGGGTGCTGAGATGACCAAATAAGATATTTGTAAAGTACTTTGCAAACCTTAAATCATTATAGAAATGCTGGCTGTGTATTGTTCAACTTGTGTGTCATTGTATTGAGTGGGACTTTGCCTCCCAGAAAAAGCAAGGAAGAAAAATAGTGCAGAAAGTTGTTCAGGAGGTCATAACCTTCAAACACAATAGAAAAAGGTTTCCTAGAGTTACTAGACCAAGGACACCAACTTCTGTTTTTTCCTTGGAGAACAATCAATGGCCAGAGCTCTCAAGCTATTAGAACTTGGGAAGAACAGGAGGTAAGTCTGTTTGACCACACATAAAGTCTAGAACAAAAGCATGAATATATCCCAAAATAATGTGAATGTAGCAAATTAGAATTACTTTTCTTATCCTGACACTGGTACACAAGTCATAACTAGCCCTTTCAGGCTAAATATGGTACCTCAGCTCTTGACAGGCTGTTTGTGATAGTAAAATCATAAGATCCAGGAGGTGCAGTGATCCCAGTGCTGGGCTTGGAATTATAAAGACTCATCTTCTTGAGTTCAAATATGGCTTCAGCTATATACTGTGTGACCCTGAGCAAGTCACCTCACCCTGTTTGCCTCAGTTTCCTCATCTATGAAATGAGCTGGAAGAGGAAATGGGAAACCACTCCAGTATTTTTGCCAAGAAAATCCCAAATGGGGTCAGAAAGAGTTGGATATGACTGAAAAATGAACAGAAAAAATTTAAAACTGGAAAATCAAATCACCAAAATTCATTAAGGAATGTCTATGGGTCAGGCACTGGCACTGTGCTAGGCCCTGGAGAGCTGGTGGATGATCCATTAATGGATGTTCTGGGGATTATCTTGTCCCAGGACTGCATTTTACAAATAAGGAAAGAAAGACATCATAAAGCCAATACATATACATATGTGTGTATGTATACGCACATATATGTATACGTACATATATGCATATATGTGCATATGTGTGTATACACATACATACACAATGCTTAGAATATATCCATATCTATATATCTATATATACATGCATGTATATATATGCATATATATGCACACACACACACACACGCGTGCGCATTGTGTTAAGTGTTAAGAATACAAAAAAACACACAGAATCCATGTTCCCAAGGAGTTCCAAGTCTAATGGGGAGACAACATGCAAACAACTTTGTCCAAACAAGCTATATGCAGAATAAATTGCAGACAACAGAGAGAAGGCATTAGAATTAAGGGAGATTGGAAAAGGCAGTAATTTATAGGACTGGATTTCAAACCTATGTCTTCCAATTCTATACCCAGTCTCCTTTGCACTACAACAGGCTTAGATTTTGACCTTGCTTTTCTTTTCTTTCAGAAACTGCCTTGTGCCTCTGTCCCTTTAGTTTCCATAGATCATCTGTTCAATTTTTGACCATGATTTGATCCCACCATGATTTACAACTCCAACCTGTGAAGAAAGACCTTTGCTGTAACCTCACTAATTCTCCCATTCCCTCTGCTCCTCACTTCAACCAGCACCACAGGGTGAAGTGGGGGAAGCTCAGTAAGCAACAATGACCTGGGGGGACATACAGAACGTGATTTTTTTTTAACTTAAGACTTTGTTTATCAATGAATACAGAGCCAACCTAAAATAGTTCAGTGAAATTGAGCAATCCCTGAAGTCAAAGATCCCCATTTTATCTGATGGAGGAAAACAAAAAAGGAGTGAACTTTAGTGCTCTAGGCTCTCTGCTGAGAGCAATGGTAGGAATGGATGTTACTCATTCTGAAAACTCATAAAACCATTTTAATAGTTTAAAGTGATTCAAACACTGTTGCATCCACTTATCCAAGTCCACTGAAGTGTGTTCCCTTTTTCCCTCACATTTTCACCACAGATTAAACACATTCTCTATGGGACCTTTGGAGTTTATGTCTTTGGACAAGTACCATGAAAGCCTCATGTAACTTCAGTGGCTGTGAGGGATTTTAGAGAGCAAAGAAATCTTTGAAGCAACAAGGACCTAAACTTTGAAAAGGGCTTGTGGGACAAATCAACATTTTTAAATGAGCATAGCTAAAATTGATATCCAGAATAGGTGTTGGCACAGAATTATTTATATATGTCATACAACTCTTTAACCTTCAGAAAATGAGCTACTGCATCCTACTTAATTCAAATTTCTCAAGAGATTTCAAATGTAACACCACGTAGAGGGAAGATAGGAAGACAGAAAGAAAGGAAGGCAAGAAAGCAAATAGATTTTTCATAAGTGATGTTGAGTGGGATTTTTCTTCACGTAGAGAAATTCAGAAATTGAAACCAATTAATTAAATAAAATTATTATATTTATAACACATGTGATGATATATGTAAACATTAATGTTTATTTTTTGTGGAACTATCAGCTACCTCCTCAGTTATAACTAGAAATGGGCTACAGGGAGCAGAATAAGGGGCAATGAAAAAGAAGAAAGTACTTGGGGCATATTTGCAGAAACCATTGGATAGAAATGTTACTGCTCCTCTAAAGTAAAATCAGTCCACACAAGAAGGAGAGGGCAAGAATATTAATCTTTGGAAATATCCCAAGCCTGTTTCAATATTTGCTACCATGGAAAGAAACATGATGTAATGGAAAGAGGACTGGGCTCTCAAATCAGAGACCCTGAGTTAAAATCCTGCCTGTTCTACATACTACCTGTGTGAGCTTAGAAAAATCTTTTTTACTTCTCTGATTCCAGGTTTCTTTATCTTTAAAATGAAGGGATTGGACTCTATAACCCCTGAAATTCCTTCCAGCTCTAAATCTACTAATTAAATTCTAATCAAAGAAGCACTATTTGAGATGGTTTAAATACAATGGTTCTGAATTTTTAAAGTCCCTTTGGTGCTTACTTAGCTATAAGCTAGTTAATGCCTTGCTCCATCACACTTGCATGGCGGGCCATCCACAGTAGATTTCACCAGAATACAGATCTCAAGAAAAGGCATTTGGTGATATGATTGCATGAGAAAAGTAGCTTTCTGGAAAATATGGAGCAAACATTTTCCAATATCAACTGACCTCACCCCCCTTCTCTCTGTGGTAAATGGCCTGCTAAATATTAAGGATATTTTCAAGTCTGAGTGTGTACAGAGAAGTCAAGAAAGATGGTGAAATATTGGTGACCATGGCATATGAGCATCACTTAAAATAACTGGATTACATAACCTGAAGAAGAAGAAAAGACAATGGGGATCTGATCTATCTTGAAGTATTTGAAGGGCTGGTAAATATAGGGGAGAGTTGGTTTGGGCTCAAGGATAAAACTAGGAGCAACGGATGAAAATTCCAGAGAAGCAAATTTTAATTCTGACAGATGCCTCAAAGTGGAAGCAGTGAGTTCCCCTGACACTGGGGGTAATGAAATAAGTGTCGCAGAAGAGATTTCTTTTCCAATTTGGGCTGGAATAGATTATTTCTAACTCCTGTCTATCTAAAGTTCTCTGATTCAGTGAAAACCTGATGCATCACACCTAAATGGGAGAAATACGAAGTACAGGCAGAGAGCACAAGGTTACCCCTTAAGAAAGTTGTGGAGACTAGCAATTAAGACCATGGGAAAAGGACAGTTCTTGTACTCCACTAGAAATATGATGATAAAGTCATGAGAAAAAAAGGGGGAGTATCTCACTCACCCTTCTTTTATTTCTCTCTTCCTCCTTCCATCAGCTGTGAAATCAAAAGAATGTAGAAGGATTTATGACCTTGGAACAAAAGGAATAAGAACCTTTGGTAATAATAATAATTATTATTATTATAATTAATAATAATAATGATAATAATAAAATGTAGGGAAAGTAGAAGAAACAACTACAAAGAAAACCAAAGTCTGTCATTTTTTTCATGTAGATTGTTTGTTGGAGTTGTAGTCTTCTGGTCTTTGATACCACCCTCTCTTTAAGACTGTTTGGAGTCAGGGCTAGTTATACTTACTTGGCCTATAGGATAGGATTTTCTTTCATTTTTAGAGTAGTACTTTGAGAAGCTGAAATCTCTCTCTCTCTCTCTCTCTCTCTCTCTCTCTCTCTCTCTCTCTCTCTCTCTGTCTCTCTCTCTCTCTCCCTCTCCATCTCCATCTCTCTCTCTCTCCCTCCCCTTCTCCCCTCTATCTCTGCCCCCCCATCTCTCTCTCTCTTTTTCTCTCCCTCCCTCCTTTCCTCTCCCTCTTTTCCCATATGGAATCTCCATATGGAAAAGATATAACTGAGATGGAGAGAGGGAGAAAAAACAGAAATATAATGTACGCATGAGTAAAAATAGAATGTGAATTGATCCATAATAATGGATAAATTTCATTAAATGTGTGTGTGTGTGCGCGCGCTTGCGCTTGTATTCCAGAAAACGTGCTTATCGGCCACCATTTGATTTCAAGATGGCAGATTAACTCACCAATCAAACTGTATCTTGATACCTTTTAATGGTGTGCTGACCTGTGACTTCATTAGAGTAGGGAACTCCCTGTAAAGAAACTCATTCTAATAATGTACAACTAAAACCTCTGCCACTTAGAGAGTGTAAGGTTAGAGGTTAAATGAGTGTGAGAGGTTAAGTGACTTGCCCAAGGTCACACAACCAATATGCATCAGAGGTGGGACTAGTATGCTCAGTCAACTCCTTTTGAAATCATCCTGGAACAAAAAAATAAATAAATAAAGCAGAGTGATGCAATGCCTTGTGTTGGAGTTGAAACTAAGACCTTATTTCATTTGGCTAATTATGTGCTAATTATGTACATTATTCTTTAACAGATGCAGTACATTCTAGTAGAGCTTGTCTTTATTTGCAGCCTTTTCTCATGGGAAGCCCTACACCTGTATTTTAATTGAGTCTCCTCAACTCTGACTTATACCCAGTAACATTTACCAGTTGCTAACTCCTCTGTTGGCTGTTTTACTGCATCGACTGCTCTGCAATGAGGACTCTTCATTTTCTCATTTCTAATCAGAAGGCTATCCAGGTGGCAGTAGTATTCCATGACAGCTTTCACTTTTCTTTGGCCAGTGAAGAGTTCTTCTTTTCGTTGGTGTTTTTAGGAGTTGGTACGCATATGGACTAGAGGGTACTATCTAACTGAGATTCTGTGCAATTTTATTCATAAATCAGCATTCTATTTTTAGGGAAAAAGTTCACTATTGTGGAAGCTGATTATCATAATCTATTAGTAATTATGGATGCTTTGTACATGAATGCGCTATTCTCCTCCAAATGAATTCCTTCATGAAGAATTGAAAGCCCAAAAGGGAAAAAGTGCTCTTGAAATATTAGAAATTTAGCTTGATAATAGATTCCATTTTACTTATCATACCTTCCAGCTTTGATATATAATAAAAGTGATAATGTTCCATTGGTTATGAAGAACAGATTATAGAAGATATAGTCAAAGGGGGAATATCAGTCATGGTATGATTTAGGCATATTGGTAAATTTTCCTAGAAAATCTAATTAATTAAATAACTGCCAGAATTCATGTTTTGTTGGTCTTTGTTTTTAAATCACAATCCCTTTGGTCAAAGATTTTGTACTCAAAACCCAAGTGCTTATTTGTAACTATGTCATGGTGTAGCTATATCATCACCACTCTATGATAGTGAGCAAAATGAGAAAAGATTAGTAGAAAATAGATATTTATAGTTTGAAATTCTCCAGGGAAAGTCCAATGGAAGCATGCTAAATTTGAAGACTATGCTTCAGAAGTAATAAGAGGTCTTTCATTCAAACAGAACATCTGTTTAGACCCCCTCTCAGACCAGGTGAAGAAGATTAACAAAGAAATATGCTCTCAAGTGAGCATTTTCATATTTCAAGGGGGGCTTTCATTGTCCAGATCTGTGGTTTCTTCTGTGTAGAAAGTACTCAGTGTAAAAACCCCCTCCACTTTTGTAGATCAGGAAACTCTCTGTAATTTGAAGCCTTAAAGACTTGCCTATGGCAATGAGAATTTCATCCTCAGTCACAGAGCCAGTATTTGCCAGAGGTACAACTACAATCCAAGCATTCCTTTATTTAAGACTGGCAGTCTCTTCATTCTTTCATGTATAAGAACACGTAATCCATGTGACCGAGTCCTGGGAAAAGCAAATCATCCCAATGGACTCAATAACTCAGACTTCACTTTCCTACATGCATCTGATTGGCCTCCGTTATTCCTCCCACCCCATTTCCTAAATCTGTTGGGTGTGTGTGTGTGTGTGTGTGTGTGTGTGTGTGTGTGTGTGTGTGTGTTTGGCTAATCTTACACTTAATCTGAAGTAGTCTCCAGTGTGGCAGCTCTCTTCCACAAACCCTTGGTTCTTTCTTCCAGCAGTTCCTCCTTGTGCACAATAATATTCAATGGGCAAAAACAACTTGACTGTGGCATATTCGCTCGATGAAACTTTTTACATAGATTAAAAAGTCCATATTTTTATCATTGGGACGAAACTGAATTTCTATATCTAGATTCCTTTTTTTCTGGAATTTAAACAAAATTTTAGAGATGCTACTTAATTAGAGTGTGATTCAGAGAAATGAGTACTTATTCGATGTGACAACAAGTTTATATGAATGATTTCTGCAAGTCACACATCCAAACCAGTTTTAATACTTCAGTCACACCATATAAAGACTGCTAACCAAGAAGCTTCTTAATGGAAATTATTTGTTATTTGCTTGAATATGTATTTAACTTCCCATGAGGACAGCTAATATGTTACTATGATGGAGCTCTTTATAATAGACAGTAGCCATTTACACTCTGCACCATTATATCACAAACAATGACTTCCAGCCATTCTATGCTTTCATAGGTCTATGTTATCAATTTAGAGTCTCTTTCAATGGTACAGATTAAAACCTATCCATGACTGTGCATCCTCACAACTCTTGTTTATATCTTCCTGTAAAATCACTACAGGAAGTCCACAAAGAATATTAGGGCTCTTCCCATAGATCTCTTGACACTGCATGATACCAGTGAAGTGCAAAAATGGCCCAGTGGCCATCTCTTACTCCTTTCAGTAGTAGTGGTGTGGCAGTAATAGTAGTAGTTGTCATTGTCATCATCGTGGTAGTAGTGGTAGTAGTAGTGATAATAATAATAACATGAACCATGATGAGTCTTTACCTTTGTAGTTTTACCTTATGGTTTTCAGATTGCCTTCACATGCGATTTGTCATTTGATTGATTCTCACTATAATTCTAAGAGGTAGTCTGACCAAATGTTATTCCCATTTTGTATGGGAAAGAACAGTGTGCCTCAGAATTGTCATTAGTCAAAGGTGACTCAAGGAGTCAATGGTGGTATGTGAATGGCCACAATATGTAAAAAATGAACTAGAAAACTTGGTCATATCAAGGTGGCTTATCCATCTAATGCAGATTGACTTTGTTTTCTGCATTAGATACATTTCAGAAAAGTTGTTTATAAAAACATATATGTACAAATAACAATTTTGTATGAGTCCTATTATAATTGCTAGAATTCAATTTCATATTATAAAATAAGATGCCATGAATTTAAGATGAAAGAGCTTTATCTTCATATATATATTTGCACATATATATATATATGTACACATATTTTTCCACTGATTTGTTTAAAGAATTTCTTTAAAAACACTATTATCTATCTATTAATTCAGAACTGAAAGATAGCAGAACCAAAGTAAGTAAAGTTTGAATGATTTCCTTCCCCCTTCCCATGGTCTCCTTGACACTTGTTTTAACAATCTGGCTAGCAGCTTCTGTGGGGCTGAAGGATCCACCCACAGCCAGTACCCAGAAAGCTGTCAGACAGCACATGTTCTTTTGATCTGCTTAACTAAGGAAAGCAAGGTGAAGGGGTTTGACAAGCTTACTTTAATTCAGCATACAAATATCATTCACTTAGTTCAGGGGAAAAAGCCAGCACCCTGAACTTAAGAACAAAATACAAGCAAACTACAAACATCAACAGACAGACCTTGTCTGATTCAAATCCCAATACATAGTTACCAGAGTTCAACAAAGTCTCAGCATCTGGGTTTACAGGCTGGAGGGCTCCTTAGCTACAGCTGCCCAGAGTTTCTTCATCAACACCATCTCGAGAGCCCTTAAACAAATTACAAACAGACAGACCCAATACAGATTCATAGTTGTGTTGGTAAACAAAATGGGCTCCTTAGCACTTAGTTCAACAAGTGAGAAGAGTTTGGCTTTTGTTTGCTTTGAGTAATTCAGCTATTTCATTGAATCTTACTAAGTGCTAAGCAGTGGTGGCGCATGACTCTGGGCCAGCCCTTGTTCTGAGCTCCCTGGGCTGAACCCAGATGTTGGTAACTATGAATTGTATTGGGTCTGTCTGTTTCTAATTCGTTTAAGGGCTCTTGAGATGGTGTTGATGAAAAGACTCTGGGGAGCTGTAGCTAAGGAGCCCTCCATCCTGTAAACCCAGATGCTGAGACTTTGTTGAACTCTGGTAACTATGTATTGGGATTTGAATCAGACAAGGTCTGTCTGTTGATGTTTGTAGTTTGCTTGTATTTTGCTCTGAAGTTCAGGGTGCTGGCTTTTTCCCCTGAACTAAGTAAATGATATTTGTATGCTGAATTAAAGTAAGCTGGCCAACCCCTTCACCTTGCTCTCCTTATTAAGGCAGATCAAAAAACCTGTGTTTTTGTGGTGTGCTGGCAGCTTTCT